>JAVXUP010001831.1:0-187432 GCA_033070095.1 Escallonia herrerae | reverse complement strand
GACTGTTTCCTATAACTATTAGTGTGCTTGGGCAGTGGGTTGAAGTCCCACGGTGGTGCAGCCTCTGGCCCCTGCCGGTGGTTGTGGATTTTGGACGGTGGTATAGCAAAATCGCTGTGGTGAATGGAGGTCAATTGGGCAGTAATAAGTATCGTGCGGTGGTGGCAGCGCCGCATTGGTTCTGAGGTCGTAGAGGTGGTCAAGATTTGTGGCGTTGAGTGGTGCGTTTGGTGAAAACGTTGGCCGGAGTTGCTCATTAGTGAAGGGGCTTTCCTGATCCGAAAGAAGAGTTGGGCAGCGTTGGGACTGCTGCCGACATCAATCACACGGCGGTGGCAGCGGCGCCTTGGCTGTGGCACGGTGGTTGCATAGGTGTTGTGCGGTGGTGCTCGGTGGAGGGGGCGGTTGAAGTTGCTCGCCGGCGGCCGAAAGCATCGCCAGCAGTAGCGATTGCACGGCGGAGAGGAGTGGTTGATTGACCGGTGATGGAGTTGGCTGGCAATTTGGGCTGTCGGCGATTTGGGCTGTCGGCGACAGCGATCTCACGTGATTGCGGCACCTTGGCAGCGGCGCAATGGCTGCGACGCCGTGGCTTGAGCGCGATGGTTGGGGTGGTGTTGTGCAGTGGTGCACGGTATAGACGGCGCCGGAGTTCATCGCCTGTGATGGAGCATGGCCGGCAATGGGGACGCCGGATATGGGAAGGCGCTACCCGATTAGGGCCTGCTGCCCCTTCTTCTTCTCTCTGCCCTTTTATTCTTTCCCCTTTCTTTTCATTTGTTTCTTTCTTTCCCTGACTTCTCTCTTTGTTCTTTTTTTTTTCTTTTCCTTTTTTTTTTTGGACTTTCTCTCCTGGTTTTCTTTTCTCTTTTTTTTCCTCTAGGCTTCCCCCTACAATAGTGGTATTTTCATTTGTCACTAATAATACTGCTCAAGCTAATCATTCCTAAGGACTCAAAAGAATATCACTCATAGAATTTGTCGCTAAAGTAATATTAACCGGCTAACCCTAGGTTCGGGATATTACAATATTCATCTCACTCGTGAACCCGTATATTGAGTTTTTGTATATTTCTCCAACCTTGATTTTAGACATCTCCCAATGGTTTATAGTAGAATCGGGAGTTTCTTCCTCAATTTCACTCTGACTAATTATGTTATTAGATAAAGTAATCATTTCTTTTTTCATGGTCGTAGGTTTCTGACATCATGAAGATCATGCCTATGCCTTTCGTTGCATAATCAGCACAAATCACACTCTTCTGGTGATTTTCTTTTGAACAAGAAGGTTTTTTTATATGGAATATTAGATTTCTTTCTAATATATCTTCCCCATGGTTTTGGTTTTTCTCTTGATGGAAAAATTTTAGAAAGATGGATTAAATTTTCTTTTCTAATTTTTTTTTCCATTTCTTCACATATCTTTTTTCGTTTCCAAGCCTTTTCTTCTAGAATTTTCTCTTAATGAAGTTTGGCTTCTTTTCACATCCGTAACTGTTTACCATTTTATCAACTTTAGAATAACAGTCGTAACTCCTAAGGAATCGCAAAAGCATTATGTTGTTTAGGAGTTTAGTAAATTCTTTCTCTACTAACTCGTCCCATGGTGGAGTTTGGTAATAAATTGCTTTTGTCAATGGAGGTTCTCTCTGAGTTCTAACTTGTAAAAGTATTTTTTAGAATAGCACGTATCACATGTTTATAGTTTTGTCAAATTTTTGAAAGCATTTTTTTCTTAAATATCTATATTATTTATAGATATTCTGCATACCTCTCGTTTAAGGTTATCTGCATAAAACATTATCCATTCTTCAGAAATATTGGGCTTGCTCTGTGCTTCAATTATCATTTGTAATCTGCGATGCTATTTCAGAATCTAGCTGCGTTTCCTCGCTGGGTTGCTTGAATAAAATGTTTCATTGCATGCCTTTCTGTTAAATTATCACTTTTATGTCAATTCTTAAGGGTTGTGCCCAATTATCAATTTTTTCTTCAGTATTTGAAATACAATCGATTTCAAAATATGTGAGTACTGATTTACAGGCTCATTGACAAATTCTTGTCTTAATTTGTCCTTATAAGGGTGTTATTAAATTTAGATTTTCTTTCTAAATTTAATTATAGATTCCACGCTCCTACATGGTTTGGATCGGTTTCTTTGCTCCATAAATTCATATCAGCAAATACATTATTTACTTCTGATATGACATTTTTTTTCTTCTTGTTTATATTGTTGTTCTTTTAGAATAGTTGGATCTATTTCATCAATCATTGATTTTTTCAATTATTTTTTTCCTATTTTGTCTAAGTAGTCATTAATAATTTTTTTATTTCTTCTACACCCATTCCTTTTACATGATCTTTGGTGTCTTTGACCCACTTGAAGAGGATTTTCTTTCGCCCTCGCTATCACTGTATGCTACCCTTTAAATACATATGAAGTTTCGTTACTATAGTATTATTGGTAGTGTCATAACTTCCAAAGTTTGATAAGAAGATATCTGAGTTTATGACGTGATTTTCACTTCCTAATTCTTTATCCGAATTGTATAATTCAGTTAATATCTGAGATGTTATCTTGTTTAGTGTTCTATAGATATTTAAAGTTTCATAAAATACATCCACCTAATGGATTTAATAATCCCATTATCTCAGTTTTTCCAACTCCTTGATCTAAGTGTATAATTTTTGTCATATGATTTAATGAACAAAGAATTTTCATGATTTTTTCGGTTGAATCTCGCCTTTGATTAGGCTCTGATACTAATTTTGTATGGTCAACCTTTGGTCAGGAAAGACATGTTCTAATCTTGAGCGGAGTCAATTTTAGTCTTTTGAGATGTATGAGGTGTTTTAAGTGAACTATTTACAAGTTGAGGGGTTGAAAATAAAATTAACCAGATAGATGGTAACTTAAGTTAGGTTGTCAGCGCTAGCAACGGATCATCTCCCATATGAGATGATATGATGCATGGCCTACTTTGTATCATGTCTGTATTTTAATAAGTTAGTGGTTCCCTAAAACTGTGGTTCGTGACAAGGATAAAAATATACTGATATTTTGTCATTCCAAACATGAAAGACTCTGAACCTAACTTTTATATGAAGAGATTCAAAAGGAAAATGAGCAGATCTAAATGGTGAGAAGCAAAAATAAGAAGGTTCAATGTTTAGAAGCAAACCGTAGTTGCTAACGCGCAAGAGTGTTAGAGGCTACAATTTAGGTTACTTAAGAATTCAACTAGTAGAGTCTTGATGGGTCACTTGAAACTATTACGAAGGACCTATTCTACCTAACATCTATAACGAGGTGTCAGTTCTGCACAAAGTTGACAAATAGGAGTAATGCAAGTCAATCCATTTTTTGATATTTTTATTGAAGTTTGTCGTGCTTAAATTAGATACAGACATGATTCTTTATGGTTACAATACTTTTATAAATGAAATCTCTCTTACCTAAGAAAAACATGTATTTTTTTAAAAATATGTTAATTTTTTTATCTCATACTCCCTCCGTCTCATATAAAGTGATCGTATTTTCCTTTTAGGCAATCCCACAAAAATTACTCACTTTCTAATAAGAAGATATTGTAGGACCTTTTACATATTTACCATTTTTATACTTTTTATATTTTATTTCTCTCTCCAGATTTAACTCTTCATCAACCCATTTTCACTCTCATAGCCTACTTTCTTACACTTTTTTATTCATTTCTCTCTCCATATTTAACACTCTACTAATTCATTAACACTCTACAATCACGCGACCCTTCTTTCTTACGTAGGATATCACAAAGTTTAGCAAATGAATTTTTAGTTACACGTAACTGGTCATAGCAATTATCATCACTTCCATTGTATAAGCGCCTCAATATTTAGTCCTTAACCTTTCCGAGTCATCAGTAGGTTGTTTCTCAATATATTTTTCATGATACCACATTGCAAAAGATGTCATGGTGACTCCAATTCCTTGTAACATTAACCTTCTCCTTTTGCTCGCATAATTCCATCCTCATCATTTATTGTTAGATGAAAAGGATCTTAATGTAGAGTTATCCATATGACAGATACAAAAGAAGTCTTAAATACTATCAAATAGTTCTACCAAACAGTTCTCCACATAAGAGCAAGTATATTGGGTAAATTACACTAAACACCCCTGAAGTTTTACTTAATTACACTCCACTACCGCTATCTTTAAAAATTACACTCAGCTCAAAAAATAACTTTTTCTCTTACGGTGTTAATGGTGCAATGCAAAAAGACATGAATGCCCCTCAGACTGTTTTCTTGGAATTTTTGGAGGGAAAACTTGTTTTTGGGAATTATTGGCATGAAGCACTCTCACACACCTTCCCGCACAGTTTACATGCAGCCACACAGGCACTCATACACATGCACACAGCTGAAACACACATACACACACTCAAACACAGTTACTGCCTCCTTTCATTTGTTCAAAGCCACCCAAAATGCATTCAACCCACCTCACAGCACACTCACGCACACACGCTATATACACACCTCCAATCCATACCCATGCAACACACACTTGTGCACACATCACTCACACGCATGCACTCAGAAATTGTCACACACACACACACATGCACACAGGTGACAAAAATACACACACATACCCAACGCATGCACACACATTTCAGCACACAGGACACACTTCACGGCTGATCTTTTCAGCCCTTCAACACTCAACACTTCACGGCACTCATACAACCACGCTCACACTTGCTCTCAGCAAACACACTTCCTCACCCATATACTTATTCATCCACTCCACCAATGTATACACACACGAACAACTCCCTTGCACAACAGCCTGTGCCGCTCCTCTCGCAACCCACCTACATTCATGGCAGCCACCCGGCTGCCTCATTAACTCCCATCCTTCTTTCACCAAAAACCCATGAACCCACACTCGTATACACACCTTTCCCTGAACCCACTCTCACTAAACTCATCTCCATGCCATCACCAAACACGCACGAACCCCGCATATTATTTTCTGTTCGTAGAAAACCCACCCTCTAATTCACTTAGAGTTTGTGGAGTTGACTGAAATTTTGAAAAACCTACTACTACAAGAAGACCACACGGGTGAGTAAAGGACAAATGAGGGGTATTTTGGGTATGAAAATTGCATAAAGTAATGTGTCAGAGAATCTTTTCACGGAGTTGGGCCTGCCGTTAAATGTGTGTAGTTGTGTGTAATGCGGGTACAAACCTCGGGGGGTCGGAGTGTAATTTTTAAAGATAGCAGTAGTGGAGTGTAATCACGTAAAACCTCAAGGATCTTTAGTGTAATTTACCCAAGTATATTTACCAATAGATAAAAATGGAAGCTCAATTGGTTGCAAACAATGAAAGCAATAAGTTTAAACACAAGCATTAGTTGCACAAACTTTATCAAATCAGCATTCTAAGATAAAAGATAAATAACAGAAGGTAGAGAACAAATGTTTATATCGACACAACCATCCAGGTTGATCTACACAACTATTAACTAGTCAAAGTGCCTTACTCAGCTGCATATTAGGTCACTACATGGCAGCAAGATTGACCAAACAAATATGACTACAGAGCTAACAGTTAAATGATTTACAATCATCAACTAACATTTAAACAAATATGACTGAGACGAGACTATGTTCACTCTTAAAGTAAGTGCTAATGGCCCGATATTGCATTTTAAATAGAGCTTTTTCATTTCTTTTCTTACTATCAAGCTACAACTTTTGAACAAGAACGAATGATGCAAACATCCATGCAGGCATGTTCCTATAACATCCATGCACCTCAATAACAGTTCCAAGAGGCTCATTGAGCATGTATTCCTTACCACCCATGTAAGAAATAAAAATGCATCGTTAAACAATGGCTTGCTCATTGAGCATGTATTCCTCGCTAAAGACATGCATCTTTGAAAAGGCCAAGGCATTAACCATATAGGTAATTGGATTTAAGTATTCTTTACCAGTTTAACAATCAGCACGCTCTCGTGGCACAAGTGAGATAGCTTTTCCTGACGTTGCTCAGTTGTGACAAATTGCTTGCCACCAACAACAGTAACCATGTGTCCATGAGATAATAGGCGGCACCTTCTGCAAAGAACTATTCTAAGTTGACGGTGCTTCTTCTTTTGTATAGCTATGACAACTCAAGATCACGAAAAACGCCAATTACATGAATGATTTCACTTTGTTAAAACAAGTGTTTCTTTTTTCTCTTTACTAATTTTTGTTTCTGTGAGCTATTACGTTCTAGACAGGCTCAAATGATGCACAAATTTAAATTAAGAACTCACATATTTCTTTGTCCATAGAACAAAATTCAAAGCTCTGCATTGGCAACCAGGCATATAGAAATCTTTGTCAGCCATTGTAAAATGGTTCGACTCTAACGCTAATAATATGTACCGAAATACTCCATCCATCTCACATAATTCAATCACTTTGTTTTGCACGTATATTAAAGATTTATGTTATATATTATGTCTTTATCATTGTACCCTTTAGAAAGAGGACGGAAATAAACTGGAGCAGAAAATAGAAAATGAGTTAGATAAGTGTTAAATTTGGAGAGAGAAATATAATTAAAAAAGTGTAAGAAGGTGGGTCAGGAGAGAGAAAACGAGTTGGTGGAGAATTAAATGTGGAGAGAGAAAATAGAATAAAAAAGTAAAAAAATTAAATATGTAAAAATATCTATAAAATTTTTCTTAATTTGGAAGTGAGCAATTTTTGTGGGACGTCCCGAAACGAAAATATGATCAATTTATGTGGGACAGTGGGAATAAGAAATAAAGTCATTTCTTTGTTAATTATCAGCATAGTACAATCTAACAGTTAATCTTGTCCATCCACATTATATTTGACCCTGGTGGATACTATGTTTGGAGTATTTCCATTTCACGATATTAAGATTTACGATCTAGCTTACTGGTATCAACAGGTAAATTCACTCAAGAGAAAATAAATCAAAATTAATGTCCTAACCACTAAGCAAATTTCCACAAACAGTTGGTAGGCGCACTCAATTTCACTTATAACTAAATCCGATTACCAATTTCAAAACTCATAGAAAGAAGTTCATACCAGTTCATACGTTTCTGGGTCAACGTAACCCGGTTCGTTAGACTCCTTAATCTACAATGGAGCTTCGCACCAGCAACACCTGTAACGAGCAAAACCGTGAGGTCGGGCCTTAATGGGGCAGAGTTGTAACGGGCTTGGAATTGTAAGTTTTATGTTGGGCCCTAAGAATGAACCATGGATCTCTTAGTATATTTTCAATTTCTTGGAATCTAATTATTTATATTTATAACACCTATAAAAGTACAAATGGTGTAAATCATTTCTGGACGATTATGTCCTCCATTAATTATATTAATAACACTTCTACCCTCTCTTTATGACTCCATTTTCAATTTGGTTGAAATTAAATGAACAATAGGTAATAAATCTATTCTAAATATTGGGAAATTTAAAGGTGTGACGAGAAAGAAAAACAAAACAAAGAAATTCTTTTTTACTCGCTTTTTAATTTGGTTGAAATAAAATAAACATTGGATAATGAGAACTGTGATTTTTTTTTTCTAGCATTTTTGGTTTAACAAACAATTAACTAATTGAAAAACTGAAAAACAAAATCAAAACAAAGTATCTGAAATACGTGAAAAATCAGTTAGAACAAAATATTGTTGGGAAAAAAACTAAAAAAGGGTTAAATATAGATCAAAAAATGGAAAAAAAAAAGGCTTAAATATGGCGCCAATTTGAACTGAAAATCTGTTTAGTTATTGCAGTTGAAGACCTTGTGCTTTGCATTTCATATTGATGAAATGTAAAGCACCTAGGCTTGAAAATTACAATATAAGTTTATACCAAAAACCGATTTAACATATTTCAAAAATAAAAATGTAGATTGATTCTTTTAATATCTCTATTTGCTTTTATTTTCAACAGTACCATGAAACATTTTTTCAATCTAAAGCCTACAAAGAACATTTTCGACCATTGAACTGATTTCAGTTGCGAACATGAAATGAACATTTTTTCTAGAAAAAGTCACAAAAGAAATATACATATAATATAATTATATTATTTGATTTTAAAAAAACTAATGAAATCATCTCAAAAATTACTCTCGACCACATTCACGTGCAATGTACGTGCTTCATACTAGTGTGTGTGTGTGTGTATATATATATATATATATATATATATATATATATATATATATATATATATATACATATATAGGCAGCTGATCAATTGCTCGCACTGACAACTTGAATTAAGTTTCCAACGCGATCTATGGACGGCCAAAATATTTTTTTTTTGCACTTTTTTTCGTCATCCGTTACATAATGTAGCGGACGGTATTATTGTCAATCATACCGTCCGCTACATTATGTAACGAACGGTGAGATCTGGGTTGTCCACATCTTGCTCGTGAACGGACAGATCACGCTGGCAACTCAACCTCATTTGCCACCGCGAGCAATGGTCAGCTCCTATATATATATATATATATATATATATATATATATATATATATATATATATATATATATATATATATATATATATATATAAGCTTAGAGAATATTGTTTTGTCACCACTTATTTGGACACTCTTTTACTTTGTCATGTGGACTTTTTTATTTTGACTTTTTTAAAACATATTGAACTAACTCAGCTTTGAAATAATAATTTGAATTTCTTTATTCTCTCTCTGATTCAATTCAATTTGATTTGAATTATTTTTTACCATTTTTGAAATTTAAACAAATTACATAGATTTTACATTTTTCTCTCTTATATGTCAATATGTCCCACTTAAAAATTTTATTTATATCTTTGTAATTACATTATCAATTCTAAAATTTTGTCAAAACTAATTCTCTACACATTCCCTTTAACCTTAAATATTTTCTATTGTTTAAAGATGCCTAACATTCTCTATTAGTTTTTATCTCTAACTAAAATAATTACTCTCATTTTATTTCATTGTGTGTGTGTGTAATCTACTTTCACGTTTCATGTTCAATCATTTGTTTTATAGCTTATCTTTTCTTGGTGGCCTTAGTAATACGAACTTCAACACACAAATTATTATTGTCAGTCTCATTATTATTGTTGTTAGTTGGGACAGACTATTTCTATCATTTCATATATCATTTTTCCATCTCCATTGGTTGCTAAAAGCTAACAATTATTGCACAAGTTCATTTTCAATGACAAAAATTGTTAAGAAAATTTATATAAAAAGGTGAATATAATTTTTAAATTTTTTTATCACTACCAATTTTATTATTATTATTCGGCATACAAGTACAAAATATCACAATCAGTAGTTCAAATATTGTTGCTTCGTGTGCAACACACGGGATCAAAACTAGTTGGGTATGATTTGTAATTCTAATTCTGAATAAGCTGTCCAAATAGAAGAATTATGATTCTTGAAGACGAATTCCAAAATCAATTTCAATTCCAAGGCTAATCCCGTAATCCAATTTGATCCTTGGACAATGAAACAGTATCTTTCCGGTCTACTTTTTAGTCCTTTTCCTTTAACTACGTGCATAGATCTCCATTTAGAGTATATTTAATGTCACAGTCTTATTTGCCAAAGCATTCCTATTTATGTGCATAACACATGCATTTTATAATGTATATAGGATGTAATGCTCAAGGAAACTAAACCCACTAAGTATAAAAACCAATCTTAAGTTTTATGTGTCCTTGACATTGAAATTGTCACCTGCCTTCAAGCGTTATGTGAGTCTAAATTTCAATCTTTGGTCCAAGTGAAACGTGTTGTAGTAAGACAACTACAATCTAAAGACCATAAAACACGTGCATGATATAGCTCGATACTAAGAAAAAAATATAAATATCCAATCCATAAGCATGCATGCTCTAGAAAGATAAGTCGAATATGAAGTACAAGAATCAAACTCAAACTTCATGTGAAGTGGAGAATGTGAGGCTTTCAATGTGTGTATGCACATATTAGGTGAGTGTCTTTACGGAACAGAGGTGGACCATGGAAATTCTTGCTGCGAAGGTCCTTAGGAAAAATCTAAAAAAACTTTCTTTTTTGGCATAACTACTTGCTTTGACACACGCGGTTGCATGAATTTGCCACATTATCAAACTTTAATCTTATATACGCAGAAAAAGGGCACCTACGCAACTATTTATTTAGGTTCTAAATCCATGATAAATTAGCACTAGTTGCAAGGTTTGAACTCCATCAAGCAAGTGGTGCCAACCCTCAGCCATATTGCCGCAACATTGATAGCACCTTTATGAAGTTGACTTATAATCGGCAACCCAAGCGCCAGCCCCAGCCAGACGTGCTGCATTTGGAACCAAGCAAATATAGTATTTAAAAACTATGAAGACATTATTCAGTAGCTGGAGATTGCAACATTTTCAGGGATCAAGTTTACAACTTGCCACTCCAAAAATTTGGCCGAAAGAAAGAGGACTTAATGCGAAGCTAGTCTAATTAATAAGGGAGCCCGTCATGTGACCTCCCTGCTAAGGCCAACTACCTGAAGAACAACTAAAATATATTATCAAATGGAGACAAATGTATTATTTTCAAGTTTCAAAAGATATTGGAGATATGCCCGTTAGAAAGAGAACAATGAATGATAGAAATTGTAACTACATATAGACACATTTATAGACATGTGCTTTGTGCTTTCTTCGGTGCAAACAATATACATGCGTACTGGATGGTATTTTCTGTCGTTATGCATATAAGAGCAAGGGTTTTGGCGACTAATATCTATAACTTGTCGGCATTAAAAAGTGAAGAATTTTTTACAGCGATTAGAGCTATTTCAGAGTGCCACGCACCCAACAACAACAACGAAGGATCTTTTATTTATTTATTTATTTTGGGGAGTGGGGGGGGGGGGGGGGGGGTTGCTTTTCATTTTAAAATCAATAGTACTAAAACTTCAACTGATTGGACAGGAGAACTTATAATCATCTTGAAGATGCCCAGCATGAGAAAATTTTTGCACAACCTCTTTTAGATAACCAATTGTTTTAGAAATATTATATATGATAATTTTGTGAAAGTGACTTCCACGTGAGATCGAGCGTACTTGATAGAACAGGGAACAGATGTGTTCACATTACTATTTTTAAGGAGGCACGTAGTTCTATTACTTGCCCACCTAATTTTGATATTTAATTCCATTATCTAAAATTAAAGATATATTATGACTCTGCCCTAGAATCAAAAGCCTAATTCAGTAATTAAAGACAATTTTGACATTGTGCACAACATAAACCGCTAAACTTTAGTCATCAGGGCCACCATGGTGGAAGGTTAGGTGGATGAGGCTGGTGGGGGTTTTGCGGGATGTGGGGGGGGGTGGTGTGGGGTGGGGAGGAGGGGGGTGAGAACGAGGGGACCGTGGGTGTCTATGTCGCGTGTATTGTATTTTGAAGGATGAGGGGCAGCGTAGGGGGAACAAATGCAGGGGGCAGGTCTGATGTGGGATTTGGGGGGGGGGGGGGGGGGGCTACCGAGTAGATGCTCGGTTCGAATTTTGGTGGATTTGAATGAAAGTGTTGATATATGTCTTGTATTTATGTCCCACATCGGTTACTCAAAGAAGGTTGCAACTAGGCCCTTAGTATATAAGACATCTTGTCCCACATTGGTTGGAGAGAGAAGATCACTGCTTTCTCCAAGTATAAGTAAGGTATCTTGTATTATGTTTAAGGGCAAGAGAGAAGAGTCCTTTTTTGAGTAGGCCAAGAGAGGAAAGTCCTTCTCTGGCCTTCCCAAAGAAGAGTCCTTATTTGGGAAGGCCAAGATAGAATAGTCCTT
The DNA here is from genome assembly GCA_033070095.1 of Escallonia herrerae. NCBI lineage: Eukaryota > Viridiplantae > Streptophyta > Magnoliopsida > Escalloniales > Escalloniaceae > Escallonia > Escallonia herrerae. The sequence goes on along the minus strand of JAVXUP010001831.1, from coordinate 175,552 downwards.
CTCTGAGTAGGAAAACAGTTGAGAGATACACGTGAGGGAGTATTGTAAATCTGACTTGTGCATAGTGGATTTGAGTTCTCTCATATTTCTTGTGTTTTCTTCTTTGGTTATCTTGTTTTATACATATTTATCTAGAGCGATTTCGTAACAAGTGGTATTAGAGCTTTCGGTTTAATTTTTGGGCAAAATTAAAATCGATTTCAGAGGATAAATATGTAGAAGACATGACCATGAAGTATGCCTGTGAAAATTCGATGGAAAGATGAATTTTGGCATATGACAGAGCACGATGAAGGATTAGAGTGGCGCGATAGGGAATGCCGAAGCACACATGAAGGAGCAGAAAGTCAATGTGTTCGCGGAGGAGCTAGATGACTTGATCGAGGAAAGGGTCACCCATTTCCGGCGCAAGGACCTCAAGGGACAAGTTGTGGAACTCCAAGAAGAACTAGCTACTTGTAAGAAGGAGCTTACAAGAGCTACGAGGCACGGGTGTATCGCGGTGCAGCCAAGGCAAAAGAAAATGCCAGAGCCGAGATCGTACGATGGAACGAGAGAGGTGAGGCAGGTGGATAACTTCTTTTCGCACTTGGAGCGGTACTTTGAAGCCCTCGACATTGACGAGGAGAAGGTACAGTGGACTGTCGCAAGTCAAGTGGAGCTAATCTTCAATAGATTAGATGACTTGGAGGTAGACAGTTGATTAACTGTGCTGGAACAGAAAGTCAATGTTTTCGCGGAGGAGTTCAATGACTTGATCATGGAAAGGGTCGCCCATTTTACCAAGTAGGAGGTGCAAACAGTGCAAGGACCTCAAGGGACAAGTCATGGAGCTCCATGAAGAACTAGCAGCTTGTAAGAAGGAGCTTACAAGAGCTATGAGGCAGGGGTGTATCGCAGTGCATCCAAGACAAAAGAAAATGCCAAACCCTAGATCGTACGATAGAACGAGAGAGGCGTGGCAGGTGGATAACTTCTTTTGGCACTTGGAGCGGTACTTTAAAGCCCTCGACATTGACGAGGAGAATGTACAACGGACTGTCATAAGTCAGGTGGAGCTAATCTTCAATAGATTAGATGACTTAGAGGTAGACAGTCGATTAACTATACTGGAACAAAAAGTTGATGTGTTCGCGAAGGAGTTAGATGACTTGATCAAGGAGACGGTCGCCCATTTCACCAAATGGGAGGTGCAACAGCACAAGGACCTCAAGGGACAAGTCACGGAGCTCCAAGAAGAACTAGTTACTTGTAAGAAGGATCTTACAAGAGTTACGAGGCAGGGGTGTATCGCGGTGTAGCAAGGGGAAAGAAAATGCCAGAGCCGAGATCGTACGATGGAACGAGAGAGGCGAGGCAGGTGGATAACCTCTTTTGGCACTTGGAGCGATACTTTGAAGTCCTCGACATCAACGACGAGAAAGAGAAAGTCCAGACGGTGGTCATGTACCTTAACGATACAGCTGCCTTACGGTGGAGGCGTCGCTATACAGATGTGTGCGACATCAAAACGTGGGAGAAGTTCAAGCGTGAACTACAAAGGCAGTTCTATCTGGATAGCGTCAATGATAAACCTTGAACGGCTGAGGCAGAAGGGAGAATCCACGAGTATGTAAAGGAGTACTCGGCTTTGATGCTCAAAATACCAGAGATGTCCGAGAGGCAGTGACTATGCTTCTTCATTGACGGGTTGTAGTATTGGGTTGCCACAAAGTTACAGCGAAGGGAACCTCATGACTTGGCTTCTACCATTGCAATTGTCGAGAGGCTAGGAGACTTCGAGCAACGTGAGAGGCCGAGATCTCCAAGGCACCAGCGTGCCAAAGGTGGGGGACACGGTAGGTTGAAGAGTGGCTCGCCCAAGGTAACCGATGATGAGCGGAGTGAGGAAGAGGGACATCGCCACCATTACAAAAGGGAGAAGAAACATGAGGGAAGTCGCAAGCAGGGTGACTCTCGTGACTACAAGGCTCATGGGGGGCCTAGAGGAGGATGCTTCTACAGTGCAGGTCATCATTACGGGAGGTATTGCCCGCACAAGGGAGTCGTCAAGAACGTCGATTTGAGGATCGGCAGATGGACAGGGAAGAAGGACTTCAACATCATCGACATAGATGAGCTTGGGGTGGTGTTTGGGATGGACTTCATGAAGAAGTTGAGCACTGTGCTCAATCCATATTGCAGGGTGATGATGATGATAGTAGGTAAAGAAGGCCAACTGGAGTGGATGATCCCGTTGGTGTCCAAGGATGGGGCCAATGCACGTAAGGGGATTACTGTGTTACTGCTGGATGAGGGATTGACGCTATGCTACGTTGAGTGGCAGATGGGGCCGAGGACCTACACAGTTGATATGCTCACAAAGACGATCACGACAGAGAAGTTCAAGCATTGCTTGAACTTGATTCATCTTCTTTCTTGCTGAGTTCAAGGGGGAGTGCATTCCTACCTTTAAAGGGGATGCAAGGTGGAGTACATAAAGAAGGTACTGAAGGCATATTTCACTTTTCTCATGGAGTGGTTTGTTAATACAAGCCAAGGTGGAGATTGTTGATATATGTCTTGTATTTATGTCCCACATCGGTTACTCAAAGAAGGTTGCAACTAGGCCCTTAGTATATAAGACATCTTGTCCCACATTGGTTGGAGAGAGAAGATCACTGCTTTCTCCAAGTATAAGTAAGATATCTTGTATTATGTTTAAGGGCAAGAGAGAAGAGTCCTTTTTTGAGTAGGCAAGAGAGGAAAGTCTTTCTCTGGCCTTCCCAAAGAAGAGTCCTTCTTTGGGAAGGCCAAGATAGAAGAGTCCTTCTCTGAGTAGGAAAACAGTTGAGAGATACACGTGAGGGAGCATTGTAAATCTGACTTGTGCATAGTGGATTTGAGTTCTCTCATATTTCTTGTGTTTTCTTCTTTGGTTATCTTGTTCTATACATATTTATCTAGAGGGATTTCGTAACAGAAAGAATGATAACATTTCCAAGGAAAAGCTTTTGGTGACATTTTACTAGCACTTGTTAATTACAAATTTTAGTATGACACTTTTACTCCCTAAGCATTGTGAGAATGTTACTAGAGATTCTTAGCCTCGTACTAACCTTTTACTGCAAATTTGCAGTTCTTTCTCGATAACCACACCATCCTTCATTGCTTATTATATTTTAATCATTTGTAGACCCATTAATTCATGCCTTGGTTATCAAATGGGGGGTGGGGGGGTGGTTGCTGCTAGAAGCTTGATCGAGAACCACGGCCAGGAGAATTGACCTGTAAGACAGAAATGAGTGACTATGGGCGTGAGAACTCTTCGATACTTAAGTCAGGCGTAATAGGGTATAACTCTAAGAAAGCAATGACACATGGTGTGTATGTGTGTGAAATTGTCTGCGTACTCGGTATGCTTCTTTATATAGGTAGAAGGCTCCTAGTAGGATTAGGAGCCTAACAGCTAGACCTTGGGTCAGATCTATTAAGATCGCGTTAGGACTCTTGAGGATCACGTCATGACACTTGATGATCCCATTACAGACATTTTAAAATCCCCGTTCCTTCAATAAGGTAACCACCAAATTCGTAGTTGACCAGGTTTGACCATGGGTCACACCCAACACGTGTAGTTATGAGTGTATTTTTAGCTATATCAGAATGCACTCCCACTTTCTTAGCAAAAATGCTTGGCTAAGAAAGTGTATTCCAGATGTCTTGAGACACGCATCAAACTTTTTACGGACTCTTCTGGTTCTTAAAAGTGCAGATAACATTGTTTTTATCTTCTCACTGACGAAATAGTGCCCAAGGACCACAATAACTATTTTTTGTTGTGTAAATAGCATTATGAAATATTTCCAAATTTTTTGAAACCTTAAAAGTCCCCAAAATAATTTTTTTCCTCAATTTTGGGATTTTTTTTATTGGACGAAGGCCTGCTCAGGAAGTGGGGTCGGACGTGGGCCTGCTCGAATGGCCTGTGTGGGAAGCGTGCTCGGTTCAAAGATTCTATGGACCTCTTCTTCAGACACAGGCATGAGCTGGGAAGGTTCAACATTTTTTTCTATTCAGTCAGTGGGCTTGGATCGTGGCCTGCTAGGACTTGCGTGCGGACGTGGGCTGCTTTAGATGCAGGCCTGATGGCTGGAAGAGGCCCACTCAAAAATGAAAGAAGTTCGAAGGTGAGGCCAGGGAATCTTGAACCTCTGACTGCTCGCAAGTTAGGTGAATGGAATGCCATTGGGCTGCTCGGCCAGTAGTTAGAAAATGTATTTAAACTATCACAAGAAAACTTGAAAAGTCCATAACTTCTTGCTCGGACATCGGTTCGAGGTGAATTTTTTTTTTTTTTTCAAATTTCAAGTAGGTTTTCGACCTCTATCCATAGAAAACCTCTTTTTCTTCAAAAGAGTTTAGTTGGAAGCTCTGCTTAAAAAAAGAAGAAAAGAAAAACTTTGACCTTCACATGAAAGCTTTCCTTAGCCAAACTCCTTGGAGCTCTATCCATGGGGTTTGCTCAAAAAAAGGCCTTGGATCTCTACGTGGGAATGCTGCTCGGCTGGACTATTCAGGCACTCTGCTCGGCCATCGTTCTGCTTTGACAGACGCTAAGCATTGGGCTCTTGAGAGCGCAAAGGAAATAAAGTTATGCCGTCTCCTTGAATGACAAGCTCGGCCATCATTCTGCTAGGGCAGACGCTAAGGTTCGGGCTTTTGAGAGCTGGAATGAAGTGAGGCCGTCTGCTCGGGCAATGAGCTCGTCATCGATCTGCTCGGGCAAACGCTAAGCTTTGCTCTGTAGAGAACAAAAGGAATTTGGCAGTCTACTCTAGCGATGAGCTCGGCCATCATTCTGCTCGGCAGACGCTAAGTTTTGTGCTCTTGAGAGTACAAAGGGAATGAAGTTAGGCCGTCTACTCGAGCAACGAGCTCAGCCATTGTTCTCATTTTATAAGGATTTTGATGCCCCTTAGAGGGGTTTGAATCGGTGTATTTTTCACCTCTAGGTTGGAGGATGTTTTTATACAATTGTATGTTTTTCAACTTGAGCTTTTCCACATCTTGCTTGCATTAATTTTCACGTTAACTCTTATCATCAGCAAAGAGCCGACAAAAATAGCCTTGCACTCTCACTTGGCAGGGTTTTGAATTGACAAAGAGTGGTGGGATGATGAAGTCCCACAAAGTACTTTGTCATTTCCACTACAAGAAACTGGCCTTTTAGCGACGAACGTGGCCAAAGTCCATCGCAAAAGCCTTTTAGCGACGGACACCCAATCGAATTAGTCGCCTATAACTCGTCGCCAAAAGTTTGCGACGAAATTTGAAAATCCGTCCCAAAAAAATTGACCTTTAGCGACATGTTTATTTTCTATTTTTGAAAATATTTAATTTTGTAAAATATTTTAGCGACGAAAACGTCCTTCGCTAAAGGTATTAGCGATGGACCTTTAGCGACGAAACATCCGTCACTAAAAATAAGTTGGCAAAAATAATGACTTTTAGCGACGGAATATCCATCGCTAATACCTTTCACTATAAGAAAAAAGACTTTTAGTGACTGGGAAATCCGTCTCTAAAAGTCTAAAATCCATCGCTAATTTTGTTAACGACGGATTTTCCGTCGCTAAAAAACCTCGTATAAAAGCCCGTCACTAATAGTTTGGCGACTGAATTTTCAAATCCGTCGTGTTATATTTAAGTTTTTGCGACGGATTTATTTATTAATTAGCGACGGAATATCTGTCTCTAATTATATTTTAAGTATTTTAATTTAATTTATTTTTTGTTAAATTAGAGATGGAATAAATATTTTAGCGACGGAATATTTAGTTGCAAAACTTATTTAGCGACGGAATAATCCGTCGCTAAACACGGATAGTAATAAAAACTTTTAGCGACGGATATAATCCGTCGCCAAAAGTTAAATTTTTTTTAAAATAACTTTTTTTATTTTTCTAATGCCCAAACCTGTAATAAAAAAATCAATCCTCAACAACAACGCGTAATAATCAATCCTCAACAACAATGCGCAATAATCAATACACAAAGAATATGTAAACTTAATCATAAAAAAGACTCATTATGTACAAGCTGGGAACCGGATATAGCTGGTTAGGAGAGGGGAGAAAAGTACAAGCCGGGCGCGGGGCCGGGGGGAAGCTGGGACCGGGCACGAGAAGAGGCTCATCAGGGGTTGCCAAGTCCCGGATCTGGATCCTGCTGATTCGGGGCCGGCTCGGCATGTCCAGCTGCGGTACCCTGTTGATCCTGCTCCCTGATCATCCTCAACACCACCGTAGCAATGCGCGCGATCTCCTCATCGTCCAACGAATGCCGAGGAGCCGGTGTCTGTGGAGGGGCAGTGGGGGGTGAGGATGCTCCTATCACGGCACGAGCAGTCCGACTAGGCAGGCCGCGTATGCGGCCTTTCGGCCGATTGACGACCTCCGGCGTATCCAGCCATCGCTTCAACGCCCCAGTACTCGCACCCGTACTAGTGGACGCTGATGGCTGTCCGGACTGCTCCTCGGACCCCCTAAGCTTTTCATACGAGGCCTGCAAAAAACAGTGATATAAAGATATGTTAGGACATTAATTAACGCAACAGACATTGAGGATAGAAAAAAAAATTAACAACTTAAACAAATTGACTCACATCGATCCGCCGGGCAATATCTGAAATATAGTCGCCCACTCGGTGCACCTCGTCCTTGTCCTTCTTCCGCACGTGCGTCTGATTATACGTCAGAGCTACGACCTCATCGTCCTCCAGATCCGGGTGCTCGACCGCATTCTTGTGTAGGACGATGTCGTGTGGCACCGACCCCCCCGTGTGCGTCGGATCTCTATTTTGTCTGTTCTCAGCCCCGCACTTACTCTTGGCGTCCCAACCTGGATCCGTAGCCCAACGATCTATCATCGCCGTCCATACAGTCGGAGATATCCAATGTGGGGGATATCTCGTCATCTCCGTCATTGGGGCACCCTCGGGCAGCATCTTCTTCGCCCGGTCCCTTGCGTCGTGGAGCCATCGGCTGTAATTTTTGCCGATGTAAGCAAAGAAGGCCTACTGCCCCAGTGCCTGCTGCTCAGGCGAGTCAAACGTGAACCCCTCCTGTAAGGCATTCAATAACACAAATTAACTACAGAAAACAAACTCTAATTAAACAAATACTATCGCTGAAAAAAATACTTCACCGTACCAGCCACTCCTCCCATAGGGACTCCCTCGCAGCGACATCCCAGTCCTTCCAGTACAGGCGTGGCTCGAAGAATCGGCCCTTCACAAGAACGCCGATCTTCGTCCTCGCCTGATTCTCCAGGATCCTGCCAAAGAAGTAAATAAATAAATTAATTAATACAGTTCAAATATAAATTAACACCCCAAAATTTTAAATATAAGGCATGATGTGATATTTTTTTTACTTACAGGCCCTCCTGGGTGAGCGTAACTCTCTGTTTACGCTGGGGGTCGATGCGTATCCCGCGTGTCCTACAAAACACCAACATTAATACAGTTTAACTATGCTTTAAATATCAGGCTAGCAAAAATGTACTAAACACCGTTATCAATTATACCTGTGGTAGAACCCACGGAAGAAGGAGAATCAACGCGCGTGTGGGATGAATCTGCGTCGGGCTGGGGCGACGGCTGGGGCTGGGGCTGGAGCTGGGGCCCCATCTGCTGTACACGATCACTCTGTGCCTCGTCATCAGTGGGTAATGACGAGGTGGGACCCACCGGGAAGGAAGCAGCTCGGCGTCCAACCCGGCCACGAATAGCCCGTATCCTATCCATATCTGACTTCGTATAAATAAATTACAAATACATGAACACATTAAAAATAATAATTTGGCAGAAATCATCATCGGCACTATATATATATGAACGGAGGTGCAAAAACACATCAATATGAACCAAGTTCTAAAATGTAACTACATTTTTTCCCCGGTTTGTTACAACATTACAACTCAATCATTTTCAGTTTGAGAATCATCATCATCTTCATCACTTTCCTCGTCGTCCTCTTCACTCGTCGTCCTCTTCATCTTCTAATTCATCCTCTTCATCAGTAGACTCGGTCACATCATCTCCAACACTTTTCACGTCTTCCGCGTCATCATCTATGACTTCTTCTCCTACATGAAGTGTTGTTGGAAGAGGAAGATCGTCCTCCTCGTTGTTGACCTCAACAGGGAACAAGACAGGTGGTTGGTCGGCTTGAAAGGAGTCTAGCTCACTGTCATATGTCACGGGCAATTTCTTGGACTTAATAATTGTATACCAATGAGATTTAGGATTGACGACGTCCTCCGCGTAAAAGACTTGTACAGCTTGACTAGCAAACACAAAGGGCTCGTCTGATGCAAGTCTTGACTTGACATTGACATCTACAATCCCTTGAGAGCTAACACAGATTCCTCTACTGTATGTGACATCGAACCACGTACACTTGAACATTACTAGACGGTTTTGGGAACCCAGATATGTTAGCTCAACAATCTCATCTAGCTCTCCGTAAAAGTTCATACAATTCTCGGCATAATTAGGATTATTTTGAGCTAATTAGGGTTTAATTGTGCGGAGTAGTGTTGATTAGTCCTAATTAGGGCTAATTAGGCTTAATTGGGTTATTAGGCTTAATTATGACTACTTAGGCACGTAATCAGAGTTTAGTTACGTATTAGGGTTTAGGGTTTAATTAATCTAATCACGGGTCTACAAGATATGAGTAATTAGGGTTTAATTTGGACTGATTGGTTTAATTAGGATCAATTTGGAGTAATTACAGCTGATTTAATTTTCATTGGGTTCTTAGGGTAAATTAAAACTAATTAGGCTTGTTAGAGCTAATTAGGGCTAATTATAGCCAATGCTGGAGCCACGATGAGATTCTAAGGGGTGCTAAAAATGTCGTGTTAACCTAATTAACCTAAATTCAACAACCAACCATTCAACTAATTCACAGATATCTCAATCCAATTGGGCAACATCCTCCGTTAACAATCTCAATTCTCAAATTCTCAGTGCACAGTCAACAATCTCAATTCCTAATACCTCATATAGGGTGTTGGTATGGTGTCCGACATCTCCGGACACGTCTGAAGACATTGATTTATTTTTTAAATGCCGGACGCCATGTCCATCACCCCCTGAAGAGGTGCCGGACACCTCCTGAAGAGGTGTCCACAAGTATAAAGCCAAATTGTGACATTTCGGTGTCGGTGTCGATCGGACGCGGTGTCCGTGACTTACTGACACCTCGACACATCCAGAAACGTGTCGAACACCTCCGAAAACTGTCCGACACCTACCAACACGTACCGACACCTCCGGACATGTCCGAAGTCATTGATTTATTTTTTAAATGCCGGACAACTTGTCCGTCACCCCTTCAAGAGGTGTCCACACATATAAAGCAAAAATGTAACATTTTTCGGTGTCGGTGTGTATCGGACGGGGTGTCCGTGACCTACCGACACCTCATCGACACATCCAGACACATGTCGAACATCTCCGGACACGTGTCCGACACCTCATATAGGGTGTTCGAAGACATTAATTTATTTTTTTAATTTCTGGACACTCAGACACGGTGCCGGACACCCATTGAAGAGGTACCGGACACCCATTGAAGAGGTGTCCATAAGTATAAAGCTAAAATATGTTGTTTCGGTGTCAACGTCAATCGAACGTGGTGTCCGTGTCTGTGCTACCTAATGGGGATCTCAATCTAATTGGGTCCCATCCTCCGTCAACAATCTCAATTCTCAAATGCCCAATGCAATAAAAATTAATAAAAATCACACATTCAATCCAATTGGGTCCCATCCTCCGTCAACAATCTCAATTCTCAAATGCTCAATGCAATAAAAATTACACATTCAATTCAATTGGGTCCCATCCTCCGTCAACAATCTTAATATCTCAAATGCTCAATGCACATTTAACAATCTAAAATCATCAATTAACAGCCTAAAATCATCAATTAATAATCTCATTTACTTCAAATGCACAGCTAATAACCTAAAATCTTCAATTAACAACCTAAAATCATCTATCGATTGGATTAGGACATTCAATTTAGGGTTCAATTAGGGATTCAAATAGTTTAATTTAGGGTTCGGTTCAATTAGGGGTTCAAGTAGTTTAATTAGGGTTCGATTACATCAATTTAGGGTTCAATTATAGTTTAATTTAGTGGTCGGTTGAATTGGGGCATTCAATTAGGGGGTTCAATAAGTTCAATTTAGGGTTCGGTTGGATTAGGGCATTCAATTTAAGGTTCAATTAGTTTAATTTAAGGGTTCAATTCAATTAAGGCATTCAATTTAGGGTTTAATTAGGATTCAATTACTTCAATTTAGGGTTCAATTAGGGGGTTCTATTAGTTCAATTTAGGGTTCGGTTGAATTAGGGCATTCAATTTAGGGTTCAATTAGTTCAATTTAGGGTTCGATTAGATTAGGGCATTCAATTTAGGGTTCAATTTGGGGTTCAATTTAGGGTTCGACCCCGGATTAGGGCATTCAATTTAGGGTTCAATTACTTTAATTTAGGGTTCAATTTGTTCAATTTAGGGGACGGTTGAATTGGGACATTCAATTTAGGGTTCAATTAGGGGGTTCAATAAGTTCAATTTAGGGTTCGGTCGGATTAGGGCATGGACATTCAATTTAGGGTTCGATTGGGGGTTCAATTTAGGGTTCGATGGGATTAGGGCGTTCAATTCAGGGTTCAATTGGGGGTTCAATTTAGGGTTCGGTTGGATTAGGGCATTCAATTTAGGGTTCGGTTGGATTAGGGCATTCAAGGTAGGGTTCAATTAGTTTAATTTAGGATTCAATTAGGGCATTCAATTTAGGGTTTCATTAGGGTTTAATTACTTCAATTTAGGGTTCAATTAGGCCAAATGCTTTATAATCAACAAATTCAGAAGACAAAATAATGGCCAAACGTCCAAATTAACAACAACATCAGATTATACATGGTAGAGAAGAAAATTTTGAATATGGCCAAATGCTTGATAATCAACTTTGAAAAATAAATAACAAGATTAATTTAGGGCAATTGACATACAGATCTCAAGGTGGGTACAACGACGGCAGCGTTGGTGTTGCGTTGGCAGTGGTGGGCTTCGTCGCGCGACGCAAGTGGAGGGCTTTGTGGCACGGCGGTAGTGGAAGGCTTGGTGGGGCGGCGTCGGGTGGGGGACAGGGGTGTCGCCGGAGGTGGGTCGTCGTAGAGAGGGTCGCCGGAGGTCGATCGCCGTAGAGAGGGGTCGTCGCAGGTCGGTCGCCGTAGAGAGGGGTGAGAGAACAATTTTGGAGAGAGAAACAAACCCGATGTGGGTTTATATCGAGGCTCTTTAGCAACGGAATAATACCATCGCTAAAAATTCGTTGGTGAAGGTCTGACTTTTACCGACGGACTTTTTAGCGACGGTTTTATTCCGTCGTTTAAATAATTTAAAAAAACCTTTTGAAAATACTAATTTTCTAAAAATATTTTGGCGACGATAAATCCGTCGCTAAAAGTCAGCCGTTAAAAGTTCGTCTGCAAATACTTTTACTGACGGTGGATTCCGTCGATAATTGTATTGAACCACGGATTTTTAACGACGGGATATTCCGTCGCTTAAAGGCCTTTTTAGCGACGGAATACCTTCCGTCGCTAAAAATCCGTCGCAAAATACATATTTTCTTGTGGTGTTTCCGTCACTAAAGTTATTATGTATACAATAATTGAAGACTTTTAGCGATTGAATAAAATCTCATCTGTTCGATACCACTGGTACGTTAAATTTTGAGGACAAAATTTTTATACAGTGGGGAGAATGTAAGACCCCGTACTTTTTAGAGATGTACGAAATAATTGTTTGTTGGTCGAAAAAAATAAAGGGCGATAATTTTTAATGATAAAAGGGAGTAAGTATATTATCAAAGATTAAAATTGGTTTTGGGGTCAAATTGTAATGAAGTCAAGTTTTGGGGTCAAATTGTAATTATAGAAAGTGTAGGGGGGCTATTTTCTAATTATAAAAAATAGGCATGAAATGTGGAAAATTTTTAGAAAGATTGTCTTAATAGATGGCCACCTCCTACATTTTGGGTGGTGACTAATGTACTTAGAATATATAGAACAAGGGATAAAATTCAAAAGAGAAGAAGAAAGAAAAGAAAAATAGAGCAAGAATAAGAGCTTCGGCATGATGGAAGAGAGGAGAGAGAGAGAGAGAATTTCTTAAATGTAATTCTTCTCTTTAGTGAAATTGTGTGCGCACGCGCGCATGTGTAAGGGTAGGAGAGGGGGGTTGTGGTATGTGAAGCATGTGTGCCATGTGAAAGTGTGTGTAACTGGGGGCGGGTGTGTGTGTTGTGGTGTGGGTATGTGGGTGTGTGTGTAGGTAGAGAGGGGTGTGTGTGTGTGTTCAATGTTCTTGTGTGTGTGGGTGTGCAGGTGTGTGGGCGTGTTTTAGGTGTGTTAGTGTGAATGTGCGTGTGTGAAAGAATTGTGTATGTGTGTGCGCATGAGCGTGCATGTTTTAGGGGTGTGTGTGTGAGTGTTTTAGGTGTATTAGGGTGTTAAGCTTTGTGTGTAACAGAGAGTGTGCATGTGTGAAGGAATTGTGTGTGTAAGTAGTGAAGTGAAGAAGATCAACTAGCGTGTGTTTTCGGTGTGCAAAAGTGTGTGTCCATTTTCTGCATTTGGATACACAAAAAATCATAGTTTTTTCAGGCAAACTGAAATTAACGCTCGACTAGTTATCTCTGACTGGACATCCAAGCTTTAAATAACACAATCTCAAAATTTTAATCCCCAGTCACTAACCATAATCCTCAACTAATATGTGCCAGCAGACTTAACCTTCCTTTTGTTTCTCAACACAACCACAACCACCAGGTGTGGGTCAGTAGCTTTAACCTCATGGGCCTCTGACTGGTTAGTGCTCAGGCCAAGGGTCTTCTAGTAGTAACAACATGGGCAAAGGCTAAGCACATATCTCATATTAAACTCCTTACCGATTCAAAGTTTATGCACTCTTAGCTAACAAACTCTGAAGACATTTCAGATTGAATGGTGCCAATAACATACGATTTCTTCCATTTTGTATCAGATATGCACTATTATAATATTAACAGGGCCAATCGCTTGTAATTAAATGATGTCAGATCACTAGCAGCTTGTGCATGCCATGCCTACATAGCCGTACATCATGATTGTGTTAACGATAGTTTGTTGTAATTGATCTGAATCTCCTCTCCTTTTACTTTTTGTAGTTTGAATTATTGCAAGATTGTAAACCTAATATAAAGTTAGACTCTAGATGATAAGTACATGACAAATATAGTCATGAACTATTATGTATAGTCAAAATGGCCAAACGTGGATTTGTATAAACATGAATAGTAACTGTAATCGTCACTATAGGTAGTTAGGTTTGAAGAGGTTCTGAACTTAATTTTTTGAAAATAGTTCTGAGCAGATTTTGGTCAAGTACCAAAACGAGACTATTTTTACGTGACGTACACTGCAGAAATTTTTCGGGATTCTTTTGTGTCCACAAATGACGCAAAATAGTTGTATCTGTAAAAAGAGGTTATTGATTTATTTGGTATATCTAATCAGCTTATCTTGGTCCAAAAGTTTTAGGAGGACCTTATGTCATTAAAACGTTTAAGTGTCTAAAGTTTTGTGGCATTTTGATTTTGATAGCTATTTTTAACGGAACAGGACTCTGAGCGCTCAATCCGGATATCGTTTTGAATTTTTGAGCAAAAAATCTTCTGAAGCACTTTTTAGTCCCAAAATCACTTTAGGTGGCTTAAATAGGTATTTTAAAATTTGTTTGAGATTTTTTGGTACGATAGCCACCAGAGGTATTTTGGTAATTTTTCACTTGAAAGGGGGTGTTTTGATAATTTTACACCTGAGAGGGGTGTGTTTTATTAATTTTACCTACAAGAAGGTCATTTTCTTGAATTCACATATGATAAGGATATTTTAGTAATTTAACTTACGAGAAGGATGTTCTTGTGATATAGATATGAGACGGGTGTTTTTGATAATTTAATACGTGAGAGGTATTTTAGTAATTTTACATACTTAGTGAGTGGGTCATTATGAGAATAGGAGTGAGTTGGATTGAGTTTATAGTATTATAGCCAAGATTGTATTCTGATAATTGGATTATTCTGTTTAGGTTAACGCAGAGAACTTTCTGGTTAGGATTGTTTAGCTTCGGATCCAAGTGAGATTTTATACCCGAACCATAAATTCATCAACTTAGTTCGTAGTTATTCTTTCAATTTGTTCATAGCTATCCTTGAACTCTGAGTGATGAATTAAGATCAGCATGTTTATTTTTCATTGAAACCGTAATAGGGAGACTTAATCGGTTGTTTGAATTCATGTTGATGCTCCTTTCTTATCGCATGTCGAGCATTAAATTATTTGTTGATTCAGTGTTTGTTTTTTTTTTATATTTTAATATTGACATCAGAGTCTGTTTTGTTCTGTAAAGGGAGGCGTTATAAGGATGATTTGTTCCTGCGTGGAACGCATGTTAGTACTTTAATAGACTAGTTATTGTATGTATGCATATAATGTAACACCCTGAACCCGAATATATTTTTAAAGGGTTAAATTAAAATTTTTAGCTATAAATTTTTAGTTAGTGTCGATATTTTAATTAGCGACTTTTAGCGACAATTTTTGAAGCGGGTACAATCGGCAATTAATAAAAGTTAAGAAAAAATGTCAACTCCTTAAATTAAAAAGAAAGGGAACCAAGGAAGAAATCAGGGATTTTCGGTTACATAATAGAAATAGAGCAAAAGAGAGTTTACGAGAGAGAGAGAGAGAGAGAGAGAGAGAGAGAGAGAGAGAGAGAGAGATTTTCTGTTACTGAAAGAGAAAAGAGAAACATAGTAAGAAAGAGAAAGATAGAAGAGCTAAAGAGAGCCAACCGGAGATTGGAGTGCGGATTCCGGCAAGAAGAAACATGCAATTATCGGTAAACATCCTAAATTTTTCCATCAAATTTATTTTGCTATTTGAATACTAAAAAAAAATCTGTGTTTGTGGGAATATTATATGGGTGTGTATGTGAAGAATGGAAAGAGAGGGAAACAGAGTAGGCGAATTATTGAGTGGTGTTTCACTGTGTTAACCTGTGTGTATGCGGGCCATGGGGTGCATAAGTGTGTTAAAGAGAAACAAAAAGAAAAAAGAAAGAAAGAGAGGGCGACCCACTGCCTCACGGCAATGGGTGTGGGAGATATATATAGATGTGGGTGTATATATGAAGTAGTATATAAATGTGTGTATGTTATAATATGTAATGGTTGAAATTTTGTGTATAGGAGAAGGAAAAGGGGTCACGGCTGGTTGGTAGGGAAGGAAGATATCCATTAGTGTTCTTCGTTCAAGGGATAGTGGGTAGAAGAATTAGGTGAATTATGTTTCTAAGGTGTTTGTGTGAGTTTGAGTGTAGTTTTCTTTATGATTATATTTTCAAATAGTGCTTTTTGATGTGTAGCAACTTGTGTTGAGTAAAAAAAGGGGGGGGGGGGGGGGGGGGCTTGGGTGCTTCGGCAGTAGTGGAGAAGAGAGGTGTGTGATTATTAGGTGTAATAGTGTGTGATTCATGAATAGTACTCGTAAGCGTCGCTAAAGATTAAATCCAAGCAACCAGCCCCTGTTGTGATTTTTAAAAGCCGTTTACAGACTGATTTAGGCAAAGTGCAAAGAAAAGACCCCCATTATTTATATGGGATCTACTTTGTAAAACATTTTAGGATTTTTCCGTAGTCCCGAAGAACGTTAAATAATTTATCAATACTAAGAAGTTTTTGATTTAATTAGGGTACCAAATTAGATTATTTTTATCCGAATTGTTTTAGAAAACCCTTATGTTACTGAAATGGTTCAGTGTATAAATGTTTGTAGCGTCTCGAGATTGTTAGCTACTTTTACCAGGACCGGCCTCTGAATACTCAATTCGGTTAGAGATTGTGGGTTTTTGAATGGGAATTTTCTGAAACCCTTTTCAATCCAAAAAACAAATAATAATAATAATAATAATAATAAACAAAATAACTTTGGTATGTAGAAAAGATGGTTTAAAATAGTTTTGAGAATTTTTCAGAGCGAGGGCGATCGAAGGTGTTTTGGTAATTTGCCACGGGAGAGGGGCTTTTGGTAATCTTACCAACTGGAGGGCTATTTCGGTAAAATTCACCTACAATAAGAGTATTTTTAAGGATCCTACTTATAAGGAAGATATATTGTGATTTAGACACAAGGGGTGTTTTGGGTAATTTTTCATGCGAGAGGTATTTTGGAAATTTTGCATAACCGATGAGCGGATTGTTCTAAGAGTAGGAGTGAGTTGGTAGTAGGTTTGCAATATCGTAAAGCAAATTGTATTATGATAATATGATTGTTTCCGTTTAGGTCAACACTGAGAAGTATCCGGTTAAGACTAGTATAGCTTGGACCGAGGTAAGAAATTTCTATCCAAAACCAAATTCATCAAATT
This sequence comes from Escallonia herrerae, assembly GCA_033070095.1. Taxonomy (NCBI): domain Eukaryota; kingdom Viridiplantae; phylum Streptophyta; class Magnoliopsida; order Escalloniales; family Escalloniaceae; genus Escallonia; species Escallonia herrerae. The sequence continues at coordinate 159,017 of JAVXUP010001831.1, read as the reverse complement.
GTCTTCTTATATATTTTTCTGCATTGTTATCAAATTTTATTTGGCATCGGCTAAAATTGTTATCAACACCGAGTACGCATCGTTCGCCTTTAAATACCCTGTTTTGAGCCTTACACGGTTATTGGACATTCCATTGGATGCTCAGTATTTCTTACTCGTTGAGTATCGATTTATTCATTGTGTTATCGATTATTGCATTATGTATATTGACATGATATTCTGCATTGGAGTGCTTTGGCAGAGTTAGTATATGTTGGAGGATATTGGTATGGGCTAGTATCTTAACGGACTAGCCGGTGTGTTGGTATGGGCTAGTGCCTTGATGGACTAGCCGGTGTAAAGTGTTAGTGAGTATCGCCTTTGTGGTTTTACTAAGTGATTGCCCTGTACTACCTGTGTGACTTTGCAATTACTCATGTTAAGTTGTATTCGTGATTGTTTGCATCGTATATGAAAAATATTCTTATTTGTATCTTGTTTATGGCATTGAGCTGAATCTCCTCCATTTGACTTCTTTTCCGCATGTGATAGATAACCAATAAACAATAGGTTGCATTGGGTGTGGATTAGATATGAGCCGAGCGAGGGAAAGAGAACTTAAGTTTCAGCCTTAGTCATTCAAACCCATATGCGGGTTATTATTGTTATTTAGAATTGTTAACTTAGATTTGATGTTTCAACTATGATAGTACGCTAAGAATATTATTTTACTCAATGTTTTAGTTACTCTGACTGACTGATGGTTCCAAATTGGTTATGTTGGGGTTCTATTATCTTAGTGTATATGATCGAACGAGTGTTAGCGTTCCAAAAATTCTGAGATGTTACATATAAAGTCTGTATTATGCATTGCCTGTGTGGCTTTGCCTGTGCTCATAGTCAATATCTCCTGAATTTTTTTAGATTGTATCTTAAAATGATTGTTTTAGGATCTGATTAAACGAGATTGAGTTCAAACTCTTCCACATACTGTTATGAAACTATTTGTGATTGTTTGAAATCCTTTGAAAAATTATCATCGAATTGAATCTTGAATCATTTTGTAATTTCTTTGTTTATTCCTTGAACGACCTCACTAAGCTCTCAAAAGTTCACCATAATTTCTTCCCTTCTACAGGTGATGAACACCAACAGATCGCTCGGCGAAGGGTTTAGAGCCTGATGAGATTTGGAGTGCCCACAACTATTTTAAGTAGTAGAATCATTAGCTTGTTCTACAAAGAACTTAAGTTTTAGTAGTTTCAGTTTTTTATTTTTATATTTTTTATGGCTCTGTATTTTGAAGAATTTGAGTTGAAGTTCATTTAGAAGCTCTGAATTTTGTGTTAAAACAGCATGTGATGTGGTTAACTCTTTGGAGGTTTGGGGCGTCGGAGCTCCGAATTCTCAAACCGTTAAAATCTCAAACAATTGATTCCGTCTATATAAGACCTTGGGATTAGGAAGATTGATGTCATAGGAGGGGTGAAAGTTTTTTTTTTGTTAAGCAGGAGAATGATGATATAAATATGCGAACCAAGTTACAAAAGTAAGCAAGCTACTTTTCTAGAGCGCTAGATCTTCTTAGTTACATGAGTAGCTAAACTACTTTCTAAGAAGACCAGATAAATCTACACTAAAACAGTATAAGTAATATCAAGAAACTCACTTTGATGAATTTAAAAGTACTACATTTATTTTTATTTATTATTTATTTTTTTAATACAGATATTAAAATAAAATAAATTTATCGTAGACCTCTCTAAGGTCAAAAAAGAGTAACCAGCTCCCTGCCCAATAGTAGCTCCTCTGCGCAACATCCAAGATTTTCTGTGACGGGGACATAAAGTCATATCCAGTCCTTTCAACATAGCACCACCGCTGCAAAATCCAGTGAACTGGACTGCACCATTTCAACAAAATCCGGCGAAAACTTGAAACAGCACCGTCAAAGCCACAGTTTCACAAGCCAAAAGATCCAATCTCCGCACCCCACTTCCCCGGCCATCTTCCCGACCTCTAACTCTATATATCCCTATCTCCTCACAAACACAGAAAGATTAAAAGAAAAAAAAACAGCAACTAACAGATTCCATACCCAACAAACCCGTTCTCCTAGCCTCCTATCCCCCCCACGCCACCCCCCCCCCCCCACCCCCAGAAGAACAGAAGCAAGAAGGGAGAAACAAAACCAAAATCAAACAAGAATAAAAACATAGAGAAGAAAACTAACAACAAATCAAAACCCAGATCTAGCTACACTTCCACTTGGAATAAAATGTAACTGAAAAGTGGAATAGAGAAATAAAGTAAAACTGGAGACCATGGAGAGAGAAGTCAAGAGCTGGATCTTGGAATCCATGGTGGTGGGCAGTGACACCGTCGTGTAAGGCCAGGCCTGAGAAGTGATCAAGCGAGAGCCACTCCAATGGGAGCAAGTGGTCGACCGGCTACGGAACTGTTGGTGGCTGGGCTTGAGAGGAAAATATGGTTAATTTAAGTGTTCTAGATAATCGAGTCATTTGTTGATGTCAGACCAAACAATATATTCTCATCTTTTTGGAAGTGGTTAACACGAATACGAGTACAAGCCCAAACTCTGAAATCGACAGCTTATTTAGGTGTTAGCATTAGAAGGGGCAAAAGCCCAAATTTCCAATAGTTCCAGATTCATCAACTACTTTCTGGCAGCCCAACTCCGCTGGGGGAACCTGATGGGTCTTGGAAGTTGGAATCATATCCATATTGATTGGGGAAAACAAAGCTGAAATCACTCTTTTTCTAGAGTGGATGTAGACAAGCAAGTAGCCAACGGATAGTTGTTTTCTTGAGGCAACTAGACGTGGAACTGGCATCTGATCAGCATAAACAAGATTCTAAAACAAGGTTAGCATGTCCTTAAAAAAAGATTCTAAAACAAGGTTAGCATACTGGCATCTGATCAGCATAAACAAGATTCTAAAACAAGGTTAGCATGTCCTTAAAAAAAGATTCTAAAACAAGGTTAGCATATCGTGATTAAAGGAGATTTCAAAACAAGGTTAGCATATCCTAATGCTAATCAATCATTTTCTAATGTGAAGCCATCAGTTTGATAGTAGTCATGCCATATGGTTTAGCTGGTTGCACGTCATATGAAGTGATTCTCTTTGACCCGTAGCTATCATCCTTTGTCCACATTACGACCCTTTGTATAATAGGAGATCATGCTCCAGCTAGTGGAGTTTATAAACAAATAAGTTCACGAGAAATTAGATCGGCCCAATTGTCATCCATTGCAATTCATCATTACTTTTAGAGACATTTTTAAGTGATTCGTTGCTTAAACCCAAAAATGGCGATACTTCTTAAGATTTAGCGACGACATTTAACACCATTGACGGAAGGGGAAGTATTATGAAAACAATAACTTTATATTGTTACTGTTACAATTCAACCATATGGTACAACATAAATATGCTATGGATTCTCTAAATAAATGCCTAAAATAGTTTTAAGAGTGTTTTTTTTTTGGGTGGAAAGTCAATTATATTGCCAAACAAAGTTCTTTACAATCATAGATCTACGTATCACGCACATACCGCTCATCCTAACCCGCTACCAAGAATGCTTACCTCCCCAGTTGGCTTCCTTTTTTTTTTTTTAATTTAAGAGGAGAAATATTTTATATATAAAAAGTGTTACAAGCCGTCCGCACTAGATCAACTATTTTACAGACATAAACGGTAACATCAATTGTTACTGTTGCTGCTAGAATATTGATCGGGAACCACGGCTGGAAAATGGACCTGCAAAATAGAACACGGAGTGACCACCGGGGATGTTCCGGTGGAAGATGCTCCGATGCTAAAGTCAGAATCTCGCTACTAGGGTAGAGCTCTGAATAGCAGAAAATGCACTGGGTGCTTGTGTGTGAACTTGTCCGCGTACCTAAGGATAGTCCCCTTTACATAGGTATCAACTGAAGAGTCCTGCTTGACTTACATGTCTATGCAGATAATCCTTAACCCCGATTAATTGTGATTACGTTAGGATCCTTATAGAATCTGGACTCTGCCAAAACGATAACCTTGGAATCCAAGATAAGGTTGACCCGAGTCAACCTTGCCACGTGTCGATATCTTGTTGGGCGAATATTTCCAGCTATATCATAATGCCCCCCATTTTTTTAGCCAAAATGCTTGGCTGAGAAAGTGTATCTTTGAGACACGCATCAAATTTTTCACGGACCTTTTCTCGCTCTTGTAAGCACAAATAATATTTTCTCCGATCTTTTTGCTGACCAAAAAGTGTCCAAAGACCAAAATAACCAATTATTTGAAATTGGCTATTTGTTGCATAAATAGCATTTTGAAATTATTCGAAATTCTTCTGGTGTGTTTTTGAATTTTTCCTTTAATTTTTTGCTTTGACCAAGGCCTGCTCGGGAAACAGGCTCGGACTCAGGGCTTACGGTGCGGACCTGCTCCGTGGACGGCCCAAATTCTCTGCTTGGGCTTGAAGTTATGTTGAGGCATGTTTCCTTGCAAAATTTGTACTTTTCTGAAGCTACTGGGATGTCTTGAACTCCTGACCACGCGCACGCATGAGGCATGGTTTCCCGTTGGGCCGCTTGACCACTTTTGGCACTTCTGAGCAGAAAACTTACTTAAACTATCAATTCAAATTTTGAAAGGACCACAACTTCTTGTTGGGACCTCCGTTTGAGGTGAAATTTTTTTTTATTCTAAGTACTTTCTCGAGCTCTATCCATAGAAAATCATATTTTCTTAAAAAGAGTTTCTTTGACTTCCGTGCAAGAGCTTTCCTTAATCAAACTCCCTGGAGCTTTACACGTATGGTTTGCTTGAAAAAGAAACTTGACTCTCCTAGGCTGCTTGGGAACTCTGCACGGCCATGCTGCTCAGGTGTTCTACCAAGTTAAGATGCTCGAGTGTCTTGCTCGGATAGGCTGCTTGGGGAACCTATTCGGACGCACCTGCTGGGGCATCCTTCTAGGATGCCAAGTGCTGGTGCAAGGTGCTTAAGCACCCTGCTCGGACGCTCTGCTCGGGCATTCTGCTCGGACGCTCTGCTCGGACACAGAGCTTGGGAGCAGGTTCTTGAGCATCTATTCGGACGAGATGCTCGGGAATCCTTCTAAGATGCCAAGTGCTGGTGCAAGGTGCTTAAGCACCCTGCTCGGATGCTTTGCTCGGGCATTCTGCTCAGACGCTCTGCTCAGACACAGAGCTTGGGAGTAAGGTTCTTGAGCATCTATTCATATGAGCTGCTCAGGAACCCTGTTTGGATACAGAGCTTGGGAGCAAGGTGCTTGAGCACCCGTTAGGACCAGCTGCTCGGACGGGTGCCAGAAACTTAAGCTCTTGAGAACTTTTATGATGTAAAATTTTACAAAATTATCTGCTCAAGAATTCTGTTCGGATGACATCGTTCTCAGACACTCTGCAGGGCCATGCTGTTCGGGTGACGAGCTCGACCATCATCTTGCTCGGGTAGATGCTAAACTCCTGCCCAGGTAGATGCTAAACTTCGAGCTCTTGAGGGCACATGAGAATTCAAATAAGGCGATCTAATCGGGTGACATATTCAGCTGGCATCATGCTCGAAAAGACACCAGAGACTTAAGTTCTCAAAAAATTTAAAATATAGAATTCCATCGCCATCATTTTTCTAAGTATTTTGATGCCAGCTAGAGGGGTTTGACTTGTGTGTTTTTCACCTCTCCTTGGGAGGGTGCTTATGCAATTGTGTTTTTAAGCTTGTGCTATCCACATCTTGCATTATGTTTTACTTTAGCGCGAAACCTCATCGTCGGGTAAAGGTTGGGACGACGATCCCCCACTTGGTTTTGCCATTTCTCGGGCTAGAACTAATGGTAGACCGTGTTAGGTGAGACTTGTGTCTTACCCTATCACCTTGGATGATATTTTTGCTTGAGCATCCTTCGTGGTTTTACTTTGACGCGAACCCTTATCGTCAGCTAAGGGCTGGCAAAGAAGCCTCACACTCACGCTCGGCCAGGTTTTGAATTAACAAAACAGGGTAGGGCGACGAACTCCCACTAGGTATTGCAGTTTCTCGGGCTAGAACTAAAGCTAGACCGTGTTAGGTGAGACTTGTGTCTTACCCTATCACCTTGGGTGATATTTTCACTGCCCCCTAGGGGGTGTTTTATGCAACTGTGTTTATGCTTGTGCCCTTCACATTGTGCATTGTGTTTTACTTTGGCACGAACCCTTATCGTCAGCTAAGGGTTGGCAAAGAAGCCTCGCACTCCCGCTCGGCTAGTCTTTGAATTAGTAAAGTATGGTGGGGTGACGAATTTCCACAACGACTTTACCGTTTCACGGGTTTGAACTATAGCTAAACCGTTCTAGATAGGACTTGAGTTCTACCTTATGTACACCTCTTCTTGGGAAGAGTGTATGAGAAAGGCATTTGGGCTCTTGGGAGCCAAGTTAATTTGCAAAAAGCCATAAACGAGAACCCTGCTCGGGTAAACTGCTAGGGTGACATATTCGCGCGACGCGATTGGGCGCTTTGCTCTGATTGGCCTATATTTAGTAGTTCTTGAGAACTTAGAAACAATAAGAAGAGGTTTACTTGATCACTGCTTGAGCAAGAGTTTGCAATCATCGTAGTTATGCTCAGAAAAAGACTCCATTGCTTGGGTAAAACATTGAAAGTACAATGGTGACTAATGTCATCCTTGTTATTCACAACTGACTACCTAAATACTACTCTAAGAATTCGAAAAAGATTCCTAGGTCTTACTTCAGAATGGGCAAAGTCTCAGCCTCCCGCCCTTTAATAAAAAAAGTGCATCTTTCTTTGGGGCAAGGTGCTACTGATAGGGAAGTCAAAGGTTCTCTTTTAGGCCATCTCGAAGGTCCTCGATGATAAAAGCTTCTTTATTTATGGTTCGACATGATGCCATGTAGCATTGTCTGGCCACTATCTGGTCGCCTTTGACTTCTCCTACTCTATGTTCCGTAGGGAACTTCATCTTCAGATGATACGTGGACACCACTGCCTTTAACTGGTTCAAGGCTATTCTCCCGAGTATGGCATTGTAAGCTAAAGGAACACGAACAACCACAAAATCTAGCATCAACTTGGCTTGAGTCGGAGAGGTGCCGATGGCGACTGGTAACGCAATGATCCCTTCAACTGCAACAGGGTGATTTGAGAAGCCATAGAGGGGTGTATCCATCTAGTGCAGCCGATCAGATGGGATGTTCATCTTCTGAAAGGCTTCATAAAAAGGTACCTCGGCTGAACTCCTATTATCAACTAAAATCCTTTTGACATCAAAATTACCCACTCAGAGTGTGACAACTAGCGGGTCATCATGGGGTGTTTTTATATCCCCTATCTCATCCTCTGAAAAGGAAATTATGGGCACCAATGTCGTCTTATGTTTCTTACTTAGGGACAGACTTGTGCTGCATACTTCCCTTGTATAGGCCTTGCGACCCCGTCCAGAAGAACCTCCTACTGCAATGCCCCCAGAGATTGTGTTGATGGTGCCTGCATTCTCTTGCCTCTCTTCTCTTCCCTCTACAACTGGAGTCACTTCTCTTCTATCATCTCTGCGTGCAATGTACTTCTTTAAGTGTCCACGCTTGATGAGGGCCTCAATTTCACGCTTAAGCAATTCGCAATTGTTGGTAGTATGGCCATGATCATTGTGGAATCGGCACCACAGACTCCTGTCCTTCTTGCCTGGAGCTGATCTCATTCTGTCTGGTCGATCTAAAGTTTCCTTATCTCTTATCTCGTGCAGAATTTGTGATGGTCGGGTGTTCAAAGGTGCCAAGTTCTTCATGTCGAGTGGCTCTATGGGACGCCGCTCGTCGCGCTTTAAGGGTTTGAAATTCCTTATGCCTCCAAGACTGTCCTCATGGGAACGTCTCCCCTGCTCTTGCTCATTGCCATTTCGATGCCCATTGTGCATTTCCAAGTATTCTTCGGCTTGGATATACTTGTTGGCCTTATCTAATAGTGCACTCATGCTGCCAGGGGGACTTTTGTTTACCGCGAATGCAAATTGTAGGTCGGAGGCTGCGCAGAAAGGCCGTGTATTTTACCCACTCATCCAAATTGTCGATCTCTAGCGTCGCTGCATTGAACCTCCCTAAATAATGTGACAGGGATTCATTCTTTTCCTGCACCACGTTGAGAAGGCTCGTGGAGTTTTTTTCCTTCTAGTGCGGCTACTCACAAAATGCTTCTGAAAAATGTCAGAGAGTTGAGAAAACGAGTGAATGGACCTTGGTTGCAGGGATTTGAACCACGCATGCGCAGCCTTCCTCAAGGTGGTTGGAAAGGCCCGGCACATGACAGCGTCGAAGACTTGGAGGAGTAGCATGTTCGTCTGAAATTGGTAGACGTGCTTTCCGAAGTCCCCATTCCCATCATACAAATCACATTACGGCATCCGAAAATTTGGAAGGAGTTTTGCTCTCTCAATTGTCTTGGATAGGGGATACCTGAAATCTTCCCTTGGGGGAGTGAATTCTTCTGGGGGGCTCAGAGACGATTTTTTGATAAGTTTGCCCTTGGGAGGGTACTTCTCGTGTATCACGATGAATCAGTCCTTGGGGACATCGTCTTTTGTATGCGCGGCGTCGGCCACGAGCTCCTTCGTTCGGAATGGGAGACGACTTCGTGCTGTCTTCTACTGATGTCTCACGACGGAAGCAGGAGCCACTTCTAGCAACATGTTCTTTGACCTCCTGCCTTGGCCGATAATTGGGATCAGCCTCCGAGCTGTATCTCCGACCATAACTTGACCTTGAGGTCAACTTGAGACGAAGGTCACTCGGGTCTAGGTGTGGCTGATTGGTGGAGGTCAAGGGGGTAACCACTTCAAGCGATTTCTGTAGGGTTCTCACCATGCCCTTAAGTTCGTGGATTTCCCTTGTCAGATTCACTTTTGGTGTGTTGAACAACTTCCGGGTCAAGCAGTGACATAGGTCTCCCCTTCTTAAAAGAGGAGTTGGGGAACGAGTTCTCTTGGAGCTATCACTCGTTTGCGGGGTGACTGAAGTCACATTATTCCGGTCGTTACTGGAATATCGGTAAGATGGTGTCAAACGTCAGCCCTCTTGGCGAGAGCCACCAGATATCGCTCGTCGGTTTTGGACGGAGCGACTGGCTGCAGGAGTGTCTGAAGATGATTTCCTCGCCATGTTCCCTGTCGGTCCCACGGATGGAGCCAAAATGTTGCTGCTAGAATATTGATCGGGAACCACGGCTGGGAAATGGACCTGCAAAATAGAACACGGAGTGACCACAAAGGATGTTCCAGTGGAGGATGCTCCGATGCTAAAGTCAGAATCTCGCTACTAGGGTAGAGCTCTGAATAGCAGAAAATGCACTGGGTGCTTGTGTGTGAACTTGTCCGCGTACCTAAGGGTAGTCCCCTTTACATAGGTATCAACTGAAGAGTCCTGCTTGACTTACATGTCTATGCAGATAATCCTTAACCTCGATTAATTGGGATTACGTTAGGATCCTTATAGAATCTGGACTCTGCCAAAACGATAACCTTGGAATCCAAGGTAAGGTTGACCCTAGTCAACCTTACCACGTGTCGATATCTGGTTGGGCAGATATTTTCAGCTATATCAGTTACCATTAACATTACAATTTAACTAACAATCTATAAACCCGATACAATTACAATTAGCTTAAAGCAGGACATATGTATAAGCCTCTTGTCCTATGAGAAGTGTACACCAAACGACACATGTACTCTTAACACTAGCGTCTCTCTAGAGAAGGGTCTTCATAATGCACTAACCATTAGGACGGCATCACATATAAACTGCTCGCAACTTCACGCAAGGCAAGAACTAATGCAGGAGACAACTGCCAAGCACCAAGCATGATGATATTAGAGAAAGAAGCACGAGTAGATTCCACACGCTGGTGGAAGCCGACCATGTTAATTACTTCATATATATATATGCAACTTCAAGTACCACAGTAAAACAATTAATTCCCTACCTTTGTGAAGGACGTACGGCTTCTTTCATCTTCTTCCCTCTCTCTTATTCATTTACAAATGCACATACAATATTAGATATCAACTCTTTGGATCATTGCTGTATTTTTAGAGTGCAACACCATTAACCAAGTGCACACTTTGGGACTTTAGCTTCTTCAAAGGAAACGTGTGCTTTGCATTTCTCGACCGACTCTCAAGCTCTACTAAACTTTTTCCTCTATCAATGTTAATTACTTGAGTTGGTTTACTGTTAATTCTGTTTTGATTATTTAGTTTGCCGGAAATCCTAGTTTCGTAGCTTAGCAACTAGAATCTAGAAGAAGATACATAGTGTTATTTGTTATTTCTTGTAAATTTGAGACGTTTAACGAAAAAAATTTCAGATGTTTGGCAACAATAGATGAGATCTTAGGTCTTTACCAGTTTTATTCACAATGTTTTGGTTAAAAAGGAAAAAGAAAAAGTGTTAAACAAAAAATGTTCAAATAATGGTGGAACAAAGTATTAGCAAGTCAAAATTTGACCATGACTTTGTGAAAGAGATTACTTGTGTCATGGTAGAATTTCAAGTGCATTATCTACTGCAATCTATAATACTTTTTGCACTACTAAATCTGTAATTGAATTGTGAAAAACATTGAAATTAAAATATGGGTCTAAAAATGATGGTTTAAATAGAGACTACGTTGAACATTTTTTTAGATTTTCAAATGGTTGATAGATCAACCATTATGCAAGATCAGACTCATGTGTTCGAGGATAGTCTTTATCATCCAAAAGGAAAGGGAATGGAGTGGAGTAGGGATGGCAATATAATCCGCAACTGCTGGATATCCGTCCCACCCCGATCCTATAGGAGCGAATTTTCTTTACTTTGACCGGGTTATGGGGTAGGTATGATATTTAAAATTTAAACCCGCAGCGGGTACGGGTCGAATTTCGTATTTAGTCTAACCGACTCGCGCCCCGCCCCTCCCCTCCCCGCCCCTGTAAATGTTTTATATTTATTTTTATCCTAACCCTAGATCTAGGTAATCTCAGTCGTCCATCTCATAGTATAAATAAAGGACAAAAGCCTTTCTCTTTCTTTGCGTCTCCGCCCCCCACCTTCTCTTTGCTTTATTTTCTCGATTCTGTATGTTCTCTCAACGCTTATATGCCGAACAGTCACGGCCTCCACGGACCAACCACCTCATGTCGCCTTCTCTCTGGCCCCCATGGTACAACGCTTATCTCCGCCAGTCACCCATCTCTAGTCCGCCGCCGAAGCTCCTACTGCGGCTACATCGCATCTCTGAGAGCTACAAGGGGCACTGGATCTGCGGCCTCTATGGCGAAGCGGTGAAGGACGAGGTGGTGCGATCGGAGTGGCGAATCGTCAAGGACAAGGCCCTAGACCGGCATATGGGTTTTTTTTATTCTTTCCATTTTTATATTTTTTTTGTTGAATTCTCTCTTTCCATTTGTTGGTGATGGGTGGTAATGGTGAGTGTGTGCTGGCTGTGCTGTGGGTAGGAGGTGTTGGCGGTGCTCAGAGTAATTGTGCCTTATTCTTCTATGGCTCAGACTGTGGTTGTGGTCGTGAGTAAGGAAAAAGTGGGGAAGATCGGGGCGTGGTCGGGTTTCCTAAATTACCTTAGGATTGGGGATGGTATTCCATTCTTTTGACCCTGTGCCGGGGCGGGACGAGGCAGAGTGGGGTTTACGAACTAGCGGGGCGGGTTCGGATTTAATAAGTTCCGCATCCGACCTGTCTCATTGCCATTCCTAGAGTGGAGAGATTCTTTCATCAAAAACATTTTTTTATCGACTAAAAGAAAGGAATGGAGGAGAGTGATTCTTTTGTCGTTACTTCCATGATTTTAAAAAGTTGCCGCCTTCTTGGTTTTTCTTGCTAGAATGTTGAAATGAACACCTAATGTTTTTTCGCCATATGAATTATTCATGTTTCTAATTATTGAAGAAAAACATCGTGAAAAACAAATGGGCATTTTAATGGAAAACTGCAAATGATCCCTCATGTCTATTCATGTTTGCAAGTCAATCCCTTTGGGCATTAATTTTGTAAATTAACCCCCTCATTTGTGTATAACTATGCCCGAATAAATTTGGACGTTAAACTCCAATAATGCCCCTGAGTTTCACTAAAATGCCAGTGTGTGAAAAGGAAAAGAAAGAAAACCTTAGATCCATTGCTTTCCTCCTTCTCCCGCCCACCCTAACTATCGTCAATGGAGTGAGTGCTCCGGCTCCCTCTTCTTTGCCACTAATCAATCGTTACCCACCCTTCCCCTCCTTGCCACCTCGGTACAACCATTAGTGACCGTGCGCTCCCTTTCTTCCCCCTACCCCCACTCCCGCTGCCACCACCATTAACCATTACCCTCGGCCCATTCAAACCCACCTCCATTAACATTAAAACCTCGATCCTCTGTTAATAGTCATAGGTGATGGCTTGGTGGTGCTGCATGTAGGTGGGTCAGTGATCTGTAGGGTGGGCTAGCTTACGCTGAGTAATTGGGGTAGGCTCATTGGCAGCAACGAAAGTGATTGTTATGGTGGCAGGTAGACCGCTTCTTTTACGGTAAATTATGTTTGTTGATGGTTAATGGCGACAACTTGGTGGTGCTGCAGGCAGGTGGTTGTGGGGTGGGCTCGTTGGTGGTGGTGGTGGTTGTTATGGTGGAAGGTGGACCGGTGGTTTTGGGGCAGGCTTAATGTGGTGGTGCTGCATTTTTGTTTGGAGAAAAAATTCACGAGGAAGAGAATAATTTAAGTCTTTTTATAGTTCAATTGACCAATAACCTTTCCCAAAACTACCAATTGTCCTTAATTTTTCCAAATTGATAGATTAGGTAGGTCAATCCCGAAGGTGTCAACCCTCAAACCCAAAACAGACGGCGACAATCATTTAATTTGTAATTTCTCCAACTTTTAAATTCTTATTTTCAGGCTATGGCTCACTTTGTTGAAAATCCTTACAAACCTAGCTTTACTAATTTAAGAATCATTTTTAGAATACGAACAACATAAATAAGAATAACAAGAATGAGAAAAATGGCCATAATAACATTAAGAGTGAGCCAAATAGTAATGGTATTAGTCGAAGAAAGCCGGTTCCTTGAGGGTTGTGAGGGAACAAACCATAAGGTTACTGATTGTCCCTACATGAAGGGTCAAGTCTCTAATCCAAATGGTCCTCCAGTAGTTCCTAGACTGCAAGCCAATGTGGTAACTATGGGAACTAGCTAATCCAACGCTGTTAATAGGTATTTTGTTGGTTGGCAGAATTGAACTAGCTAATCCAACGCTGTCCTCAAATGCTATCTTAAGCTTCTTAAGTTTTGCTTAACAGTTTTGTGGAAGGAAGCTTTACTTTTTGCCTGTCACATTGTGAACAAAGTTCCTTATAGGACTTTGAAAAAAAAACACCTTACACATTTTTAAAAAGAGGAAAACCTTCATTAAAGTATTTTTGAGCGTGGAGGTGTTTGGAAAAAGTTTTGGTTCCACCCACCAAGAAGAAAAGAACCTAAAACTATTAGTTGTGCTTATCTTTTGGTATGCTTTGGTTAGTGTTAGTTGGTTTATAATTTCAGAAATTTTCAAACTTTTGAACGACACTATGAAGGAATCTAGAGACGTTACTTTCTTTAAAAAAAAATTTCTCCATAGAAAAGTATACTTTGAAAATCCTTTAGTGAGTGTTCAAATATCTAGTTCTCATATGCAACCTCAAGATTAACTAGTACTTGGATAAAGCAAAAGAAGAACGATTGAAAAGGATTTTCGTGATAACTTTCATACATTTCTCATGAAAAGTGATCCTACGACCTATAGTGAAGCTTTGACCTCCTTAGATGATACCTTTTGAAATGGTCAATAGATAGTGAAAATGAACTCTATCATGTCTAATAACACTTAGTTTCCTTTTAATCTTTCACATGGTAGTAAGACAATTCGTTCATATGAAAAATTGATAGAACAATTGAAAAGTTTAAAGTTAGGCCCGTAGGCATAGGCTTTAATCAAATGGAGTAATACACTTCTTTAATACTTAATCGCCTGTAACGCACGTAAAAACCATCAAAACTTTGATTGCTATTGCTTTCTTATAAGATAGATATGGAATGTATGTAAAAATAGCGTTTTTAAAAGATGAACTAGACCACGAAATTCATATGGACCAACAACAAGTTTTTGTTGTCAAGAGAGAAAAGTTTGTAAACTTGTTAAATCATTTGTGGATTAAAACAAGCTCTACACAAAAGTCATGAAAAGTTTGATAAAGTTATTCTTCCTAACGAGTGGCACTTACATCCATGTTATTTAAGCGACAAAGGATTTTTTCTTCTAAGAACTTTGATATGAAAGATTTAAGTTCTGCAGATGTGATTTTAGGTATCAAACTGATAAAAAAATAATGATGGAATTCTTTTGGCACAATCACATTATATGGAGCACTTGCCTAAAAAGTTTAAATATTTTAGAACGAAACCTCGTTACGTTCCTTTTGAACGAATGGTCCATTAAGAAAAATGTGGGTGAAAGTGTGCTCATGTACTTGGATTTTTTATTGTATTTTTCAAATTGTATAAGACCTGATATAGATTATGCAGCACGTTACTGAGCATTTGAGCAGATACACTTGTAGCCTGAGGCTTCGTTTGACAATTTGTTTTTGTTTTCAATTTTTTTTAAAAAAATTAATGAACAGTTTAATATTTTTTTTTTACAAAAACAAGTAAGTATTCGATAACCTAATATTTTTTTTTGGTGTTTGATAACCCATTTTTTATGTGGTGGTTTACAGTGGCGGTGGCCTGTGGTTGCCGCCGGCGATGGTTGCCGGTGGTCCCCGCCGCCCGACGGTGGCTGCCTGTGGTTGTGGTGGTGGTCTAAAAAAAAAATCAACACTGAAAAAAAAAACCAGTTTTTGAAGTTTTTAAAAACAGTCTTGATTTAAAAACTGGATTTGTAAACTGAAGAAAAAAAAAAATGGTTACCAAACGCAACTTTTTTTTTTCAGTTTTCAAAACTGAAAAAAAAAACTGTGTCAAACAGGGCCTGAGTTCTCAACATTGGCATTATATAGAAAGGATATTTAGATATCTTAAAGGAATGATTACTTATGAGACTCATTATTTTGTTTTTCAGGCATTTTAGAAGGGTTTAGTGACATTAATTGGACTATAGACTTAAAAGCCAAGACTACTAGTGGTTATGCATTCGCCTTAAGTGATGGTGCTATAGCTTGGAGGTTTACTAAGCAAACAACTATATCCAATTCAATGTTAGAAGAAAAGTTTATCACCTTAGACTTGGCTAGTACCGCAGCAGAATGGCTTAAAAGTTTATTAGTATACATACATGTGTTGAGTAAGCATGTACCTGCTGTTAGCCTTATGATTGGATAACCTAGTCTTACATCTTGTTTTGATGATAACAACAAATATATTGCTTATGTTCTAATTTGTCCTTTGAGTGGATTCATAGTAGGCATGTGCATACACACTCGTGAAGACACTGTTGAAAAATTGGATGTGTGTATCAATATCAAAGAAGTTTAAATCTCTACTGGAGATGCTAAGAAAACTTCATTAAGTCCAAACAAAGAGCAACAATGAATGCACAAGGTAAGTAACTTTTGATCGATCCATACTATTATGAAATTAGTTTTGATTTGATGCTTAAATGAATCACTATGGCTTATAATGACCTTATGACATCGTGTGCACGACATTTGAGTTCATATCTTTCAAATATGTGTGTTTCATGAAACTGGGCAAACTTTGGAGCTGACTCAGAATTTTCTCAAAAATATTTTTGGGGCTAATCTTATATATATATATATATATATATATATATATATATATATATATATATATATGGAGCCGATCCTTGTCTACCGGTGGAGAAATAACAATTTCTCCACCATAAATGTAGCCGTCCACGTGTACTTGTGGACGGGTCAAATGTGTTTTTTTTTCTTGAAAAAGTGGCAACCGCTGCTCTTTCTTGCGGTTGCAAAATTTTACAAAAATGCCCCGCGAAATGAAAAAATCCTAACCGCAAGAAAGACTAGCGGTTGGGGGCCCACAAGCAATACACCTAACCGCAACACTTTGTTGTGGTTGGTCACTTTTTTCCTCTTTGCTGCTTCTCTTCTTTTTTTCCTCTTCTCTTATCTTCTCTTCTTTGTGTGTGTGTATATATATATATATATATATATACACACACACACACACACAATGAAGAGAAGAGAAGCATCAATGATGAAATGAGAAGAAAAGAAGAGAAAAAAAAAGACCAATCGCAACAATTTGTTGCGGTTGGGTGTATTGCTCGTGGCCCCCAACCGCTAGTCTTTCTTGCCATTGGGGTTTTTTCATTTCGTGGGGCATTTTTATAAAATTTTGCAACCGCAAGAAAGAGCAGCGGTTACCACTTTTTCAAGAAAAAAAAACACATCTGACCCGTCCGTGAGTACACGTGGACGGCTACATTTATGGTAGAGAAATTGTTATTTCTCCACTGGTAAACAGGGATCGGCTCCCATATATATATATATATATATATATATATATAATTTTGATAAACTTTTTCATTAACTTTCCAACAAATAAATAGCTGCATGATCTATCTAGATATGAGCTTAATCATTATATCTTGAGCATTACATAGATAATCCCATGATCTATATAAGATTGTTGTGCTCAGTTTAATATCTTTTACCTTGTATAGTATCGATGTTTGCTATCATAAAAGAGAGCGAGATTGTCAGTCTTATAGTTGAATAACATACTTGTATCAAAAAAAATAAAATTGGATAACATACGCATACATCTTATTTCGTTGATAACAATACACTGATTATGTTTTAATGTCTGCCTTGAGTGGAGTAAGTATATTCATACACACTCATGAAAACACATTTGATCAAAGGATCTTAAGGTTATAGTTAAGATGCTAAGAAAGTTTCATCAAGTCTAATGTTAAGAGCAATAATGAAAGTAGAGGCTAAAGTTACCTTTAATAATGATTGACCTTCAATATTATGTAGCTATTTTTTTATGCGTGAGTTGATAACTATGGCCTATAATAACCTTAGAACACCTTGTGCATGACATGCGTGTTCATAATATGTGTGTTTCTTGAAACTGAGCAAGCTTTGGAGTTAACTCAGACGTCCATAAATATATTTTTGAGCTTATCTTTTCATATTTTAATAAACATTTTCATTAGTTTTCACCGAAAAGACGGGGCCTCCATATAATATATTAAAGAAAGTTATGTCCAAAACAAGAGAAGCGGTTTTCTTGAAGAAAACCAATGAGGTCAACTGCTTTGGCAACATATTCAATTGTATTAAGACAGTAAGCCTCCAAAACTCGTTTTTCTAGAATCCTAAAACTTACAATCGACCGTAACATGATGTAGTCAACTACAAAATTGTTGTCGTTGACGAAAGAGATGGCTAATCGATGGCAATGGTGGCTTTTGGTTCGCGATTTCAGGTCGTGGTGGTGATCAATGACAAGGCTTTGATGGGGGCTATTGCTTGGTTCTGGTGGTGGAGGTGGGTGGCGAGGCTTGGTTAAGGTCTGGTGGTCGACTGTTAGATGAAAGGTGGGTGATGGAGGCAGAAGAAGAAGAAGAAGATAAAAAGAAGGAAAGAAGAAGAAGTATAAAAGTAACCAAAAACCTAAAATATTACACCTTCCGTCCTAAATATTTTGATCATATTTTATTTTTTGGCCGTCCCAAAATAATTGATCACTTTTCAAATTAAGAAAGGATTCTATATGTGTTTTTTCATATTTACACTTTTTATATTTTTATTCTATTTATTTCTCTACATCTAATCCTCCTCAAACCCATTTTCTCTCTCTCTCTCTCTCTCTCTCTCTCTCTCTCTCTCTCGGGGTAGGATGAAAAATTTATAACATATGACTCATATCATAACTAAGCTTGCAAGTCAAATCAAATAATTTAGGATGAAAAGAGTATAAAATTGACGAATTCCCTGACTTAAGGAAGTTAACGAGCTTGTGGACGTCTGAAGTTAACAGAATAGTCCAATTGGACTCAATTGAAGAATTCAGTGGCCACTTTGATACAAAATGAAGTCCAGTGACCAAAGTAGAATTTGCCCTGTTTAGTAGTCAACCACATATCTAACTCTATTTTGTTATTTTTGTTTGTGTGAGATTGTTGGAATAAAATATAATAAGGCAAAAAATATTTAATTTATCGTAATAACATTGACAGACGATTTGATCAAGTCTTTTAATTCATGTTATGTTGTGGTTTTAACTACCCATGCATTTACAAAACGAAATCTGTAAAAATGGAAAAGGCAGAAGAAAAAACATACAAACTTTATCCTCTAAAGACATTTTATATCTCCTTTTATCTTCTACAATTAAACATATAATTCAGTATATTATTTGGAGTATGCAGATATTTGAGGTATGAAAGGGATCATTGCTGCATCAAACTACTTCGGAGATTGTTGTATCTTTATCGTGGAACAACATTAACTAAGTGTATATTTCAGAACGTATTTTCTTCCAGAGAAGCACTTTTTTGCGTGTCTCAATTGAATTTCAGATTATTTTAAACATTTTCTTTGATCAATATTTATTACTTGAGTTGATTTATTGCTGATTGTGATTTGCTTCTTTAGTTCGACAAACATCCTATTTTCAGCTATCTTGGCAACTAGAGGTGCGAAGCTTGGAACACCCGATTTCTTAAAATTGCTACTACAAATGCACTGAAGAGATCCTGCTATACAAGGATCAACGACCGCGTCTAAGAAAGTGACAAATTCAGATGCAGCCTGTATCATCATACGTACCAATTTTGTTCACCCATCTGTGCCTACTTTGTCTGCGTCAACACCACGTAACATACCAATCTCCATGAGAAAGTTGTTTAGGTGACACTACTGTGCTCATAACATTAAACAGCCCATTGGGCATGGTGAAGCACTAGTTGTCGTTATTCGATGGTTGTCCTCGTGTTCTGAAAGCCTGTAACCCGATCACTGGTACTTCACTAGCAACAAATAGCACCAGACCAGATGACGTACTTTGGTTCCTTCTGAGAAACTGCACCCCTTCACAGCTTGGACATAAATGATTGGAGACTCTTGTGTATAAATGTGCTTGGAGACTCGTGTATAAATGTGCTCGGAGGGCTGTATATGAAGTGGCCGCATTGGTCTCAAGTTTCATTGGACACTGAAGTATGGGTGGTTTAGGTGATTATAAGCCTGCTATGGTAATGTTTGGACTGCAGTTCACATATGCAGGAGTTGCTCTGTCAACTAGAGCTGCTCTTTTGCAAGGAATGAGCCCCAGGGTCTTTGTTGTGTATAGGCAAGCCATAGCCACTTTGGTTATTGCTCCAACAGCTTATCTCACAAGGTGATATTGCCACCCCAAAACCTCCCACCCCCACCCCCTCATACATGTCATGGTACCAGTTGCCCCATAACTACAGAGGTGAAGTTCACTGGCGAAAAATTCATAGCGACACAAACGCAATATTAGTTGCTAAGAGCTACTTCACCTCTACAGTGAGCCTGACAGCTCAAAGGAATCTGGATCTCCACCCACTCCCTCCTCTCCTCTGACTAAATTGATTTGTTTTGGCACAGGAGCAAAACTAGTACATGTTGCATGGGATGGAAGAGCTTTTGGTTGATTTTTGTGACCTCTCTTATTGGGTAAAGCCTCTTCCAAAGTTTATCTCGTTTAAACTATACGAAATGACACTGTTCAGAAAGGATCCTTGTAAGTGACAGTGTGCCTCGTTTGCAGTGTAACGATTAACCAGAACATCTACTTTGAGGGTTTATACCTAGCCTCGTCGTCGATAGCAAGTGCAATGACTAATCTGGTCCCTGCAGTCACTTTTGTGATAGCATCCTTCGTGGGGTAATTCTGCATACTTTGGTGGAAGAACAGCACACACAAACACAAACACACACAGACACACAAACATTAGTCAATTTCGTACTATTTCTTCACATACTGACATGTACCAGAACATCTACTTTGAGGGTTTATACCTAGCCTCGTCGTCGATAGCAAGTGCAATGACTAATCTGGTCCCTGCAGTCACTTTTGTGATAGCATCCTTCGTGGGGTAATTCTGCATACTTTGGTGGAAGAACAGCACACACAAACACAAACACACACAGACACACAAACATTAGTCAATTTCGTACTATTTCTTCACATACTGACATGTAAAAATCCACTATTTGATGAGTACTGTGTACTCACATCTAATGAAGCTTTAAGTAAATGTAAGTAGTCAAAAATGAGTCTCCGAAGAAATTTCAAACCATATAGAATGTGAACATTCATTCAAAATAAGACTCCCTAATTGATAGGATCAACGTTGATGGCGATCTAATTACACAATCCTATGGTTCGTCCGTTTGCTATGTTTTCCGCACCATTTGCAGTTAAGTATTAGGAAAGAGAAGCATAAAGTATGTGCAATACAAGTAATGTTTCACGAATCCATGATATGGCTAGGTTAGAGACGGTAAATGTTCGAAGCTTAAGAAGTATTTCGAAGATTATAGGGACGGTGTTCTGCGTAAGTGGTGCAGTAGCCATGGCATTGCTGAAAGGGCCAAAGCTACTAAACACAGAAGCTCTACCAACAAAATCTGCTTTTGGCTCAGGAGGCGAGAATTGGCTCCTGGGTTGTATATTTCTCTTTGGAAGCAGTTGTTGCTGGTCACTTTGGCTAATTTTGCAGGTATTTACCTCTTGTGACTGGCAGTGAGCATTAAAAACTTTGAGTACTAAAAGTTTGAACCTTCAATAACTTACACAGGTGCCAGTTTCCTCGATCTATCCTGACCATTTGTCACTTTCTGCTTGGATGTGTTTCATGTCGATGGTGCAATCAGCAATGCTTGCCACTTGCTTAGAAAGAGACTTGGAAGCTTGGAAATTGAACTCATATCTTGAACTTGCTTGTTGTTTCTATTCAGTAAGTAGTTTGATGAACTTCTTCTATTTGACTCTCTGATGGCAATTCTTTTCACCCGAAGATACTGGTTTTTGAGGGTCAAACGTTATCCCTCTTAACTAGCTCTGATTTGCACATTAGTACTTAATTCTTCAAAGTGACAAGTTCGTTCCCAAAATCGAATTCATCTTACTTCTCACAATCTATCAACCATTTAAAAGTTCAGTCCCTAAGGGTTAAAGGAAAAAACATATGTACTGTGACATTTCTGCAGGCTGTAAATTCTTGTGCCCCAAAAAGTGGTTGTGAACAGAGGTTCCTAGAAGAGGAGTTTTAGAAACGTTCTTTTTTTCTGACATGAAACTGTACTACTTGCGTAGCTTTTGAACATTACATTGATGAAATGAAATTGTAAGAGTAGGTTAAGGGACACTAATCCATTCATGGTAAGGCACAAAACGCGGGTATAGTTATGAGCTAAACCTGTAACTAACCATTTTTCTCTGTTAGATCTAATTTGTCTGAACACAGTACAACTCGGATTCTCTGTATAGGGTGTTGTGGGATCAGGGATATCATTCTTTGCTCAAGCCTGGTGCATTTCAAAGAAGGGTCCACTTTTTTCTGCAATGTTCAATCCTCTAAATACAGTTATAGTCACCATCTTTGCTACTATATTCCTACATGAAGAGATCTATACAGGAAGGTAACATATTTCAATTTTTAGCGCTTCCGTAGTTATAATTGCTGTCGGACATCCTATTTCTGAAGTACTTCTCACATGTTTTCTGTTTTCGTGCAACTGAAGTACTAAGGAGAAAAAACATAAAAGTACTACAAAATAAGGTTATGAGATGAACGGTATGCTTACTTCTGATGCTATAGGCTAATAAATAGTTTTGCTATTTCAGCGCAGTAGGTGCTTTTTGTGTGGTTGTTGGATTATATGTCGTGCTATGGGGTAAAGCGAAAGACCTTGAAGAGAGAAACACAGAGACAGATCCAAAGATGCAAAATGAGCAATCCAAGATCAGGCAGATTTTGACAGATGAATCTTTAATAGATACAATTTGCAAAATCGACCTAGAGGAGCCCTTCTTGTCTAAAGATTCCACAGCAGTTGACAAGAATTAGATCATTTGACGAATTTCAGATTTTGGCAAATTTTTACTTGTTATTAGCACAGAACAAGTGAAAAAGGTAAATGTTTTACCCGCACTGTATTCCCACTTTCATTAGGCTCCATTTTGAATTCAACCAGTTTTTGTAAGATTCAGAATTTGAGTTTCTTTTCTAGTGGTACTGTTGGCAAGAAACTAGAAGTGCAATGACAGCAAAATTTTGGATAGCAAAGAGTCAGATTTCCTGTCATATAAGATCACTTCCAGTCTACCTTCGCAAGATGACATCAGCAAAGTTATCGTTAACTCGTGGAACATAAATAGTAATTTCACGGTATATAGTCTAGGACTTTTGTCTACGGATTAGGTGACGAGGGTTGCACCTTAATTTCACCATTCTCTTTGGAGGCCCGCCTGACTACAATTTGGTGCAAAATTGTAGCTAGAAGAAGATTTGCAATTCTGATAGTTGCCTAATTCTCAAAAGGGTGTAGATGCTTTATGTTTCTGGTCCATTGTTAAGGAGAGTAGCTTGCAAACATGAGTCTCCAATGGCTTTTTCTTTTCAGTACTTAAGACTAAATTTTCTCATAGGCAACTTGTCTGGAGTTAAAACTTTTAGTTTCTACTTTAAATTCATAAGGAGTCTGTTTGCGTATAATGAAGTTAATATGTTGAGAGACATGTAAGTTGAGAGATACCATAAATGACAGAGCTGTAGAGTAAACTCAGATTCTCATTCTTTTGCAATAAAAGGGAATATTTTTCCCAATTTGGCCACATGACTGTGTCATTAGATCAGACTATGTTATGCTCCAGAGTGCCTAGCATGCTTCTCTTAAAGCTCTTGATGTATATGACTCCAAACCGAAAGACAGGACCAAAAGTTATAACCATAGTATGCTAAGATGACACATGACACCAATAATAAATAATCAAGCATATGCACGTGCAAGATCAATAACAGAGAGAAGTTTAGCAAGATTACAGAAGTCGTGTATCGAGTGACAGCCACATTTCTATCGAACAAGTAAAAATATAATATCGGCAAACATATAATATCAGTTAATATATGAGGTCACAAACCCATACTAGCAGCGCTCCTGCAAGAGGTGACTAGGGAAACAGCATTTCATCAATTTGCTAAACAATTAAAAAACGTTAGTCCTGTCAAGGCTATTTGTTCATGAAGTTAGATGCTGACATCTAATTCCGACGATTAGCTCATGGCAGTGATTCACAATTGAATATCTGATGAAGACAGTTCTACTTAAAGTAGGCATAACCTTCGACATCTTGAAGAACTAGTGCATATGCAGAAGTCTTCGGATCACAAATAAGCTTTTCAGTTAACTGAACATTATTCGTTGCCATTGCCTCACCAAGAACTCCAGTTTAAAAACCAGACAATGGAGTCCAAACAGGTCAACAATCCGAAATAACTTGTTGATTTATGTCCCTCGTGCATGGACAAGAGAATAAGACTTGGTATTGTAACCATATCAAGCAGAGAATGCATTTTAACGTACTTTGTTTGTTTAGAGTTTATTAATGTCAAACAGAAGTAAACGTAAATATATATGCATTGACGCACATTCTTTCTGGACAAGTTATGCATATACATAGATGTGCTCCTCAAATAATTGTACCTTCTAATCATTTGAACTTTTGCACTTATTCTTTGATTTTTGGACTAGGCACATCTATGGAATAACACATCTCAATCACACCCAACCACGATAATCATGATTGATGTTTATGAATGAAAAAAGCATTAAGTGACAAGGTATTTGTAGATGGAACAGTAAGCAAACAAGAAAATATTACTTCGTCCTACAATTACTTCATTTTCGCTTTCGTTGGTAATACAAGTGGTCAGGAAACTCAAGAAATGTAAACAAATCTTCAAGAGAGCATTAATAGACCGTCAAAAGTGAGTATTACAAACCATAAATTTAATGCCTCGCCAAAGAAACAAGTAAGAAAACAAAATACTCCGTATGTCTAGTTTGTGAACTAAGTAGTCCCAAGCTTCTAATCACAATCTGCAAATAAGCTTTTTAAAGCTCAATACTCTCACAACTACTCATATACCAGAAGTCAAGCACATCGCAAGGTTGAACGAAATCAGAAACCATTGTCTAAGTATGTTTCTAATGTAAACCCTACAAAGAAAGACTTCCTAATTTCAAGTATCCTTGACAGTGCGAATAACTGATGAATATGTACCCACAACTCCAACTAGAACTGCCATGAGTATGAGTCCCATGATAACAACGAGCTCAGTCCCAAAGCTTCTATGAAGTCCAAAAATCTTCAAGTAACAGACACATGGGAGCAAGAAGGAGACAGAGACGATGAGAATTGATCCACTGAGAGATGTAACAGACTCGAAGGATGGAAATACAATTGCCAAAACCACTGTGGTAGCCAGTAAAGTAACTTTGATTGCAACACTGATCAGCTTACTAACTTGGTAATTTTCTGGAAAACAACTTTCAACAGCAGCAGCAATTGGCATAATGGTCAAGGCATATTTTGCAATTGGCCCTGCCAAGATGGTGTAAATTGCTACCTTTGAGCTAATCTTTTCTGTTGGCAAGTTCAATGTTACTTGTGATTGAACAGCTTGACCATATATTAAGTAACCCACTATGGCCATGGCCACATATGTAATTGTGCAGACGATAAAGCTAAGAAGTAAGACCTGCATTGACAAAAACAAAGATATCGAAATCAGTACATTTACCAGAAATGTACGGCTCGATCACATAAGTCGGGCTTCAACACTGCTAAAATCCAATCATTTAGATCTTTCCAATTTCTCAGTGAGCTCAGGTCATCAATGAGAGGTACTGTTAGATTGTTTGGGCGCCCTGCACCCCTAGAAGTCAAAGTTCAAATCTTTTGATAATCTGAGCTCCATCACACAATAATGGGAAGATTGCTTATCTTTGATTACATAAAAAATGCAACACTAGCAATGACTCAAAATCACGTGTTCCCTTGCTTGAAGAAGTATAGTGGATTTTATAAAGACGGACATTGGGATGATACGAGATATTTCCTTGGCGTGGTTTCAAGACGTACCTTAGAAAACTGATTTTTCCTTTTCATTGAGCTGTATATAGTAGGGAACATAGCATGAGCGCCATAACAGAAAGTGTACAAGCTAAGTGCAGTAGGAAGTCCCTTAAGGTCAACAAGTGATCCCTTTCCATGAAATCCAACTGCTTTTGTCGTGCCAACACAAAAAACACACACAACAATGATGACAGAAGAAAGCACCCCGCCAAAAGAAACATATGATAAAGCACTCAAATCACTTAGCCACGTCGAAGGCAAGATCATGGCCCCTGCAATAATGACAAAAGAATGCCTGCCATCTAATTTGGCTCCTCCAAACTTCAAGGCAAAATCTGGGGACAGCTTGTGTAAGTTGTCACCTTCTAGTATCAGAAGGCCAGTGGCAACAAGGTAGAGCTCCAAACAGAGAAAAATTGAAGCTATGATCCTTCCTTTTTTACCAAAAGCAAAACCAGCTATGTCAGGGTAGCTTGTGATCAAGGGGTGTGAATCCATGCAACGCCTGATAAGGAGGCCGGTGAAGCATGCAGAAGCTGCTATCAGAAGGAGGAAAATCAAGCTCAACCAGCCTCCTGATGAGAGTGCATATGGTACTGAGAGAATGCCAATGCCTGAGAATAAAATAATGATATGAACGTTAAATATATGCATTTTTTAGGGGAATATGAGGATCTCTAATGACGAAACCATGGAAGTGATATGTTTGCTCCTTCTTGTCCAAACATTTCCATAATCAGCCCATTCAGGAAATTTCAAAATGCGAGGACAGCACACTGGAACGTATTTCGAGATATTTTGAAGGGAATTGCCTCAAGATGACAAAGCAGTGAAGTTCTATGAAAAGGAAACTCATAAGAATAACCATAGGAATACTAAAATCTTGACCTTCTCTTATAATCAATCCCACATATAGATCGATGAACTATGGAGCAAACAATCCAAGGGACAAAGGCATGACATTATTGTTTCCAATGATTCTAAGCAAACCTGAAAATCCTCCAGAAAAGAAACATTCAAGCCAAATATACCCATCCAGCCTTCGAATTTGAACAGCAATTGGCTCAATGGTAGGGAACATGTAAAAATGCCACCCTCCCTTTTACATGTCATGATATCTTAGCTATGTTGCGAACTACGTAACAAGCAGATTAGTGTGCCTCTGTAATAGGCAGTACTTAATCAAAAGGAAGAAAGCTAATTGTACAGATATTCTGAAAATTGTACTTACAGTATACTTTACTTCTGTAACAACTTATGTGCCTAGGAAGAATAGTATTATTCATTGAATGAAAAGGCAGGCAGCAACACCCTACATATATACACCAAATGGGTGCACCTAAATTTCTAGTCTTTTAGCAATAAATAGGCGCAAGTGCCATGAGAATGAGAACGTGTTGTTTTGGATCAACACATACATGCGTATACTCGAAGAGTGAAATAAAGGTAAAGGAGGAGGGAATAGAGTGGAAGTGAAGAGTACCAGATAAAGCATTAATGCCATTGATGCATGTTTTGAGAAAGCTGGTTTCTTTCTGTGTGGAGTGTTCATGGTCCATCTTGAGAGAGAGAGAGAGAGAGAGAGAGAGAGAGAGAACTTGATCGCCTCGTGATACTGATAGATTAGTTATCTACTACGTGAGTTCGGCGGATTGCCCCGCTGATCAAGCAACTGAATAGCCCTGCCATAAAACGAAAACAAAATAAAAGAAACCTCCATATTTGGGTCGCGTAAGCTAGGTGAATTTCTCTTAAACGTAACGGCACTTTTCCACCTAAGAATTCTCCCAAGACCATGCACTATGTTTGTTATGAACAGGGAAAAAAATTTTCCCCCAACCTTTAATAGAAAAAAAAAGCGTCACAAAGAATATATTTAGTTATTTTTTGGTGACTATGATATTTTTACTACGGAGTATATCGAGTCACATGAGCGTTATGCTGATACTTTGAACTTTTTTCTTAGATAAATGACTTCTAGGCAAAAATGGCATTTCAATTTATCAATTAAAGACTCATTATTCAGGTACAATTGCCGATTCATAATCTACCTCCTCGACGTTTTGGATTAAAGCACAAAAATCAGTGTGCTTCCAACAGACAATTGCTTGTTTCTTACATGCAAAACTAAAAAATTGTTCATCCCTCTTCTTCATGATGAATTTTTTTTTTTACCCTTTTGTTTCTACATGTCCCTCAATAAGCCAAGACCAATAGCTTTTAATATTTGAGCTCCAGAAGAGCTGCTAAAGTGATTATGTTGCAATAATTGAAAAACTTTACCGATAAAAGTAAAGGTCAAATGGCTAAAAGTGAAACTCAAATATCCATTTGGGGTAAATTGCACTAAATCACCGGAGGTTTATACCCAGTCTCACAAAGGACCCTAAGGTTGCAGTTTTAATAACTAACACCACAGCTTTGCATTTTGCTTCCAATAGGACACAAAATCAATTTTTCCTTGAGGGGCATTTTGGGTAACCAACAAAAAGAAAGCATTTAGAGGGAAAATATGTTTGTTCTCGCCACTCTCTCGTCTACACACACACACAAACAAAGAGCGCTCTCTCTCTCTCTCTCTCTCTCTCACCACACACACACACACATACTACGCTTGTTAATCTGGAAATGGAAGGGAACGTGTGTTTCTGTGGGAGAAATGCAAAGCTTAGGACCTTTTGGACATATGCAAATTCAGGAAGGAGGTTTCTTGGTTGTGAAAACTACAAGGTAAGGGGTAAATTTATAGCTTGTTATGCATGCAACTTCAATTTTTCAGTTTGCATAATAGTTAATGATCTCAAATGTGCTGGTGAATAGAGGTTGTGGATACTTCATATGGCTTGATTCACATTCCAATAGACGGTTAAGGGCTACGATTCAAGGGTTACTCTAAAAAATAAAAGGGCTAGAAAGGCAGGCAATGATTTAGAAGCTCCTGTTGCTAGTGACATGGGTGATTGTTACAGTTGTATGGTTAACTTGGAGTTGGAGACAGCGGCAGAGGAGCCATATTTGAAACAAATGATGTAGGGATGTGCACGGGCTTGGTTTAAAGTAGCTCATAATCCTAGATCGATTGAACCAAGACTTTGGTTCTTGCTTGATTGTTAGTATGGGTGATCAAAGCAAGGTATGTGTAAGTTGAAACAGAAATAACATGAATTTTGGCAAAATCTTTGTGCAACATCTTCCTTGTACTTTTGTTTCTATGCAAATGTAAATAAGCCAAAGCACAACCTGGACATTTCCCTGTTAAGTTCCAATTAAAGTAAATATAGTTAAACACTAGATCATACAAATACAAAATACAACAGTTACTTCCATATTCAAACCATTGAAATACAAAACAGCAAACACAACTTCCAAACTATTATCCTTCGTACTAATGTCTACCAAAATGTTATTCAAAACATTAAACATCAATCCACCAACATGTACAAGGGTAAACAGTAAACTTAATCTTTATTACAAAAGTACATACAAAATAACCCCTAACTTCACATGCCCTTAACATTGTCTTAACATTACAAAAGAAATTACAACGTTCCTAAATGGAAGCTGATCTAATGTCATCTTCAATTTCCTGACTTGTCATTGGCTCTTGGCCTTGCACTTACACCACTTACACTTTGTCTTGCATTGATCCCTACTCTAAGTGATGAGGCAATGACCACAGTCCTTCCATTGATCATGTATGATGCAGGCCTAACTTGAACATTTTCAATGTTTACCATAGCAGATGGTGGCTGTGGTGCTGCCTTAAACATCCCATATACAGGTCCACTCTGGTTGTTTGATCTCATAGGTAATGGTTGGCTTGAACTCATCCTCTGCTCACACAAAAATTAAATACAATGAGAGATGGTAAATTGAAAATAATTAGACAACTAAACAAGTAAACAATTAGTACTTACATGACTCAAATTCTGTCTTAAAGTCCTTGTCAAGTTAGGTTGACTTGGATGTTGCAGGTTGACATTTGGTGTAGCAGATTGCATGTTTACTTGGTGTGTGCCATGTTGTAGTATAAAATAAGATGGGGCCATTAATTTTTCTAAAAAAATAGGATAGATAATGGGACCATTAATTCAAAAATCTTTATGTCATTTACCTTTGGTCTAGCTGTCTTATTTTGCTGTGCACCCTTTATTTTTGCCCTTTTTCCTACCTTTCTTATCTGTAACATTACTGAAGTACCAGTGAGTATACATAGGGGCACTAACCACTAAAAATATACTGAGATAAGAAACTTACAGATAGCTTTAATTTGCCCCTCCTTGCCCCTAGGTTGCCCTGCCTTGTCTTTGCATTTCCCCGACTTTGTCCTACATTTTCCTGCCTTGCTCCTTCATTTCTATGGCTTTCACCTTCACTTCCTTGCCTTGGCTTGCGAGTTGCTCCCACTACTTATCCCTCCATCATTTTGAACTGGACCTTGACTGCCCTGCCCTTCTGCCTTCCTTCTCTTAGCACATGTTCTTTTCTTATGTGCAAGGTTTCCACAGAATGAACATTTCACAGAGTCGGGCTTGGGATGGAATTTGAAAGTATTTTTAGCCTCTTTCATAGGCTCATGTACACCTCTTCTTCTTGCTAATTTAGGTGTTCCAGGCTGCACTCTATGGTGGGGAGGAAGAATCTTAGGTAAGCCATTATTATTCCACATTTCTTGACCATTAAAAGCATGAATAACATGTCCACAAGATTTCATGTAAATCTCTTTCTTGAAAGCCTCATGGACATAGTTGTCAGGGTCTATGCCTGCTTGAAACATTGCTGCTACAACATGGGAACATGGTATCCAGTCAAATCCCACCTCCTACAGGAACACCTGTGATGCTACAAATGCACTATATACCGAGACCCATTTGTCCCTCTGATTTCATATTCCCCATTCCTAGACCCTAGTACATGGAAATAACCAGCAGCTACCTCAGCCTTCTCAATCTTGCTTTCAACCCTACGCATATATTGAGACAAGCTTCCAAATCTTTTTAAGGCTTTCTCTCTTTTCTTCCTTAGCCTATTCACCAAATACACTCTGATCCACTCCAACATACTTGATATAGGCAGACATCTTGCTTGGACAATCTTGTTGACTTTAAGAGTCAAGATTTATTATTTTGATGATTTCAAGATTAATACTTTTAACATCAATCGTAACAATGCTATTAAGAATGATTTCAGGACCAATTATAATCAAACATAACATGGAATACTCATTGGTCAAAGATTGGACTTGGAAGTGGACTTGGACCTAATTGTATTTTTCTTTCCTTATAAGTAATCTTTAAGCTAAGTCTTTCTTAAAGATCTTCCAAAAAACCAGAAAAAAGACCAAACCAAGAAGTGTGTTTCTTAAAAGGATGTTTATTTGAAGGAAAAAGGTTTCTTTCGACTGAATTTTTCAATTGTAAAGTGTCTCCTTCACTTTCATTTTTCATTCGATAGAAAACTATCTTCTATTCGACTGAATCCTTCAGTCTTTGCTTATCCTATTTTAAATTAGTTTTAATTTGAAGCAAACATTTCCAGTCGAAGTGAAAAGTTTTCATCCAAAGCAAAACTTTCCAGTCGAAGCAAAACTTTTCAGTCAGAGCAAAACTTTTCATTCGAAGCAAACATATTTAATTCAAAGCAAACACTTTTTAGTCGAAGCAAAAGTTTTCATTCGAAATAGAGAAGTTTACATTCGACTGAATCTTTCAGTAGCTTCAAAATATCTCAGCTTTTCTGTTTCATTCGAATGGATCTTTGATTTGTTTGACCGATATCTTCAAAGATGTTTTACAACCATTTCCTTCGATTGATTTTATTCATTCATTCAAATGAATCTCTGTGTCATCCCTTTATCTACTTTTCAATGATCATATTCATTCTCAGTAGGGACTCTTAGAGAATTTATTACTCACTTTTCTGATCTCTGAAAAATGTCTCTTACTCTTCTTAAAAAGACTGTCTCATCTTATATTAATAGTTTGATATACTATTCTTTGAGTGAGTTCCTCTTTGAGATATGGAATAGCAAGCTTCTTGGTTCAGTTCCTTATGGTTTCAGATCTTCCGACCTAAGAAAGCTTAACTTTGTTATTTTCATTGTAATATTTACTTATAAATGAGTATGTACTGTGTTTCAATTGTAAATTTTCTTTTCACTTGTAATTATTGGAAACCTTGAAGGGTTTCGGATCTGTACTGTGATTTGAGCTAGCACCCAAAGTTAGTTGTTTAGTGAAAGGCTCGCATAGGTCTCTATTGTGTGGAGTGCTCAGGGACTGGACATAAGCATGTGGGGCCGAACCAATATAAATCCTTGTGTCGATTTGTATTTACTGTTTCTGTTACTACATTGTATGTTAAGTTTTTAAATTTATGCTTAAAGCTGTAAACACCTATTCAGCCCCCCCCCCCCCAAGTGCATTTAGGGATCTACAAGTGCTATCAGAACTGTGTGCTTTGTTATTCCTTCCTAACCTAACCGTCAAGAGCTAAAGATCCAAATATGGAAGAAGCTTCAGCAACTATTCGACCACCCCTGTTGAAGAATGACAATTACTGCTACTAGAAAAATCGGATAAGAAATTTCTTGAGATAGGATACTCATGTATGGTACGTTATAAAAAAAAGGCCCAATTATCCCTATGAAGAATGGCCCTGAAAGAACCAAGGTTCCTAAGGGAATTTTCAAAATGGATGCTCATGAGGCACACGTCTTCTCTATAGACGATAGAGCGAAGAACACTATTAGTTGTGGTCTCGACATAAATGAGTATAATCGAGTATCAGCATGTGAAACAGTAAGAGAGATGTGGAGACTGCTGGATGTGACTCATGAAGGTACTAATCAGGTAGAGGAGACTAAGATTAACATGTTAGTCCAGCCGTATGAGGCCTTCAAGATGAAAGAAAATGAGTCCATTAATGAGATGTATTCCAGATTCATTCTCATTATAAATGAAGTCAAGCTCATGGAAAAAATGTACCCAAAAAATGAGATCGTTATAAAAGTCCTCAGATCTCTTCCCAAGAGATAGGAAGCTAAAGTCACAGCCATTTACGAAGCCAAAATCTGAATGTGCTGAAGTTGGAAGAGTTGGTGGGATCTCTAAGACTCATAAAATCATGGTGAAGATTCATGACGAGGAAAAAAAAGCAAGTCTGGGTACCAAAATCTTGTTTACCTAATCATTCAGGGCCAAGAAAGTGTGGGTATCTAGAGGATCAAGACCATAATATCTTGTAGGTATGCATGAAAGCAAAGGTGGATCCAAACAAATGGATCCTCGACAATGAATTCTCAAGGCACACGACAGGTGATCGCTCATTATTCTCCCATATCACTCCAAAGGATGGTGACCTTCTTACCTTCGGAGACAACTCAAATGGTAAAATCATTAGTAAAGGTAAAGTTGGTGACGGTTCTATCTCCATTGCTAACATGTCTTTAGTTGATGGTTGGAAGTTTAATTTGACCAGTATTAGTCAACTAATAGATAGTGGGCACAAAGTATGTTTTAAAGGTGATCACTGCCTAATTCGTCATGCCTCAGATGGATAACTTTGGTTGGTAAGCGAGACGGTAATATCTATACTCTTTCTTTTGAAGGGTTCAATTCTTCTCGAGAAGTTTACCTTTCCGTTCAACAAAATGATATTTGGTTATGGTATTGTAGATTAGGTTATGGCCATATGTATCTAATCAAGAAACTACTCTCGAAAGAACTTGTTAGAGGCTTACCAAAGTTGAAATTTGTCAAGGATAAGGTTTGTGATGCCTGCCAGTACGGCAAACAATCAAAAACCTGTTTTCATGCCAAAAATGTTGTCTCTACCTATCCTCTTCTTCAACTTCTTCATTCAAATCTTTTTGGCCCCATAAGAAATGCTAGCCTTGGTGGAAAATTTTATGCCTTCATCATTGTTGACGATTTTTCTAGATACACCTAGGTTCTTTTTCTAATTCATAAGGATGAAGCTTTTGAAAAGTTCTTTAGCCTTGTAAAGCTTCTAGAAAATGAGAAAGAGTTAAAACTTGTGAAAATCTGAATTGATCATGGTGGCGAGTTCAAAAAAGATTTTATATCTTTTTGTGATCACAATGGCATTGCTCATGAATTTTCTGCTCCTCAAACTCCCCAACAAAATGGGGTAGTAGAGAGAAAGAATCGTACTCTTCAAGAGATGGCTAGAACAATGCTTCATGAGAGCTGAACAATCTTGAGAACTTGGGCAAATTTGATGCAAAATCTAATGAGGGTATCTTTCTTGGTTATTTCATGAAAAGTAGAGCATATAGAGTTTATAATCGTATGACTCTTGCTGTTAAAGAATCAATGCATGTTGTTTTTGAAGAGTCTAATATTAAAAATCCAAGTAAGCATGCAGCTGATGACAACAAGGACCTTCCCCTCAACTTTAACAAGTTAGATATCTCTTCAAATGAAGGGGGGAGCTCAACTTCATCCAAAAAAGAAAATACCAAAATTCAACCGCTTCTAAAGAGCTGGAGATATTCCTCTAGCCACCCAAAGGAGCAAGTAATAGGTAATGTTGAATGCGGGATAACTACCTGATCTTCGATAAATCTTTTCTGCACTGATTTCGCTTTTCCTTCTCAAATTGAGCCTAAAAATATTCATGGGGCTCTCAAAAATTATGGGTGGATCCTTACCATGCAAGATGAGCTAAATTGATTTGAAAGAAGCGATGTTTGGTTTCTAGTCCCACCTCTTGTTCAACAAAAGATTATTGGCACCAAATGAATTTTTCAAAACAAACTTCATGAAGATGGTCATATTGTTCGAAACAAGGCTAGACTAGTAGCCCAAGAATACAATCAAATTGAAAGGGTTGATTTTGACAAAACTTTTGTCCATGTTGCTTGACTTGAAGCTATCGGAATGCTTTTGGCATTTTCATGTCATATGAATTTCAAACCTTTTCAAATGGACGTGAAAAGTGCCTTCTTGAATTGGGTTATTCAGGAAGATGTTTTTGTTAAACAACCTCTCAGTTTTAAAATGAAAAGTACCCCAATCATGTTTTTAAATTGAAAAAGGCTTTGTATGGTTTCAAACAAGCTCCTCGAGCTTGGTACGATCGTCTTAGCAGCTTTCTTATTGATCATGGATTCTCTCAAGGCAAACTCGATACGACTTTTTTTTTTTTACCAAATCTAGAAATTCGCATATTTTTATTGTCCAAATCTACGTTGATGATATCATTTTTGGAGCAACTAACAATGATTTGTGCCAAGAGTTTGCTGAGAATATGCGTAGGAAATTCGAGATAAGTATGATGGGAGAACTTTCTTTTTTCCTCGGTCTCCAAATCAAGCAATCAAAAGAAAGAATTTTCATCAATTATTCAAAGTACACGCGAGAGATTTTGAAAAGGTTTGGTATAGATAATGCTAAACCTAGAGGTACTCCTATATCTCCTATTGTTAATCTTGTTAAAGATGAAAATGGTAAAGATGTTGATCGCAAACTTTATCATGGTGTCATTGGTAGCTTGCTTTATCTTACCGCTTCTAGGCCTGACATAATGTTTAGTGTGTGCATATGTGCCCGTTTTCAAGCTTGTCTCAAAGAATCTCATCTTACCTCAGTTAAACGCATTTTAAATACCTTTATGGGACGTAAATTTAGGAATATGGTATCTGTAAAATTCTTCTTTTGATTTAGTTAGGTTTTCTGATTCTGATAATGCCGGATGTCTTGTTGATCGTAAAAGCACCAGTGGTATCTGCCAATTCCTTGGTGAATCGCTTGTATCATAGCACAGTAAGAAACAGACATCTGTAGCGCTTTCCACAGCGGAGCTGGAATATGTTAAGCCGGTATTTGTTGTGCCCAAATTCTTTGGATGTGTCAAACATTACGGGATTTTGGTGTTTTCTTGGATAATATTCTTATTATGTGTGATAGTAGTAATGCTATTGATATTAGTAAGAATCCTGTTCAACACTCTAGCACAAAGCACATCGATGTCTATCACCACTTTCTTAGAGACAATGTTCAGAAATGATTGATAGAACTCAAGTAAGTAGGTTCGGGAGATCAGCTTGCAGATATTTTCACAAAACCCTTAGCTGAATCAACTTTTTGTTCCCTTCGTGGTCGCTTAGGAATGTGTCATCTAAGCTATGTGTCTTTTTCCTTTGATCTTTTGGCTTTCATCTGTTCTTTTCAGTCGAAAGAAATGACATTTCCTTCGAATGAAGTGTTTTCGGTCTACTTGAAAGTATTCAGTCGAATAAATATTTACTTTTTCACTCCTGGTCTTTTTAGTCGAAGGAAACAATATTTCCTTTGAATGAAATTTTTACAGTCCAATGAACAGTTCTCATTCGATTGAAAAAGTTTCAGTCGATTGAAATTGAAACCTTTCACTGTCTATCCTTCTGATCTTTTCAATCAAATGAAACCCAATTTTTAGTCAACTAAAAACCCTCGTCTATTTAAACCCTTCCTTTCTTTTTTCACTGTTTACTTTTCACTGGTTACTTTCGATCCCTTTTTACTTTTTTCACTTCTTGTCTTTTTCGACCATTTTGACTATGGACCCATCCACACACCGCCCTTGCTCCCGCCGTCATCTCTGCTTACAAGAAGAATCTGAAAGTGAACAAGAGGTTCTCCCTACTCCCTCTCGTCATGGCACACGTGCTTCTACTCCTACAGCACCCGCCCTCTCTGCTGGTCCTGTCAATCCATCTTCCGCACCGGAACTCTACCGCTCCAGGTACAAATGCTCATTCCTCATCTTCCGCTCCTCCACCCATTTATCCCTACATCTCACCTAACAGAATTCATCATATACCCCATTTCTTTGAAACTTCTGACGACCAAGTCAACTATTATACAAATTTTGCAAGTCAAGAAATTATCCTTGGTCGTCCTTGCAATCTTTAGCTTATGACACAACTTGGTGTCACACCCTTTTTTGAGCGTATGGGTTGTACGTTCCTTCTTTCTACCCCTTCTGTCTACCATCCCCACTTGATACGCATGTGTTAATGCAAACATGTCGTATAACTCCACTGCTACCGCCACTCTAGAGTCCTACGTAAATGGTGTGACCATTCGTCTTACCACCACCACTTTAGCCCAATTTTTTTATTTCTCCAATCAATCTTCTACTGTCATTTTTCCCAAAAATTCTTGGCACACAAGCGACCTCTTAACTCCTCTACGACAAAGTCAAACCTTGTTTAATGACCCATTTCTCACTCGAGCACAAAAACCTGCCCTTACCGACCTCGAGCTACTGAATCTTTCAATAGCTTCAAAATATCTCAGCTCTTCTATTTCATTCGAGAGGATCTTGGATTCGTTCGACTGACATCTTCAGAGATGTTTTACAACAATTTCCTTCGACTGATTTTATTAATTCATTTGAATGAATCTCTGTGTTATCCTTTATCTACTTTTCAATGGTCATATTAATTCTCAGTATAAAAAGGACTCTTAGAGAATTTATTACTTACTTTTCTGATCTCTAAAAAATCTCTCTTACTCTTCTCAAAAAGTCTCTCTCATCTTATTCATACTTTAATTTACTATTCTTTGAGCGATTTCCTCTTTGAGATATTGAATAGCAAGCTTCATGATTCAATTCCTTATGGTTTCACATCTTCCCACCTAGAAAGCTTAGCTTTGTTATTTTCATTGTAATATTTACTCATAAAGGAGTGTGTACTGTGTTTCAATAGTAAATCTTCTTTTCACTTGTAATCGTTGGAAACCGAAGGGTTTCAGATCTGTACTATGGTTTGAGCTAGCACCCAAAGCTAGCTGTTTAGTGAAAGGCTTGAGTGGGTCTCTCTTGTGTGGAGTGCTTGGGGACTGGACGTAGGCAGGTGCGGCCGAACCAGTATAAATCCTTGTGTCTATTTGTATTTATTGTTTCTATTACTACATTCTAAGCTAAGTTTTTAAATTTCTGCTTAAAGCTGTAAACTCCTATTCAACCCCCCCCCCCCCTCTCGCGGTGTGTTTAGGGATCTACAAATCTTACTGTTCAAAACTTTCATTCAAGTTATTTGTCACTTGGTCACATTTGGTGTAAGCCTAAAAAAGAGACGTACCCATTAATGTGGAGGCTTGTCACTTAACCATTTAAAAGCATTAGGGTTTATGGTGTTCATCTCTAACATATGGTTCTTAAATATCTGAACATAGCTTGCTTTTGAGCAATCCCATAGATAATCTTGAAGAGATTTGCCCATAAACTCTTCTTTGAAATTTTGGAGAAGGTACATTGCATAGTACCTATGTTCTGATGTTCGAACTACATCTTCAAGAGCATTTACTAGCCCTTTCTTCCTGTCAGGCATCCATGTCCATCCACTGAAATTAATAATGTCCAAGTCTTGCACAATCAGCTACATTAACCATTTCCATGATGATGTGTTTTCTATTTCTGCCACAACATATGCAAATGGATACATACCATTATCTCCATCAACCAATGGTCTCCATCAACCCCAAGTACAGTCGACAACTTCCCTGGGATATGGTCCCTTAACATGACACCCATCAAGACTTCCCTGGGATATGGTCTCCATCAAGACTAATTAATGGTCTACTACCCTCTAACAGTCCCTTTTTAAGACAACCAAATCATATGTACATCCTCTAAAAAATCCTATCAGGAAAATCTTCATCTGTTTTAACCACACTTGTGCTACCTGGATTGCTTCTTCTTAACTCCTCACAATAATCCTCTAATTTGGCATATTGCTCAATAATAGAACCCATAATCATCTTCTTAGCCTTAGCCCTAGCTCTGTAGCATTTAGCCTGCTCGGTTTCACACCAAAGTCTCTTTTAAATCTCTTCCTCATTAAATATAAAGGCCATTTTGGACTAGATCCAAAATCATCAATGTATCTCTGAGCTACCCAAGAGTTAAGTTAATAATCCAATTTTTTATCCCTTTTGTTATATGTGTGCGCAGGACCTAATGTCTTAATCTTAACAGTGAGCTGGCTATGCATGTAAGAACCATATATCATCCATTCACGACCCTCAGCTCTACATATTACCCTAATTTTATACCTCTCATTCTTTAGCATCTTCAAAACTTTCCCTAATTAGCTGCATGACTGTAAATAGAATCTCTCAACTCCTTCACGCTAGAAAACAATGTCCCTACCGCATAAGATGGTTGCTCATAATCTGTTCTTTTATTTTACTCAGGATACATAACTGTACTCTCAACCTCATCATCACTTTGTACAAAATTGTACCTAATCTCATCTGTCTCTGCATAGTCGGTTGAAGTACACTACTCCTCCACCTTTTTCCCAACATCCTTTTCAACACTAGCCTATTCATTATCATTATCTATATTCTTGTCAAACATAACATCATCTTCATCTCAAGTTGAATCACCTTCATAGTCAGGATCAGATACAGACTCATTTTCTTCACTAACATCACCACCCACATCCCTAAAACTACCTTCACCAATATTTACTTCCTCAAGACCAATATCAACATTATCCTCTTCACCTATGTCATAGCTCTTTTCCCCATCAGTGGCTTTCTCGTCATAACTTGTATCATCATTATCATGTATCATCATTATCCTGGTCACTAGCATAATATACAATTAGCACCTCCACAGAGTCAGATTCCAAGTCATTGCCAACTCCTTTCTTAATATACTTAACACCATTTGGATGGTTTGTATAAACGTCAACAACTTTACTTCTAGGCAAAGACTCAACCATATAGAGAATTCAGTCATCAACTGCTATGTGTATATATGCACTCCTAAGGGTTCCTTGAAATAATAACCTAGAAACCCTTCATACCCTAATGCTTGACCCATGTCATCAAACCACGACAAAGAAATTCTATCACTTGGGACAGAGTAAAGAAATTTTATCACTTGGGACATAGTAAAAAAGGGTTATACTTCCCCCTACATAACTAGTGGTTTGCTGAGTTTTGAATTCACCACCATGATGTACTCTGAGGGTAAATAATGAAGACCTTGGACTTGAATATAAAATAAAAACAATTGACAACATTTATTGTCTACCTAACAGGGGGACAATAAACTCTATAGTTGACCTACCAAAGAAACAAAACAAACAACCAATCTTGACCACCACATGTATTAGGCTATCAAACTACTTTAAAACTAATGCCATGATCAGATATTGACATCTAAGGGTAACAGAGACCATTCACAGATCATTGAAAAAATTGCACTACATAAAGCATGCTTTTCTAAAAAAATTCACCAGTGATAATAACAAGAACATATTCTAAATAGCAGTCACAAGAAAAAAAGTGTTCAATTTTGTTTACCATACTGTCATATTTGCACATATGTCATCACTAAAAAATATTTACATAACAGAAAAGTTGCATATTGCCTATTTATTTCATCAACGAATCAGAGCGAAAAACATAATATGTTACTCGATTGTATAGTTAAAAACCCTAACATTGATCATATAGGAGCATCAAACGTATCATAAACCGGTGGGTCGTCCTCGGGTCCCTCATATATTGCAGCACATCATCCATTGAAGATCCAACAAGAATCGCCTTGATCGTCCTCTGGTCCCCTCATTTTCAAACCCTAAACTCTATTTTGTGCCCTAGTTGCGATGGTAGTGTTTTTGTTCATTTGATCGTTCAAATTCTCTCCAACTGTCGTCTCCTTTAAGTTTAGGGTTCAACGACTACTTTAGGATTTGACAGATTTGCCCCTAAAAAATATCACGTGAGGTGCACATATGGACGACCATCCACAGCTTGTAACGGAAAATTGATTTTAGGTCTAATTGGAACCAAAATGCAAAGCTGGGGTGTTACTTGTTAAAATTGAAACTTAGGCCCTTTGTGAGACTCAGGTGTAAACCTCAGGGGGTTTAGTGCAAGCCATCTATTTGTTGCACATTTATGACGTATGCCCCAATCCTAATTTGCTACAAAGAATGTCAATAATCCTTTCTAGCGAAGTGGTCTTCATCTTTACTAAAATGAAAAGCAAGTAAATACCAAGATAAACCTACGACAAACAATAAAAATTGGGATTACTAAACCACAAACCAAAAAGCAACGGTACATATAAGATTAGACAGGGATTTATCACGTACACTATCATCGAGTTTACTAGTTTGATACCCATACGTTACAACAAGTCATTATGTACTTACAACCACGAAGAATTTCACTATCCCAGAATATTAGGGCGAATTGTGAAAAGAAGGGTGATGAGTGAGAATTGTTTAGCTAAAAAAAAGAAAAGAAATTACCATGAAATATATATCATCAAAAAGGAAAAAGAGAAACCTACTGACCTTAAATAGAAAACACTAATCTATTTGGTACGAACTAATCAAGCAAAAAGATCCAAA
Source organism: Escallonia herrerae (assembly GCA_033070095.1). NCBI lineage: Eukaryota > Viridiplantae > Streptophyta > Magnoliopsida > Escalloniales > Escalloniaceae > Escallonia > Escallonia herrerae. Next base: position 118,426 of record JAVXUP010001831.1, on the reverse strand, counting down.
AGGATGACATGGAACAATAATGGGGTAAAGACCATTAACATTTAACATAACAACACAAAAATAAACAAAACCCGATTCTAACCATGTCACTAGTATACACAAAATAGAAAGTTCCCACGCTGAAAATAAAAATCTAAAAGTTTGCACGCTGAAAATAAAATCTAATCATCCAATGTCTCTTACATATAATGGACAGAAACTTTCATGAAGAATAGCCAGGTGAGATATAGAAAGATTTTAAATGTCCAAAGATATACAAAGAACATACAAGTGCTTGATGAACTCACTGGGGCATGTCCAACAAAGAGTATGGAGCAAGTTAGATTTATTTGAGAAGGGCAATAGAGTTGTGAGAGATATGTTAGGTTAGAAACATGAGAATTTAAAATCTGATAAAAGAGAAAGGGTAGTAATGATCATGAATTTAATAGATGAAACATTTGACATTATGTTCGTGTAATGAATTTTAAAAAGGAAAATTTTGAAATTATATATAGAAAAGATAGATAGGCTTAAGAATTTTTGTTATATAATTTCATATTTATGAATACCTAAATTATAGGCTTTACAATTTCATAAATATAAAATTGTTATGGATTGAAACTATAATATCGGAGTTCACATTTAAATTTAGTTGCAAATACTCAAGTTCAGGCTTTAAAAGGCGTGGATTCATCTAAATCTGGAATTTGGATAAAGACATTTTTGCTGGAAAGGATATTATAATATCAACCTATAACGGCATAATAAAAACTAATGTCAAAACCTGAAAATAAAGACGGGTATCCACGTGCGTAGATGTAGAAGGAAGAGAAAGTCCAAGCAGATCCTAGTTGATAACTTTTTCTTAGTTTGGTTTTATAATGAATATATTAATATGCAAAATGACCACTCTAATTGATCTTGAAAGAATATTTTACATTAATTTCAAGATGTTAGATAGAATTGCAATTAAGGATATAATTATGTAAATTTATATCCTTTCCTCAATTAGATTATATATTTCAAGAGGAAAAATGTGTGAAAATAATCATGGCTGAAGATTGAGGAAAGGCAAGACTTCAGGCTCAGATAGAAAAAGCTGAGAATGGAAGAGAGAAAATTAAGAGGATAAGGCAAGATTTTGGGGCTTTGGCCTTAGAAAGAGGAAGAAAGTGGGGGATGAAATGCCAAAAGTGATGGTTTAATTAGGGATTTAGGTTTGCTTGTGGGTGAGAGCACGAGAGAGGGAGAGGGGTAAAAGATGAGGTTGCCTTTTAGAGAGATAGAGAGAACAACATTGAGAGAAAGAAAATTGTAGAACTAAACAAGTGAGAGGGAGGGAAAACAAATTGGCTTAAAACTTGTGATAAAAAATATACGTCATTCTATGATTAATTACATATATTTAATTAATCTATGTGGCAAAAATAGAGATATAATTAGATTTAACTTTGTGCAAAAATGCTGGAAATATGTGTGGAATAGAATCTTAATTAGAATAATGACGAAATGATAATCATGGTCAGTTAATTGAGGCGTTATGATTGCAAATTACTTTATAAATTTAAACTAATAAGATAATGTGTAATTGAATGGTGAGAAAGAACCGAATTCAAAAGTAAAAGTGATAATTTTAAGTAATTAAAATTGGTTTCATTTAACATTAAATAAAATTCACGTGGTGAAAGGAGAGAAGGTCTACATAGACGGTGACGTTGATGTGTGTGTGTGTGTGTGCATGCGTGTGTAATCAGATCCACTTAGTTCTTGAAATAATATAGGCTAATCCCAAAACTGTACCATCAACTTTACTTCCAATATAGTTTTAGTACTTAACTTTGAAGGTGAGCCAAAGAAGTATTAACTTTGAAAAAATGGCTCAAATCAGTACTTCGACTGACGGACAACGGATGTCATTAAAAAGGCCGACGGTTAGGACTGTGAATATGAAATAAAAAAGATAAAGCCTGTCCTGATGGCCACATATGCCGTCTTTTTTTCTTACATGCATTTATGTTCTCAAGGTCCTTTTCAGTTTCCCTCCAAAAACAGTATCGTCTTTTTTCTCTCTTCTTTTCTACTTTAATTCCCTCCAAAATGGGTCTTCTCCTCCATCGATTGCAGCACAAGTACAACACAGACACACACCCCAGCATCGTACCCTCATTTCATCCATCCATAGCTGTGCAAATAGAACACAGACCATGAATAACCCTTTGTGTCAATGCAAAAGGGCAAGATATGTGACGCCGTGGACAGCTCGAAACCCTGGGAGGTGATTCTAGAGTTGCAGGAACATTGGGGTAAGTGTTGCAAAGCCCTATTATTTTACTGTGGGAACAGCTAGAAACCCAGTACTTGCCCTTTTACCAGTTGCAATTTTTCACTTTGCAGACATCTCACAAAAAAACTTCTGATTTTGCAGCTCCAACATTGTGATTACTTTCATTGGCGTGACCCGTCAGTGGTCAATGTGGACTTGGAGCAAGCCAGAAGGACGCATTGTTAGTTGAAGGCTGCACTTTCACTGACATGGGTTGTAATATTGCTGTGGGTAATGAGTGGGAATGGGAGGAATGTCGTTGAAGATTGCCTGTAATTTGTAGAATCTGGCTCTGTTTATGAAGAAAAATGACAGAGCATCAAATCTAATTCCTTTGTATTGCTGAGAAATCATTGACCTAATGAAATATATGGTGTTTTAGCTGTAAGAATGTGTGTTTGAAATATATGTGTGCAGTGCTCGGCGTTTTGGGCTGTGTGATGGTAGATCTTGAGGAAGAGCAAAAATAGCAAAAGTAAAACGTACCAAAAGAGTACCTGTGAAAACTAAATCGGACAAAATTGGTACCTGAACTTGTTAAATAAAACCACAGACTTCGTTTGATAATAATTTGTTCCAAAGAAGTCCTTACTTTGCAAAGTTTTTGGCATACTCCGGGAAATATACAACAAATGGAAATGTAAGGGTAGTTGATGGCTAAGAGGTCATACTTAAGGCTTGTACTAAAGTGTGACTTAGGCCACTATGATGGTGGCTCACTGGACACTGCTTGGGCTCACATCTTCCATCTCTTTTATTGTCCTTTCAAAATACTTCATGTTTGATGCAAAAGCAACATTCTATAGAAGATCTTTCCACTATTTCCGTCTTAAAACTACATCCATGAAGTTAACATGCATGCATGACACATAACATATGTTCAGCTCTTGGGACTAATGTGTCAAGTGCATGAACCAATCCCTTCTGCTTACCTAAGATGAAAGTCCACTCATGTTGGTTTTGAGTCTTGTATCCCTACATCATTAAGCAACAGTTTCGAAAACCCAACCCATGATTGCTAACACTCAGACTCTACAACTGTCTATGCTATAGGATACATGGAGTTGTTGGCATCAATTCCTATAACAGTTAAGACTTGAACTGGATTTTCCGTTCTTAAATATGTGCCATCCATCCTGATAATCCTCTTACGGTACCTAAGACCTGCTTTCACTTGCCCAAGACATTTGTAAACCTTTTGAAACCTGTTATTCCCATCAATAATGCTCAGCTCGTCTAGTTTCATCACAGCAGTGGTCCCAGGATTAACCCTTTCTAATTCTTCCAGGTTATCCCAGAGCTTATTGTATTGTTCCTCTATAGTCCCACTGATCAATGTTTGAATGAACTTCTTAGCTCTATACGAGGGTTCTCTTGACCTTCAATTTTAGCTCCCGGTAGACTGTCTTCCTCAATGCCTAGACAGGCATACTTGGCTTAACCATAAGCCTATCCATGTACTTTTATGCAATCCTACAGCCCTATTAATGTGCCATCTACTGCATGTGTGCTTTGAACCTACTGTCTTTACTTGCACTGACATGAAATTATCATGTGATGATGCATATACAGTCCATCCACAATCTTCTGACTTGCAAACAACCCTTATATTTTTTTTTCTCATGTTCTTTGTGAACTTAATTGGCCTTGCTTTTCTTGAATGAGTATTGCTTAACAAGATCTTTGAACACTTTATTGTCAGAAAAAATCATTCCAACCTCAAAATGTGGCTTTTCCCCCTGAATGGGTTTAACTAAAACTTAGGGTAGTTTGGTGCTCTTTCATTATCAGAGTCCGAGTCAAACCACTCATGAATATGTTTAGTGTTTACATCCAGAATTGGCTCTTTCCCTTTGCCCTTGGATTTACCCCCATCAACCATTGGCTCTTTTCCTTTGTCCCTGGATTTAGCCCCCTCAACTGTTGGTTCTTTTCCTTTGCCCTTAGATTTCTGTTTGTTTCAACCTAACACTTTTCCCATTCTTCTCAAGCCTAAATGATCTTAAGCTTTCACTAATTGTTCCTTCATAGTCACTGTCACTTTTTTCTTCAAGGTTTGGCCTATCACTATCACTATCACTATCACTATCACTATCACTATCACTATCATTTTCACTAGAGCTATCCTTATCTGATTCATCTATACTACTAAAATCACTATCACTTTCTTCTTCATTTGCATGTACACCCTCACTATGAGCAGTACTTTCAACCCTTTCATTATGTTGTGCAGATACACCATTAATAGTACCAACATTTTCAGTCCCTTCATTATGTTGTGAATCTACACTGTGACTATAGGTCACATTTTCAACCCCTTCATTATGTTGTGCATTCATACCCTTACCACCAGCAACATTTTCAGTCCCTTCATTATGTTGTGAATCTACACTGTGACTAGAGGTCACATTTTCAACCCCTTCATTATGTTGTGCATCTACACCCTGAATAGGTCACATTTTTTACCCCCTTCATCTGCAGTCTCAGTTTCCTTCACACATATTCTAATGCACCCCTAGTCAATTGTTCTTTAGTGTTTTGAGTTACAATAGGAGGTTGGTATAAAGCAAGCTCTACATTAACTTCAGGTGGAACCACATTACCATGCTCATCTAATTCCTTTAAAACAATACCACTTTTCTACTTAGGCCAATTTTCAAGCCACCCAGCTTCAAGTTGTTCCCTACTAACCACTTCATCTACTGTTAATTGGACAACATATATGTCAAAAACCATATCTTTGGTCATGTGCTCCCACATTTGCACAAATGAACTGTCACCCTCTAACTTAACTAGTCCTCCTTCAACCTCTTCCTTGGTACTAAATAGAACATATCCATGTAACCCATTAGTCCTAAACCATTACAAATTTTTTCAAATTGACTCATAAAAATATCAATGTCACAGTAATCCACAAATTTAGTATTACATGGGTGATACACATTCTGTGGAATATTTTTAAATTTTATCCCATAGTTGATCATCAGAGTAAACAATGTACAATTTGGGTCTACACACTGTTACAAAAAGCACGCCTAGACACAAAGCGCACCTAGGCTTGCAACTCGGGCCTCACTGAGGCGCGCACATCTAGGCGCATGAAATGTAGCCGTTAGATTTGCGGTTGTGTCTTTACGTGTGGCCGTTCATTATTGTTATCAAGTCCAATTAATATTTCATAGTTTAAAGACTAAAACAGGAAAACCTAACAAAATCCCCAAATCTGTTTCACAATCACAACCATGGCCACAACTCTTAAGTCTTTCACAGTCTCACGCCTGGCTACCCCTCGCCACTGTGCCGTCCCTTGCTCTGATCGCTGCCATCGCTTCTCCGGTCGCGGCCGGCGACCTATTGCCCTGTCGTTGCCGCTGCTCTCCTCTGCCCTGCTGCTCGGTTGCTCCAATTGAAGCAGTTGCTTGCCTACTCCAGTACACGCCTCTTTCTCATCTTCCTTTCACTTTGATTTTGATTGTAGTTCTAGGTTTGGTGGTTAAAATCGGTTATGGTTTTGATTTTTAATTACTGGTTTGGGGAGTACATTCTTCTTATTTGTCATTATTGGTGGGAGTTCAATCTCATTTTGATTTCTTTCTTCAATTGGTAACACAACCGACAAGAACGGTGGTGCTGCAGTGGTCAGAATTTGCTTACACATATATGCCACTGAACGTTGCTTACACAATTGTGCAAGTGAATGGAAAATTGAGTTCTTTTTTTTTTATTTTTATGATTGAGTTTGACAGCCAAACCAATTGAAGATTTTGCTGATAGAAAGAAGAGAAATGTTTCTGATGATGCCCTGTTTTTGTTATATTCTTTACCCAAAAAGAAGCATCCTAAGTATTTAGAGTTCAACTCAAGTAGACAACCTTTTTATGTGAGGTTTGGAATGTAATTACCTGTAGACAGTATATGAATTGGCAGTATATGATCACCATTGATCAAAAACTATCTGCCCTATAAAAATTCTCTGTGAAAACGAGATTGAGGTTTTCTATAATTAAAGCAAAATGACAGAAGTTAAAGTAGATATTTCATGATCTAGACACTCCAAGGTTATTCCCTAATGTCTTTTCATATGTAAGCAATGACTTTTAGTAGTGTATGGGTTTGCTTGACTAGGGAAAATGTAAAAGCTATAGGCATTCTCCAAAAATACTAAAAAGTCTTTTAGCAAATTTTTTGTCCAAAAATCCCGAACTGGTGTCTTGACCGAGCGCTAAAAGGTCAGTTTTGTGAAAAATACCCATTGGGCCTTAGAATGGCACAAACTTTTATACAATGACTCATACTAGTAAAATAAGGTTTACATAAAATTTTCAGATTAAAATAACTTGGTTTACTATGCTAAATAATTCGATAAATGTCTTTAATCGGTACCCCAAATTAACACTCTTCGCGGACTTAAAAAATTCTCAAAAAATTCCAGAGCGTAGTTCTCCTAAAAATATTAGGTGTTACAGTTCTGAACTTTGCCTAATTCCTGCCCTATCTATTTAAAAGAATTCATGAAAAACTGCCTAAATTAATTTCTAGCATTAGCGACAATTACGCTTACTATTTAGATTATTACACACACTATTATACCTTCACCCACACGCACTTGTCTTCTTCCTCCATTCTTCATGGCTGAGACCTTCACGTAAGCTAACTCACCTATCAACTCTACAATTCCTAAACACCGGCACACTACAACCCTAATACACACACACACACACACACACCACCCATAATACACAATAACACACAAACAAACTCATGATTCACACACACAGTCGTCCCCTACCTCTCTCTCCTTCGCTGCCCAAGCATATGGCTGCTTGATTCTCTCCCAACACCCACTAAATTCGTCATTAATCCATCAAACAGCCTACATAAGATTAATTTCATCAAAATGACACATCCTAACACAGATTAGACACACAATCTATCCCCCACAACCTTACCCGCAATACAACACACACAAAAACACACCTGTTACACACACTATCACCTTGTCTCACTCAATGCACATACACCTCCTTCAACCACCCTGAAAACTCACAAATTCCACTCATTATCTTCCTAAAACATACACAAATTCAAAGCTTATTAACATGACCACCCGTATGCACATATAATTTCCCACCCAAAATTCTCACAACATAAACACACACACCCAATAACCGTAGACACACTCGGCACTCACGGTGACACACACAGTTTCACACACCTGAACTCACACACACACACACACACATAATGAAATTTCATACACATGAGGGATATGAATTTACCCTTAGAAAAAATCTCTCAGTTTCTCTCTAGCTCTGCCCGAGCTCCCTCTCTTTCTTCTTCCCTCTCTGTTTGTCCTTCTCTTATCTGTTTCTTCCCTGCTCAGTCACTGTTCCTCTCTTTCTTTTATTTCTTTTTGTTCTATTCCTTTGTTTTCTCTTTCCGAAATCTTCACTTATCCACTCCAATTTTAAATAGTTTTAGTTAGCTTAGTCATGAAAGCAAGTAGGTTGTGGCAACCCTAAAAAAACTTCTAAATTATCTTTATAAAATTGCACAAAGGACACCAAACTTTATATATTTACAAAAAGACCCCCAAACTTTTGTATAATTACATTTAAGTCCTAAAAATTTTCTAATCCTTGTTGATTAAATCAAATGTCACTAAATACACAATATCACTCATATTATTACCTTTCATCACCAAAAAATTAATTTACAATTATACCCCCAAAGTTTTGTGAAATTGCGAAAATGCCCCCAAGATTTCAAAAATTACATTTTTGCCCCAAATTTCTTTTAAGCTTCAATACACTAGTAATACCTGGGCATTGCCCAAAATTAATGCCCGTCTATTTTTCAAAGCACCAATGGTTATTTTAACTGGCTCCCGAAGTTCGGGATATTACATTTTTCCCCCTTATAAAAATTTCGTCCACGAAATTTGCTCGCGGATACCATATCACTTATAACGTTTAGGCACTAGGCTTCCGTTGCATCGTTCAGATAACTGTCATATATTAGCCGAGTTACCTTCAACTTCGCACCCAAATTCGTGTTCTATGAATACCCGACGCAACTATAAATTTAAATTCGTACTGTTAAATCCGGACTCTTTTGAACGAACATCTCGCTCTAACTATTCCAGAACTTTACGAACTATGACTTAACAGGTACACAACCCACTGAGCAGAACCTACACCATCCGAATTCCGCGCATATCAAATAGATTAAGTCAAGCTCTAATACGATAGACTTCTCTTATCTTATGCTGGTATTACACCAGGAATCCTACAGGTTGCCCAATTTACTTATGAATGTGAGCTTAACTCTCTAATCAAGGCATATTGAAATACTAAACGATGGTCATACATGATCTGCGGTTTACCTAAGCTAACATGGATAGGGTAATTAGTTCCTATAAGCACTTACACCTCGCAATCACTAACAGAGATAATCAATCAAAGACAAAAGGTGTCGCCACTAGGTTTTCACTGTACACTCTAATACCTCAAAACAACGAGTCCAAATTATTGCCAAGTTCATCACTGAGAGACGTGTTATCTTAACATATGGTCTTGCTGCACGCTCTGGTGTCTTAAATCAAATAGGTCCAAACTATTATCGGAGTCATTACCGAGAGATGCGTTATCTTAACACAACACGAAATATGATTTTTGCACTCACATGTCTTGCACTTCCACTAAAGTTTAAAGCTCTAAATTATCCTATCACTTCTGATTCACAGTCACATTATTTACCAAAAATCTCACAGTCTTATTTTTCAATCATCTACTTCGAATAAACAGTTAAAATCTTCTGGTTCCAAAAGCAAATAATTAGCAATCTATTATTGTGGGTTCAGCCAAATTTTCATCTTATACCGAATCATCAAATAGCTTATTCAAACCTAATCCCTGTTTCCAAAGTATATTCTCGCTCACAGATTATCTGAGGCTTAGGAATCTACTTAATCTCATATCCAGGTTGGGGAAACTATGTAAATCATGATAACATTAATCGCAATCAGGTAATCAAAACACAAAAATCTTCAACAAAAATATGCATATCGGCTCTCGAAGTTCACAACAAAATTTTGTGACATCCCAAAAAATAACGGACACAGAAACAATGATATAGGTCTGGCGAAGCAAAGCCAATCCAATGACCCGGAGCAATCAAAATCAGAAAGAGTTATTGGTCCTTAATAAGATTTGTAGCTTTCCCATGGCCAGTGGGTCAGCTACTACCTCATCAAATCCAATTAGATTCAAAAGGACAAATAAATATCTCGGAAAGAAATAAGACGAACCAGCATGAATGGCATCTTCTCTGACGTCTCAGCGTAAGCTGACATTCAATTAAGTCGTCCTTGAATTCAATATGCAAAAGAATGAATTAGATGACAGAGCGAAATTCCAAATCTCTTCTTGAGCTCCTAAACCAAATCTTCAGTCTTAACGACAGTCACCTTTCCAAAGCACTACTTTTACTTATCAATCAAATCATCAACCTAACTACTATGCTTACCGTATAACTTTTGGAATACGATTAGGGTTTCCCTAACAATACCGGATACGTGATTAGCAAATCACCAATTCATACCTAGTATGATATTAAAATCCTGAACAACAATTAGAGTGAGGTCCATAGAAAGATCTGTATCCCAAACATAGATCGTATATTCACAGATAACCACAAAACAGCCGAAGACCCTCCCAACGAAGTACTTATCACAATATCAGTTCTTATAGGACATATCTTCATCCTCAATCTCTATGCCAAAGTAACATATGTAAAGACATATGACGCTCCAAACTTAAACAGTATACAAGCATTTAATGGGTTAACCTGTGGCGTACCTGGCACCACGTCATCAGATGTGACAACATCTTAAACAAACATTAAACCAACTTTAACTGATATTCTGGGCCTCAGCCCCTACTGACCTTGTCATCTTCCTACTGAGGAATACGGTTCGTTGTTACATTAGCTATAGGTGCATGACAAAAGTTGACTGATCATTTCTCGCAAACAGATAGTTTCAAACTTAATGTTACACACTGCTCGTTTAAAACATCATCCGGTCATTTTATTGCATAACTCACTACTCTGAATTCTGTCTCACATATCACATGGGGTGGTCGGAAAATTGACCCGCCACCCTGACCAGTACTCTATGTAGGTCAAACTTCAAAACTCTGTGACAGTTCAACTCTAATACTCTGAGCTGGTTGAGCGCCTTCACCCTGCACTCCCCTAAATTTCACATCGTGCCTCAATCGGATTTTAAAACTCTATCCAGATCTCAATACTACCGAACCATAGTGGCCTGAATCTCTGACTCGGCCCCAACCTTTAACCTTGGGCACCAAACTGTGCCGACTGTAAAACTTTTGCTGACGACTGTCAGCTCCTACAAATCTATTCGGGAAAAATTCCCACTTATCTCTCTTATATCTACCCTGTGTTTATTTATGTCTTCCTCCATCGTCAGACTTAGACTATTCCAAAACATAACCAATAAAGACATTCCACATAGCTCACCAATCGAGCGAGATCATGGCATCTCTCAGTTTAGATTAAGCCTCCACTCAGACTTCCGGCAGTTATCTGCCATCAATAACCTTCTTACTGCGAATCTAGTGAATCACGAAATCTCATCTCAACCTTGTCTATCGACTCTTAATCTGTTTGCCTTACACTAACACACTCCCTTAACATCTGTTTATGAGGTCTTACAAAATATCGATCAAAAATAATTTACTTAAACTGTTCCCAAGTAATCTCAATCAATTGTTAGCGAGTCAGACTCTTTGCCACCAATTCTTACCCTTGATCAAACTCCCTTCTCAGTTTATATACATCAATTTCAATCATTTGTCCTCTTCACCTACCATTGCTTAGACTTGTTCCATCAATTGTTCAAAATTTCCTCCATTTTGCTAATCTGGTTTGCTGTCTCTATAGGGTCCAGCAACCTCCCTGTAGCTAGTCATTTCATCTATTAAGTTTGCCCAAGATACTCTCATCTCGAGGTTATGGTTAAACATATTCGATACTCCTGGTTGCTGGTTGCCAAATTTTATGTCATCGAAATTGGAATCGGGTTCATAGTGTTTAGAATCGCAACCATCCGTTCTAGGGTTCTGCTGTTTCCCTTATGGGGTAGGGTTGCCTCTCTATAATCATAAAACCCAAACAATACATTTTTCAATCAAAAGATTGTCTGGTCAAGTCTTTTCCAATACCGGGAATAAGATCCCTGCTCATCTATCGGGGACCTCTCGGTCCTCTGTACTATCTTCATTGCCAGTGCTCCGAATGCAGACCATACTGATATAATGTATAGCTATCGAGGTTATTCTATCACGTGGCCAAAGAGCAACTCAATTACAATCAAGGAAGACTTCTTAACTCTACCATCATCCTACCCCACTCTCATCCATCGGAATACGATTCTACATAAACATGTTACCTATACTCTCTGTGGTTATGTGCCTACAGAATCATATACTTAAGCGCTAAATACCACAAGACCGAACTGCTCTGATACCAACTGTAACGCCCCTGGGGAAACCGGAGCTCCACCGCCCCGAACTCCTGGGTCGTTAACTTACCGGATCACGTCAAACCTATCAAATCCTGTTCACTAACACATACGTCCAAAACAATTAATCCAATATCAACTCAAACCTTTCACATTCAATATTACAAAACTACTCAAACTTGAACCATTAAGATCTTGGTTCTTTACAAACTCAAGTTCTTATAGAACGAGTTGACAAAACTGACCCACGCAGGGGTTTCCTACACAGTAGTGATGGGCTCATCGGGATCTCACACAGACTCTAACCCATTCCCAAACATGCTACATTTGATCATCACCTGCAGAAGGGAGCCAAACGAAGGGTGAGCTTTTGAGAGCCCAGTAAGGTCGTACAAGGACTACAAAAGAGATTATAACACGACTCCGAAAAATCCAACTGACGATGATTTTCAAAACACTTCGAACGATCAAAACTCAATGATTACCCAAAATGATCAAAGTTTATCAGAAATAGATGCCAAAATAAATATTAACAATCAGAACAAAACTCAAAACGATCAATAAAAGATCATTTTCAAGTCATCATTTCTAAAATATAGTAGATTTTTCAAGGGATTCAACCCAAGCACAAATCATTTCAAATAATATAATAAAGGCTTGTTAGGGAATTTCAACCCAAGTACAAATCCTTCTAAGTAAATACGATGAATATTTGTCAAGGGCTTTCAACCCAAGTACAAATCATTCTAGCTAATAAAATCAAAAATCAATGTTGATTCTGGGCGATTGCAATGCCATTATGCAAGCTAATATAGTGTACACATGCATGATGTACTAAAATAATTACTAGTCCACTTGGGTACTAGCCTGCGTTTCATGCAGGATTCAACCAGCCTTATACCGCATTCCCACTAAACAGGTACCCAGGTCAACACAGAAAATCAACAATATAAATGAGCATTAACATAAGTTCATATCCTCAAAATCAATTCGAGTTCTCATAGCAATAACCTATTGATTTAAGCCATTATTCAAAATTCCAGAAGAAAATCATAAATAAATAGCAAAACAATTGCTAAACATTATCGAATTTAGGTACAACAATTCGAAAGAACGGATACAAACAATTATCAAATTTGCTCAACCCGTAATACAGGCGAGCATCACAAGATTTTCAATTAATCGATTCAGGTTCAACATTAGGGTTTTCTGGGCAAGAACATGCTGATATCAATACATAATTCAGAGTTCGGCATTAGACATAAATATATCAAAGGAATACTTACGAGTACAAGTAATCAAATAAGGGTTCAGACAAAAGTCCTTACCCAAGGTTCAGATAGAATCCTTTACCTGGATCCGCAGCTAAATTATCCTAACCGGAAGTCTTTAACTTTAACCTAAACGGAATAATCGAACCATTAGAATACAGCTTACAGAACAAAAGTATAACTTAATACGAACTCACACATGCTCCCAAAATGAACCTCCCCTCACCGGGTATGTAAAATTACTGAAACGCCCCTAGGGTGTAAAATTACCAAAATGCCCCTCGGACTTAAATTACCAAAATGGTCTTCCCATAAGTAAAATCACTGAAATAAACTTTTCATATGTAAATTTATGCAAAAATACCTTTCTTAGGTCAAATTATCAAAATACCCCTTTGGGGTGGTAAATTACCAAAATACCCCTTTACACTTTAATTCTCAAAATGACTTTTCCATAAGCAAAGTCACTAAAATAATTCTTCTGCATGTAAATTTACTTCAAAATACCTCTTATAGGTAAAAATACCAAAATACCCCTTCGAGGTGATAAATTACCAAAATACCCCTGGGGGTTCCCGGCACCAGAAAATTCTCAAAAATATCTTAAACCGCTATTTTAAGCATCCTGATATCATTTCTATACTAAAAAGTCTTTTAAAATTTTTTGTCAGAAAATCCCGAACCGGTGTCCTGACTAAGCGCTAAAAGGCCAGTTTTGTGAAAATACCTATCGGCCTTAGAATGGCACAAAATTTTATACAATGACTAACACCAGTAAAATAGGGTTTTCATAAAATTTTCAGATTAAAATAACTTGGTTTACTGTGCTAAATAATTCGATAAATTTATTTAATCGGTACCCCAAATTAGCACTCTTTGCGGACTCCGAAAATTCTCAAAAAATTTCAGATCGTAGTTCTCCTAAACATATTAGGGGTTACAGTTCTAAACTTTGCCTAATTCCTGCACTATCTTCTATAAGAATTCATGAAAAACTACCTAAATTAATTTCTAGCATTAGTGATAATTACGTTTACTATTTAGATTATTACACACACTATTACACCTTCACCCACACGCACTTGTCTTCTTCCTCGATTCTTCACGGCTGAGACCTTCACGTAAGCCAACTCACCTATCAAGTCTACAATTCCTAAACACCGACACACTACAACCCATATATATATATATATATATATATATATATATATATATATATATATATATAGGGAGCTGATCCATTGATAGCGCTAGCAAAATAGGAGATCTTGCTAACGCGATCTGGCAGTCCATTCCGAAGGGATGGACGGCCCAGATCCTTTATTTTTGCGGCGCTGTCAGTCGTCCATTACATAGTGTAGCGGACGGACCTTTTTACCATTTTTCCCCTGCTCCCCCGTCCGCTACACTGTGTAGCGGACGACTTTCTTGGCCCCACATTGACCGCCAAAAAGTCGTTCGCTACACTGTCTAGCGGACGACTGACAGCCCTGACACAACTGACACATTTCCAGACGGGTCTGTACCTTCATTTCTACGCATGTCAATTTTATCAGAAATAGGAGATCTACACAGTATCGCGGACAGTACTTCTATACCCAAAAACTTCCTCAAGCTCCTTCAGCTACAATTTTCCTCTCCTTCGGACTCGCTTCCATTTTCAGCTCCCTTCAAGCTTCGAGTAACACTTGCTTTAAGCTTCACTCAAGCAAGGTAAGTTTGCGAATGGTGAAGTTTTCTTTATGGATTGACTGGTAAAATATAATTTTATTTTGTTTGGACAAAAAAGTATAGATTTTTTTTATGTTCTAGAAATTTGTCACTGTATTCATCAATTTGTGATGTTCTAGACATGATGTTCATAAAAAAGGTGTAATTTGTTAACTCTAAATAAATTCATTATAGTTTAATTTGATTTTTTGGCATGATGAATTCGTCTATTTATCTTAGTAATTTTAATTTGTTATGTTCAATAAATTAATAATTGTTAATTTGGAGACACTTTCAGGAGTTATGCATACGTATGTTTGTCATCCTAAATTGGTCTATTCGCCAAGGTAATTTTTAGGTAATATTTTCGTTAAAAATGCCATTTGATTGTTAAGCGTAGTCTATTTCTACACAGGTCTTGTTTCACAATGTCTGATTTCGTGTCGAGCTCCAACGTCCCCGTAGATGCTAGTGATCCGTATCTAGGACGAACGTTTCAAACATTGGAAGAAGCTGAAGAATGTTTTCGAGCGTATTCATTGAGGGTTGGTTTTGGCATTAGAATAAAGACTACAAGAACAAGCAACGTAACAAAAAAGATATGCTCTCGCTTATACGAGTGTCATAGGGGCAGAAATCCACAGCAAAATGAGACACGCGTAGGCAATGATGACAGTGATGACGAAATAGGATATTCGCGTAGAAGACGGGACTGCTTTGAGCGCACAAATTGCCAGGTCAAGATGTTCGTAAGCTACAAACCCAATCATGATCATTGGCTTATTACCAGCCTGGAACTGGCACACAATCACCCGTTAGTAACTCCTTCTAAGGTGAGTCAGATGCATCAACACAAGAAGATGGGTAAGGTCGCGAGGAGCCTAATTCACACAATGAGCAATGCGCGAATTGGACCTACTGAGATTGTTAATGTTCTTGCTGAACAGGCTGGGGGAATTCAAAATTTAAACTTTAACACGACAGACGTTCGTAACGCGGTCCGAACCCATAGACGAGCCGCGTATGACCTCAATGATGCGCAATCGACAATGAGCCTATTGAAACGGATGCAGATGGAGGACCCGCAGTTTACCTTCGATTATAAACTTGACGACGAGCATCGAGTTAGTACAATTTTTTGGGTCGACGGTCGTTCGAGGCTAGCTTATAAGCATTTTGGGGATGTCGTGACTTTCGACACCACATACCGTACCAACAAGTACTCGATGCCTTCGCTCCTTTCACCGGCGTCAATCATCATTATCACTCCATCCTGTTCGGGTTCGCCTTGTTAAGGGACGAGAGCGAGGTTCTTTTGTATGGTTGTTTAGGACGTGGCTGGAAGCAATGAACTTCAAAGCACCCAAAGTGATCATCACCGATCAAGATTTGGCAATGAAGAAGGCTATTGCGACCGTCTTCCCAGACACCCGGCACAACTTGTGCACTTGGCACATAAGCAACAAATACCCTGAACGTCTGCATCACGTGTACGCAAAGTATCCAGACTTTAAACAGGATTTTGACAAGTGCGTTACCAAGTCGTTAACGATTGAGGAATTCGAGGAGAGGTGGGAAAAGCTTGTTCGGGATTACTCATTGCAAGACAACGAGTGGCTCCAGCACTTGTACGAGCGCAAAGAGCAATGGATTGGCGTTTACACGAGGAGGTATTTTTCAGCGGGCATGAAAACGACGGGCAGGAGTGAATCTATGAATGCCACGTTCGATAGTTATGTGGGTACAGCTACCAATTTGAAGACTTTCGTTGCATCCGCACAAAAAGCGGTAGCTTCGTTGTTCGTAAAAGAAAGGGCTGCCGACTTTGCAACAACGTACAAACAAAGGAGAAGGTTGCTCGAGACCCCGCTGGAGCTGAACGGTGCCAAAGTCTATACGAAGGAGATCTTGCTATACCAAGTAGAGCTGCGAAAATCGGGACGATACAGTATAAACAAGGTGGCAGAAATGTCTACGCGTGAGTACAAGGTTTATTCGCTCGTGAATGACCTCGTCCCTGAGAAGCTGCGCAGAATTTATACGGTGAGCCATGACACATTGACGGATTCGGTGACATGTGTTTGCAAGAAGTTTGAGTTCCATGGCATCCTGTGTAGACACATTCTGCGGTTTTTCACCCAGAAGAATATCAGGACAATCCCCGATAAATATGTCCTGCCACGGTGGACGAAAGGTGCAAACAGGTTGCACGGTACCATTGCCTTTCCGGAGCACCCGTATACTGACTTTGAAGAATCAGAGACGTTGCGGTATAATCATCTGGTGACAATGTTCACCCGTTTGTCCGTAAAAGGTGCTGCTACAATGGCCGGATATAAACATCTCCTCGAGGTAGCTCAGCAGCAAGAGCCCATCGTCGACCAGTTGGAAGCAGCTTCAGTCAGCAATGCGGTTGACACTGAGCCTACAACGGGATCAGAAGATGACGAGCCGGGGGAGGAAGACGACAATGATATCCGGCCTTTGGACCCAATTATATCGCAGACGAAAGGACGCAAGAGATCTACGCGGATAAAGAGCTCTATTGAACAGGCAACTCAACCTAAAAAGCTGAGAAGGTGTGCATTGTGCAACAAAATGACCGACCATGACAAGCGGAACCATTACAAGGCACTGGGGATAAGTCCAGGGGTTTTGCAAGACGAGGAAGAAGATGAGGAAGAAGCAGCTGCAGTGGACCTTTAGTTTTTTTGTATAAGCCATCAAGATTGTTTGACATTTGTAATAATACATAATATTTGATGAGATTAGCTTCTTATTACCGAAGACTGGAAGGTTATTTCTGATGGACCCATTCACCGATTAACTTTAAAAAAAAAAATTGGCTTGCCCTGTCCGCTACACTATGTAGCGGACGGAGCACCAGAGATGAACATTATTGGGATTGTAAAGTGTCCGCGGCACAATATAGCGGACAGAAAACTGTTGGTATGCCTTCTGTCCGCTACACAATGTAGCGGACGTCAAACTTCTATTAAATACCAATCAGAACGGCCTCTCTTTTTCCACCCATCTCTCTCTCTCTCTGTCTCCAACGTCTCACCCACCCGCGACCCCCTCTACGGCGACCGTCCGCATGGCTTCTGCTTCGGTGAACAGGCACTTCTTCAAGGTCATGGTGCCTGGGTTTCATACCGAACTTGTAGGCATCCCTCTTACTCTGTGTTTTCGTGTGTGTTAATTTTATCTTTGCTTAAAAACTTACCTGTCTTTTAATGAATATGATAGGCCATACCGGTAGCCTTCTGCAGATTGCTTACCACACTTTGGCACGAAGCCACTTGGCTCGAAGCAACTTTAACCAGCAGCAAGGGGTCATGGCTTGTTAAAATCAAGAAGAAGCGCGGCCAAGAGCAACTTTATTTCGCAGAGGGTTGGAGTAATTTCTGCGAGCAGCACGACCTCAATGAAGGGGAGTTTGTAATCTTTGAACACAAGGGGCTATTTAGATTTCAAGTATCCGTGTTTGATCAAAGCACCTGTGAAAAAGTTTTTCCCCAATGTTGAACCCTAAATTTGTGTTAATAAATTTCTGTTAATAAATTTGTGTCTGATAATTTTAGGTTCTTAATTGTGCATTTGAGAATTGTGATGGTCAATTGATGATTTGAAGGTGTCAAATTTTTGATGGAATATCATGCGCTTGAGAATGTTGAGATTGTTTAATCATCTACTAAAGCACTTATTCCATTGCCAGAAACTACGAACTCGAACAAAGTCTGACCAACAGCTAAAAAATACCAACAACTAAAAAAAAAATTCGCCCAATTATCCGCTACATTGTATAGCGGACAACGCACAACTTCCAAAATTTTTGCACCTGGAGTTACCCCACTGTCCGCTCTAAACTCCAACACTAAGAAAATCTTTTCAGTGCCCCTTGTGTCCGCTACATTGTGTAGCGGACAGTGTAGCAGTAACTCTTAACCCAACACTTAGAAAATTTTCACTTCCCCCAGTGTCCGCCACATTGTGTAGCGGACGGCCCAGCAGAAACTCTTAACCCCAACACTTAGAAAATTTTCACTTCCCCCACTGTCCGCCACATTGTGTAGCGGACGGCCCAGCAGAAACTCTTAACCCCAACACTTAGAAAATTTTCACTTCCCCCACTGTCCGCCACATTGTGTAGCGGACGGCCCAGCAGAAACTGACAACCCAACACTTAGAAAATTTTCACTTCCTCCACTGTCCGCCACATTGTGTAGCGGACGGCCCAGCAGAAACTCTCAACCCCAACACTTAGAAAATTCTCACTTCCCCCACTGTCCGCCACATTGTGTAGCGGACGGCCCAGCAGAAACTCTCAACCCCAACACTTAGAAAATTTTCACTTCCCCCACTGTCCGCCACATTGTGTAGCGGACGGCCCAGCAGAAACTCTCAACCCCAACACTTAGAAAATTCTCACTTTCCCCACTGTCCGCCACATTGTGTAGCGGACGGCCAGCAGAAACTCTCAACCCCAACACTTGAAAAATTTTCACTTCCCCGAGTGTCCGTCACATTGTGTAGCGGACGGCGCAGCAGTAACTCTTAACCCAACACTTGGAAAATTTTTGCACTTCCCTACTGTCCGCTACACATTTTGTTTTTCACCTTTCAATCATTCTCAATGAGAGCCAAAAAAACCAACTCAAATCAATCAAAATCATCTTCAACGGAAATCAGACAAATCAATCAATCAATAATCTTCAACACAAATCAATAAGAGCTTTCTAAATAATCATGGTTTATTAAAAAAATGTGACATTGTAATGGTACAATGTCAACTGGGGGAATCATGTTGGGGGGGATTCTCGGCATTAGCCGGATTTACAATAAACCTAACCGCTCTAGGCCGGCCTTTCATAATTTGCCAAGCTATTCTATATCTAAAGGTGTCTACTTCTGCTTGGCTCCACACGGCCGCCTTGAGGCTCTCAGACCGACAAATGTAATCCATGTACATGCAAAGGAAGACGCCGCAGTCCGAAGTGTTACGTTGCTTGGGCCTCCTCTTCTTCACGCAAATCGAGCTTTGGCCGCGCCGGTACAGGTTACCACGGATACCATTGCATAAAATATATTCTGCGAGAAACACAAAACGGCGTAAGACACGAGTTAACATTTATGCCAAGTTACAATAACTGTTAAACAACAATCGTAATATTACCATTGAGTCCAACTGGGCTTTGTACATCTGCAGCACAGGCATGTGGGTGGTATCGTCGTGGAGACTGTCGATCACCGATACGACTTTCTCTTCCGGTTCATAGCAAACCAAGTACCAGTGGCTTTCCCCTAAAAATGGGATTAGAAAACGTCGGCAACACTTGCGCTCACTGGACTATCCCTAGTAAGATACGCTCGTAGGTTAGCGGACGGTCTCCACTGGCTCAACTTTTTCTTCCGCCTTTGCTCGACCCACTCTGCCATTCAGACACTAGGAGGCTATGAAAAAAGGCATCCACCAAAAAAACGGCCGGGTACCCGTTCAGCCGCTCCCGACCCCTTTCCTTCAGAATCTCCACGTATGTGGAGATGACACCGTTGTCTAACCAACTCCCCGGAGCCAGGGAGGCCATTTCTCCCCACTCGCAAGTGTAATCCATGCCCTCCGGATGATTCACACTATACAACGCTTTGTCCCGGGGGAAGCCGCTAAAATAACGCTCTCTGATTATTTGGCATTTATGCGGCTTTAGGGGCTTCACTGGATGCCCTTTGCGATATTGCCCTCGGGGGTCGACGGGGGGATATTGCACTCCTTCGGGGGGGTCGACCGGGGGATATTGCCCTCCTTCGGCAATAGATGGTCCTGCCCACGGGACAATGGGCAGTGTCTCCGACAGACTGATGTGTCCGAAACCCC
This sequence comes from Escallonia herrerae, assembly GCA_033070095.1. NCBI lineage: Eukaryota > Viridiplantae > Streptophyta > Magnoliopsida > Escalloniales > Escalloniaceae > Escallonia > Escallonia herrerae. The sequence continues at coordinate 97,718 of JAVXUP010001831.1, read as the reverse complement.
AGTCTTGCGTGACTTGACTCTGAGAGAAGGGTTGGGGTTCCGAGTCCAATAGCAAAGAGAAGGAGGGCGCACTGTAGTCTTCCCACGGCGCTTGAGCCTGGCCCATGGTGCTTGGCGGTCCCCAATCACCACCCATTCCCGGTACAGAGGGACCACCATATCCCTGGCTCACTCCCGAAGTCTGTCCCGAGGGATCGGTGTATCCCTCGCTCACATATGGGGGCTGCCACCCCGGATAACCCATTCCCGGACTGACGCCGGAAGGCTGGCCCGATGCTTGGCGTAAAAAATTCCCGCAGCCATACGCCAACGCATCAGCCTGTTGGCGAAGCTCCTCGCCCATTGCATCCACCAAATCCTTCCGCTCGCGCAACTTCTGGAAGAAGGCGAACGAGGCATTAACCTACATCCAGAGAGATAATAAATAAGTAACTTCATACACAGTTAGAATCATCAAGTTCAATTAAAGGCACTGGTTGGCCAACTTACCAGATTGTATGCCATGTGCTCATCGATCTGACCCCTAGGGTGGTACTTCTCCCCGCGTTCAAACCTTACTGGAGCTACTCTCCTCCGGGTGATGCGGTAGTACCACCCATTGTACTGTTCGATACTGATCACGGGGTCAGGCTCCGACACAATGGCCGCCAGCGTGTCCTGCCAGGAATCTCAAACCTCAAGTTCTCGTGCGCACAAGTCGTGCGCATTCGCCTTGCCAAACCGTCCGACACCCGGTGGGTTCCTGTTAAGCCTCATATCCGGCGCGCCGGCTGGCAACCCCTGCAGGCACTCAAAATGGCGCATAGCGCGATCTGGCAGCTGCCACTCTGCGACCTCGAAGTGGATCAGGGGTGTGCGTTGCAACCCGGAGAGCGTGAAGACGAACGACTCTCCCACCCGTCGCGCCAAATGTTTGTACGGTGCCCATCGCATCTGGCCAGGAGATAACGAGTCGAGCTCCCCCCGATAGTACGTAATGTTGTGATGGGGATCGTCTCTCCTCTGGTAGTGGCTGTCCTTCCGACTGTACTCCCAGGCGCACAACCGAGGCCACACATTATCGGTTCCGTCCCTACGCCTGGGTGCGCCGGTAGCAAGGTGTTCATAAGACCACACCTGAGAGCAAAGACAAATTAAATAAAGTATCGTCAAATTTTATTGTCAATTCAACCAAAAAAAAAAAGAAACGAGCACGTAATCAAGAATTGTATGATATACCTGCAATAGCGAGAGACATGCACATATCGCTTTGGAGTCGGGCCTCGTTGCCTTGTGCAATGCTCGGTATAGGTACGCAAGAGTTGCGGCTCCCCAGGCATAATCCCCAACCTCCAGTAGGTTACCCAACAACGGTAAATATTTGACGCTGACGGTATTCTTCGACGTTGTTGGGAACAGAATTGCCCCCATCACCCACAAGAGGAAAGCTTGTGTGTACAGCACAAGCATCTGATCCGTGTAGTTATCCGGCAGAACCTTGTAGGTATCTACCAACCATTTCAACTTGATACCACCAGTGCTAAATTGAGAGAAGCAACACGATGACCCAACTGCTCTCTTCCTGGTAAGTTGATTTTCTTGGTAAATTGACAACCAGCCTTGCTAACAAAATCTCCTCTACAATAATAAGAATGTGTCGGCAAGGGAGCAAACCCAACAGCTTTCTTCCTGGCCGAGCCCTCCTCAAAATCAGAAGCCTTCTTCAATGGGGCTTCATTGGTTGTGCGCTTGTAAAGGCCAAACCACTTCGCCAGCAGGTACCCATACCGTCTCCATGGCGGCATATGCATTTCCATGGTTTTCATCGACTCTTTGGTGGTGATGCACATTAGCCTCACAACCCGCTTCAGCTTTCCGCTTTGCCCACGAAAATTGGAGGCAATTCATCGAGCATCGACGCGTAAAGGTCAGTTGGCCGGGCTATTTCGAACTCGGCGGCAAGAAAAACTTCGACTATGTACCGCGTTCCTGCAACGTTGACATCAACGTACTCGTAATCGCTGGATGGAAGCCGTTTGTTTCTCTCCCATAGATGCTGCACCAAAATCATCGAGATCAGCCATAGCTGCTGCGTTAATAGAAAGAATCAAGAGATGGGTTTTTTTTCCTCTAAAAAGAGAGAGAAGAAGAACATGTAGTTCAGATAGGGGAGAGAGAGAGAGATGAACAAGAGATGGGTTTTTTTTCCTCTAAAGAGAGAGAGAGAGTGTGAGAATTGATGTGGGGTTGGCAGACTGTCTGTCTTTTCTCAAAATATGGTCCGCTACATTATGTAGCGAACGATATTTTAGAAAAGACACTTGGAGATTGAGGGGTATATTCGTCAAAACTATCGTCCGCTACATAATATAGCGGACAGATTGAGGGGTATATTCGTCAAAAATATTGTCCGCTACATTATCTAGCGGACGTACTTAAAAAAACGCAAAAAAAAGATCTGGACAGTCCACAGATCGTGAGTGGACGGCCAGATCGCGCTAGCAACTTCTCCTATTTTGCTAGCGCTATCAATAGATCAGCTCCATATATATATATATATATATATATATATATATACACACCACCCATAATACACAATCAAACTCATGATTCACACACACATTCGTCCCCTACCTCTCGCTCCTTCATTGCCCAAGCATATGGCTGCTTGATTCTCTCCCAACACCCACTAAATTCGTCATTAATCCATCAAATAGCCTACATAAGATTAATTTCATCAAAAAGACACATCCTAACACAGTTTAGACACACAATCTATCCCCCACCACCTTACCTGCAATACAACACACACAAAAACACACCTATTACACACACTATCACCCTGTCTCACTCAATGCACATACACCTCCTTCAACCACCCTGAAAACTCACAAATTCCACTCATTATCTTCCTAACACACAAATTTAAAGCTTATTAACATGACCCCCCGTATACACATATAATTTCCCACCCGAAATTCTCACAACATAAACACACACACCCAATAACCGTAGACACACTCGGCACTCATTTCATACACATGAGGGATATGGATTACCCTTACAAAAAATCTTTCAGTTTCTCTCTAGCTCTGTCCGAGCTCCCTCTCTTTCTTATTCCCTCTCTGTTTTTCCTTCTCTTCTCTGTTTCTTCCCTGCTCAGTCACTGTTCCTCTCTTTCTTATATTTATTTTCGTTTTGTTCCTTTGTTTTCTCGTGTTTTGTTTTCTCTTTCCGAAATCTTCACTTATCCACTCCAATTTTAAATAGTTTTTGTTAGATTAGTCATGAAAGCAAGTAGGTGGTGGCAACCCTAAAAAAAACTTCTAAATTATCTTTATAAAATTGCACATATGACCCCAAACTTTACATATTTACAAAAAGACCCCCAAACTTTTGTATAATTATATTTAAGCCCTAAATTTTTTTTAATCCTTGTTAATTAAATCAAATGTCACTAAACACACAATATCACTCATATTATTACCTTTCATCACCAAAAATTTAATTTACAATTATACCCCCAAAGTTTTCTAAAATTGCAAAAATGCCCCCAAGATTTCAAAAATTACGTTTTTGCCCCAAATTTCTTTTAAGCTTCAATACGATAGTAATGCCCGGGCATTGCCCAAAATTAACGTCCGTCTATTTTTCGGAGCACCAATGATTATTTTAACTGGCTTCGGAAGTTCGGGATATTACAACTATCTCCACCAGAGAGCTCTAAGTCTTTTGCACAAGGACTTCTCTTTGGCCAGGTAAGCGACTCCTCTTGGGTACTACCTACGCTTGTCAAGTAGGCAGCTAACCCATGACACTACCTTGAACCGTTAGGTACGCAACTCCTCAAGGAGACTGCCTCGGCATGCTCTGCATACTCCAATACACAAACTCACCGCGGGATAGGCGACTTTTCTAAGACATCATCTCTACCAAGCTGACTGCGTGGTTAGTTTTCTTGCTCCGACACCGAGACTCTTCTTTAGTACATCTAAGGTCATAACCCCCAGGTCACTTCAAGACTGAAGCAGACGCTCTCCTGCCAAGTAGACTGGGCACGAAATCGCGCCTAGTCTACCTAGCAATAAGGGATCAGGATTTCCCACCAATATGGGGTTCTCGGCGTTTCTCGCGCCTTCGTGGGAATTTGCAAGGGTGTTATACAAGTGTCTAGATCGAGAGTGTTCTCGGGCCATACTAGGGATGCATAAAACAGTCTTACTAGACAAATCGAACAACACTAATAGGGGCAGGTCGAGTGAGTGTCGATCCAATGTCCCGATAAAGCACCGGCACATTGACGAACCTCAACATTGTCACTCGCACAGAGTGCCATGGGTCACTTTATCACAAGACATTTTTAATTGTCTACCAATAGTGAAATTAAGAACCATGTTTATGGAAAACTTCATCTCATTTGCACATTTTCATCTTCTCTTACGAAAACTTTTGAGTTAAAGAATTTTAGAGAGAGAAATGACCTAATGACTCTTAGTTTGGACCTCAACATTGAACTTCTAATTGTTGTCTCATACTCTCTATGTGCCTTCGCCCTCTGCAAGGCTGTTACTCAGGCTCTGTCTAAGTTACCTCCAACTCTGCCTTACTCATAGCCTTGCTTTGCCCCACAATACCATAATTGGCATTTGTTTCAAGCTATATACTCCTTGTGGCAACGTCTATATGTCCTCGCGAACTCACTTCCTCACCATAAACTACTATCATTTTGACGGAAGCTGTCAGAGTTAGGCTTGTGGATTTTTTTCCCTCTTGGCATTGAATTTTCACGTCAAATATATGCGTAGCTGATTTTCTGGGTTTATCATTGCTTAGTCCGCATATTGTAATCCTTAGTGGTTGCCCTCTAGTTGGACTAGCACAAGAAGGGAAAGTGGTAGTTTTCCCAACAAATGGCATGCATGAGACCTACATAATAGAGCAGCAACTGAGACACAGAGAGACGCGAGAAGTGGTGCCTAAAATCAACGAATAATAATAAAAATAAAAAAGCCCAGATGCTAGAAAATCAGCTCAATAAAGACGAGAGAAGTATTTTTAGAGATGGGAAAAGACCATGTACCAGAAGCCAACTCACCAGTAAAATCAAAGTAAGTACGTACGTACGCAACATTTAGATCAATCACTTGCCTAAAAGCTATGAAAGAACCCGAGGCCCCTAAACCAAAACGCCCTGAACAGGAATCCATAAACTTTTCAACAGTATCTAAAAACAAATAGAATATGGTACCGAGCCCACAAAAAACATAAAATTAAGAAAAATCACGTGCACTATTACTTTCGTTAGCTATAAAGTCAAAAGTTGATTTACCTTAATAGTCTTCGATAACACGCCATTATTCTTACCAAATGGAGTATCATTAAGGGTCGATATATCCACATTGAGGGCCTTATAGATGAGTATGCTAACACTCGGTTGAGGGCCAGATTAAGTCACTCTCTTTAAAACGGTTCGCGTCCCTACGGACATTTTGATACAATATGTTTCAGCACGCCGCTAACAGGATGTAACAGTCCAGCTCAATATTGTTGTTACTTCTCTTAGTTTTCACCGCTAAAGCAGCCGAATCTTCACAAAACACCCTTCTATTTCAGGAGAGACATTAGCAGAAACAATAATCCATAGTAGAAAATAAACGTTCAACACATTACTTAGGGAGATAAATGTGTTGTTGAAATTGCCCTTTGTGTGTGTGTGGACGCAAGGTTCATGAAAAAGAAACCAAAGCATCTTGTGGATCTAATCTTGCTTGAGTATGACAAGTGCGAAAAAGGCTACCACGTACATGTGGGGCGCAAAGATATCCACTACTGTTTAGTCTAATATCACGTATGGTTATGAAAATAATTTATATATACAATATGTACTAAAACCTGTCTAAGCTAACTTGATACGCATGAATGTGACTAAAGTAGTCCAAGATAATTATTGTAACTCTCACAATAATCATTAATAAGGAAAACATAGCTATTATTATTAGAATATATAATTCTGCTATTTCCGGTAGATGCACACCCGTTGAACGCAGAGACTCAGAATCATCAGGGCATGAAGAAGAGCAGGCCAAGGGCTGGGCACCCTCTCCTTGTAAATAATGGGCCTAAGACTTGCTTTTAATCTTTTTTTTTTGTCATATGGTCGGCCCTTGTGCGCTCTGTAATGGACATCCACGCCCATCTTAGAGAACTGAAAAAAAAAAATCTCTTGAGAGTTTGTTACTCCTCCTCTCGTGTCTGATCAATTAGAACATAATAATAACAAGGTAATAACTAGTAATCAGCAAGTATGAAACTCATGAAACAACAATAGTAACAAAAGTGGGCTTTCTCTTGCCCTTCTTTGTTACGGAAGGTGAAATCGAGGTGCAACACCATGACTTTCTTGGGATCACTTACCAGGGGAGCTAACGGGGGGGGGGGGGGCACCGGTGGGCCCGTGCCCACCTACTACTTCATGAAATTTTTCTTAGTATATAGTACATTTGATATTTAATGATAAAAGTACCCACCTAAAAATTTTAAAAAAATGTCTTGTTAATTATTTTATCTGTTAGAATGCTTAAAATCTTTTTTAAAAAATAATATAAAAATTACTAGCTCCGTCTCACATAAATCGCTCAGTTTGACTTCTTACGCTTTTTAACTTTTCATTTTACTCTTTAGAGAGTGGGTCAGGAGTGAGAGAATTGGTTAGAGGTGTCAAATGGGCTAGGCTTGGGCTGGCCCAGCCCAAGCCCATCGGGCCTCCAGCAAATCGGGCTGGGGTCGGGCCAAGGGGGCTGCCAACTGGGCCTGGCCTGGTTCTAAGGATATCTGGGCTCGGTCGAAGCCCAGGCCCTAGGCCCAACATTTAGGGCCGGGCCCGGGCCCAATTTTATTTTTTTTAATTTTTTTGGTATTTTCTTGTTATTCGAGGTAAGGATTTTAATTATGGTAATTTGTTGTTATTGTTTAAGCAAATTGTACTCTAGGCATGTACAATATTCATAATTTAACGAACCTAATCTTTATCCTTTTATTTCATTATAAATCATATACATTGAAGATAAATGTGTTTATAGGCCCTCCTCCTTTTATCCGGGTTTGGGACCGGCTGCTTGTAAACAAACAGGCGAAGTTACCTATTTTTTTATATATACGGAAAAATATCTATCTTGCTTGTAAAAATTTATTATATTATATTATATATATATATATATATATATATATATATATATATATGTGAAAAAAATATATATTTTGTGAAAAATTTTATTCTTAAAACTTAAGAGAAGGAAAATAAAAAGAAATTACCTAATCATCCGGAAGTACTTCAACATCCGAGTCACTGCTCTTCCTATCATCAATCGGTTTATCTTGCTCGCGGTATTTCGCATCAAGATAATCCTTCCAACATACACATAGCTCGAGCGACTCGGGGTTAAGACGACTCCTCCTGTCATCCAAAACCCTCCCGCTCGCTGAAAATGCCGACTCTGAAGCAACCGTGGAGGCTTGCACTGGCAGTACATCCCGTGCAATTTGGGCTAAAGTTTTATACATGTTTTGATTTTGTTTTCAAAAATTTAACAAATTAAAATTAACCTGTTCTTGCATTGATAAATCAGAATAATGATCAGTATTTGAATATACACCAATCTCATTAAAAGAGGAAAAAGTAGACGAACCTGCCGAATTAGAAGTACCTTCACCTGGTAGTTGTCTTGCTACTAGATGTTCAAAGCCCTTAAGGTATGGCGCATAATACCTCTCAGCAGTCGATGATGAAGCTCGTCCGCGCACGTCAGCAGAATTACGATAGAGGTTGAACAGTTCCTCAAATGTCTTGCTCACTTTCGCTGTGAGTGCGGTTGTATCCTCTACTGGGTAGCACATTAATATCGATATCTCTTGTATCGAGACGTTCACGCCATGCAACTTTAACCTAGGATCTAAACAAGTAGCAACAGCAAAAATAACAGGCAGTTCACTCCAATATTTATTAAACTTTTTATCCATCACTTTTACTATTTCCTCAAAGGGTCCTATATATCTCCATTTTGTTAACATTGTAGCCATCTTGAGAATTTCTATTACAGCGAGAGGAGAGGTGGGATAGTACGTACCAGACAATAAATTGGTAGACGTGTAAAATACCTCCAAAAATTCAGCTAGGTATGTGGCCATCTGCCATTCCTCTTGAGTTGGCAAGCCGGCTGGGAACTGGGTTAGTAGAAAATGCGTATAGACTTCTCTGTATGCCAGAATGTGTAAAAGCATATGGTATGTAGAGTTCCACCTGTGGACCACATCTGTAACTGCTCTCCTGCGAGGCATATTATATTCAACACACAACGTTTTAAATTGTTGTGTTCTCGGACTCGAACTATTAACATACGCTGTCATACCCCTCATTTTGACAAGAATATCTCCTGCAGCAGCTAAACCATCTTGAACAATTAAATTAATTATATGACAAACACAACGAACATGAAATAATTTACCAGAAAGTACAGGTTTGAGGCTCTCCTTTAAAGCATCAACAGCAGCTGTATTGTTAGAAGCATTATCAAAACTAATACTCATAATCTTATCCTTTAATTTAAACGTGGTACATGCTTTTAATATAATAGTAGCAATGTTCATTCCATCATGCGGAAAAGGAAAGAGCTCGAAAGCGATGATTCTCTTGTGCATAATCCAATCTGCATCAATCCAATGGGCTGTCACACAAGTATAACTAACAAAAGTAAACGGAGATCAGAAGTAAGACTAACTTTACCGTCAAATTTATCGAAATAATCGATCAGGCGTGCTTTAGCAGCATTATACTGTCGGAGTGCATCGGATCTAGTTGTGTTTCTATGAACCTTTTTGTACAAAGGTTGAACGTATGTGTTCATATATCTAGAGTGCTTAGCATTATCGGCAAAAGAAAAGGCTTGTTCATCGTGAATAACAAATTCAGCGAGACCGTCTCTTTGCTCTCGCTGATTATAAACAAATAACTTACCGTCAAAAGATAACTGCGTTTGGGTAGGTTCGACGTGGCCTTGTCGAGGTGCACACTGAGGGTAATGCCTGTTAAGATGTCCATTACCACTACCAGACGAAAATAATTTAGCACAGTACTTACATCGAGCTTTTCGGATGCCGTCCACCGTAACTACATCAAAATGATTCCAACACTCGGCTTTCTTTTTTTCCCCTTTTGGACTTCTGGCTCATTACCGGAGGCATTGCTCGGCCCTTCTTCATCATGACCAGGCATAGGGTTAAGATTATGCCACGGAGTAGTAGCTTCGCCAACCGAGCTGCGTCCTTGACTATAATGCGGGGGTCTTGATCAGGCGTGTATTCAAAATCTGGAATGTTTTGATTGAACTCCCAATTGGCTTGGGTATCTATCATACAGCCTGTACTCATTCGTCCAGGAACGAATGGTTGTGGTGGTGCTTGGATTGGTGTTTGTGATGGCCGTGGTGCTGGCGCTCGTGCTGGTGGTGGTGGTGGTGATGATGGTGTTTCGTGATGATGATTCACGCTTCAGTTTCTTCAATAATCCAGCCATATTTGACGCTAAATAAAATTAGTAAGAGTAACTAAATACACAAGTATAAGAGCAGTAATTAGTAATTAGAAATAACAATTAAAAGAATTAAAGAGTAACAAATGAATCACTGAGGGTAATTCGAAATTGGAGAGAGTTAGTAATTAAAAAAAATTAGTAATAGTAATTGATAAATATAAAAAATCACTAATTACTAATTACTAATTACTAGACAAAAGAATTAGAGAGTAACAAATTAATAAGAGGAGTGGTTAGTAATTAAAATTTAGCAAAAGTAGTAATTAGTAAACAAGAGTAATAATATGCAAGAGTACTAATTAGTAAATAAGAGTAGTAATTAGCAAGAGTAGCAAAGCTTGTAGAAATGTAGAATGTTTATATAAGAGAGAGTAAGAAGATTGGTGTGAAAAATTAGAGAGAAATGGTGTGAATTTATAGATTTTTTAAACTTCACAAAAGACCAAAATACCCTTAAAAACTATCCGTTTATAGTTGTTGGGGAGGGTAAGAGTGTAAAAACCTTAAAAGAGTTGAAAAAATAAACTTGGACCAAAATACCCCCCAAAGTAGCCGTTATTTTGCTGTTGGGGGGGTAAAAGTGGAATTTAGGGGGGAAAAGGGGAATAAAGCCGTTGAGGGAAAAGGGGGGGAAAATTAGATTTTCAAAAGTGAAGAGGGGGGCCAGAACCGGGCTTGAACCAGGCCGGGCCTGACCCAGGCCAAAACCGGGCTTTTTTCGGGCCATTCTTCGGGTCGGGCCAAACCCGGGTGAAACCAATAAAACAACCCTAGAGGGGGGTGAATAAGATTTTTTAAAATTAATGGGGAATTTAAACTAAGCACAATCATAAATCTTAATCAAACCAAGTAATAATTCAATGAAGATGCTAACTAAACAATCTCAAACAATTAAAGAGCAATAAGTAAAGAGATTGAGTTAGAGATACTTGACAAGGAGATTTAAATGGTTCGGCTTGAACTACCCTCAAGCCTACATCCACCTCTTCAAGGAAGTCCCTTGCAAGAGCACTAGAATCCACTAGCAACAATCTTCTTCCGGGTCAAGATCAAAACCCTTACAACACTTGGTGATATCCCCACACCAAGCACAAGCCTTGAATCCACAAAGCTCACCCAAGACTTGACAAACCCAAGCCTTGATCACAATCCTTTTACAAAGATCAATTGTGTACAAAGAAACCTTCTTGAAAGGAAATGAGTACAAATGAAGCTCTAGTACAATAGAGAGATGAGAGAATTGATGACTTGAAGAATGCTCACTCTCAATCAAAGAATTGCTCACAAAGATGCTCTCTTTAATGATGTAAAATCATGAAGATGAAGAGAGAAAAGTTTAATCTATGAGCCTTGATGTTTCTCTAATGAATGGAGGCTTAGAATGTGGTTTCCATGGTGTATGATGAAGCCCCAAATCATTTATATAGAGAGCAAATGAAATATAGCCGTTAGAGGCAAAATATGGGCAAAACTGCCATTGCAGTCGACTGTATTCCCAATGCAGTCGACTGTAATCCCTCTAAAATAGCCGTTGGAGTTTTGTCCTTAAAAATAGCCGTTGGAACTAAATTTTGACCAATGCAGTCGACTGGATTCAAATACAGTCGACTGTATTACCCTACTGCCTATCAGCTGCCTCACGGAACCCCCTTTCCTATTTTGGGCATAACTTTCTCTAGAAAAATCGGATTGAGGTGCTGTTTTTTGCGTTGGAAAGCTAATGAAAAGTTTTATCAAGATATGAAAAGATTGGCACCAAAATAGTTTTTGAGAAAATCTGAGTGAGCTCCAAAGTTCACTCATTTTCAAGAACCACACTTGTGTGAAAGGTTATGAACTCACATGCAATGCACAAGGTGTCCTAAGGTCTTTTTAGGTCATAGTCATCAATCCAACCATCAAACCAAGACTAGTTACATAATAGTAAAGACCAATCATAATCGTAGTAACTTAGCCTTTGCATTCTTTCTTGCTCTTTGACATAGGACTTGATGAAGCTTCCATAGTATGTCCACTATAACTTTAAGCTTCTTTGGCTTCAATCCATCTATCCAACTTCTCAAATGTGTCTTCATGAGTGTCATGTATATATCTACTAAGAATCCACTCAAAGCACACATTAGAACATAATCAATGTGTAGTTATCATCAAAACAAGATGTAAGCCTAGGTTATCCAACCATAGGGCTAACACCGGGCTTTTTCGGGCCGGGCCTGGCCCAGGCCCTAAGCTCAACATGGCCGGGCCAGCACTGTTCATGTATGGGCTGGACCAGCCCGGGCCAGAAAGGGGTCGGGTCGGGCTGGGCAGCGGGCCGTCCGGCCCATTTGACAACTCTAGAATTGGTTGGTGGAGTGTTGAATGGGGAGAGAAAAATATAATAAAAATGTGTAAAAATGTGGGCCAGGAGAGAGAGAAAATGAATTAGTAGAGAATTAAATGTGAAAAGAGAAGTAGAATAAACAAAAGTTTAAAAAGGGTAAATATGTGAAAATAACTACAAAATCATTCTTAATTTGAAAGTGATCAATTTTTGTGAGACGACCCAAAAAGGAAATATGATCAATTTATGTGGGACGGAGGGGGTATTTTTTTTATAGCCATTTCATATGCTAAATTTTCACACAAATGTGTAAAGCTCAAACACTAAATAAATAAAGTGAACAAATAAATAAAGAAGAGATAAAGATAAATCGATTTGTTTTCATTTGCCGAGGCCATTAACAAGTAAAAGAGTCTCCCTCACTATTAATTCCATTTCCCAAGGCCACTACTAACTAAAAAATCTCTCTCTCAGACACTCATGATCTTCCAAGAGACAATTGGTGGAAGTCAGCAACGGATGGCGCCTTAATCCCTTCATCAGTTTTTCACAGGCCACGCCTGATGCCAGCACGCTGCCACAACCTCAACGCTCCGATCGCTCAACCAATTGTCAGCTTCCATTCTTCTGTTTAGTTGTTCTCTCCTCTCCCTCCTCACTCCCCAGTCCTCCCGCCGGTAGGTCCAGCTTCGGCGTAATCTGCGCACTTTTCCATTCCTAATTCCTCTCATTCTCCGGTCAGTCACTCACAGCACAATGGTAGTCGCCAATCGGCTTCAATTTGGAGGTCAAAGAAAGGCAACATCCATTTTGATTGATTTTTTTTAATTATTCATTGAACAGTTTCATTTTATCAATTCTCACTACTAGATTAGATTTTTATTTCAGTTTTGAATTTGACATTTGAAAATTTGGCAAATATTGCCTCATGGGATTTATAGTTTAGAATCTTTAGATTGAGTTTTCTAGCTGGGATTTGTGGTAATTCCTGCCTACTCAGTACTCGTGGTTGCCATGTGAATTGAGAACGATGGGATTGTTTATCTGAGATTGAGATTTTACTTGAAATTTTTAATTTCATATTGATAAAATGACAATTGTTGATCGTGGTGGCAATTGAGAATTAAGAATTTGTAATTGGCAATTGCAATTAGGGATCAAGAGGAATTGGGATTAGACAAGTTAGAACTTGGAATATACTGCTCAAATTTGGAACTCTCAGCCTGGATAAGTATTACAAATTTGGAATATGCTCAACAACCTCGAGAAGTACTGAAAATTCGGAACTCTTAACCTGGACCATTTGAACTCAGTATAGTGTATATAATTTGATTTTCCCGGTGTAAATTGTACTTAGATTTAATACTTCTAGGGTATATATGTTTTTCAATTTGTATATTCCAGTGTATTATTTGTATAACGCTTAAACAAGTTCATGGTTTGTATATTCCGGATGTTTATATGACAGTGTACATTTGATTCTTGTTTAACTCTAATATTCAGTTTATATTAGGTTTTGCAGTGTATATGTTATAGTATGTAGATTCTTGCTTATATATGACTTCGTGGATATGGCAGTGTATATATGATAATGTATCTCAAATATTCAGTTTACATTATATATATATATATATATATATATATATATATATATATATATATATATATATATATATATATATATATGTATGTATGATAGTGTGTATAGTGTATGTTATAGTCTACTTATTCCACATTATTCAGTTTTTTTTACATCATATATACTCCATTATTACAGTGTACATATTACATTCTATATTTGACTCTTGCTTATATATTATATTGTGACTATTACAGTGTACATATTGATTCATCATTTACCTTTTTTTTAATAAATTAGCATAGATTTCTTGTAAGTATTTGACTTATGAAAAAGATATTTTCAATTAATTTTGGGTCCAATTCAATCATTAAAGTGTTGACAATGTTGACGGGCAACCTCCATCGAAGCATTGTAGATTGGAAGGTATTCCATTGAATACAAACCAGATTGAAAATACGCTAAAAGTTAATTCAAACATCTCTTCGAAATGATCGAAGTTAAATGCTTTGGAAGTTAATGATGGCGATCCCTACTTCTACTCCTAGTGTCTTGGAAACAAATGAAATTATTCGGGATCCGCCATTGCATATTCAAATATGTGATTACCACCCCTAATGACCAAGACCGCATTCATAGGCAATATTTACTAAAGGGTCCTTGTCAACTCGCAAGCACACCTTTCTACAAACAATGATCGTGAAGAAAAAGTGGCGCTTCCATGAGGCTTGGTTCAAAGAATACTCAACTTGGTTAGAATATATTGTTGAAAAAGATGCATGTTTTTGCCTCTATTGCTATCTTTTTAAACCAAAGAAAGAACAGGAAATCGAAAGTGGTTCTTCATTTGATACCCTATTGATTATTTGTACTCAATGGTGCTCACATATTAATAATTCTTACGCTGATACCAACATTTTATTGTTGTTTGATTGAGGAAATTACTATTCGTTCGGTCAACATGTTAAGTTGCAGTTCTTTTGTTAATTGCATGCTGTGCATGTTTGTTTTGATGTCTTAGTACAGGTGCATCGTTGAATTGTGTGCCCTCTGGTTATTTTTGTTGTTTGTTTACCAGTTATATCGCTTGACAAACGTACTGCATTTTGTTAAATTCTTTCACCTCAAATCAGTTTCAGGTGTAGCTTACCGTGTCATCATGTTAGCATGTGGCTGGTGGAAGGCAACCATTTTCAGCCCAATTTGGGCATGCAAAACTCTTCGTGTGGTGCAACGTGTCATTTTTTTTGTGGTGTAACATATTTTGGTAAACCTTTTTGGCCCATATTTTGTTATTCAAAATTCTATGATCATCCAAACTCGGATTCAAGCGATTCAACTTCTGTTGAACTCGTCATTTCGTCCTCTTCGATTCAGTCTAATATAGAGTATTTTCAGAAATTGTTGAGCTATTATTTTTAAAATTTAAAGCTTTGATCTTTAGTGGCTTTATACATTTGACATAGTTTGATGTTCAGTGGATCCCTTGAATTGAACTAATATTTAGAACATGCACGTGCTTAGATTAACGTGCTACCATGATATGATATGACAATTGCTACCATTATACAACTTTGAACTTAGAACCTTCACATGCTTAGGTTAACGTGCTTTACAGTCACGCATGACGTGATTGTATCGTATTTTATTATTAGTTCAATTAATCGAATGTATTTCACTTGAGTTTAACTTTGATCTGACCTTTGATAGGTTGGATATCCCGAAGTGAGATTATTTATCGTGCTAAGGTTATCTATTGTCTTTGCATTTTTGTTTCGTTTGGACTTAGCTGTATGTTATTGGATACATGCGTTGTATCCGTAGGGGTGTGTGTGTGATCCTTGTTAGGCTTTGTGCTCCCCCCCTCCCCCCAAGATTTCAGAGGTAATTAAGCTGAGACACAGTAGAGGAGTTACCTATAAGCATGAGCTCGGAGTTGTCCTTTAATTTTAGACTCTTTTTAGTGACTTGAAAATAAGAGATTTGTAATAGTTTTGATAATTGACTTTTGAGAACCCCAAAGTTTGGGAGGTGACTATTTTTATTAGATTTTCGTTGCAATTATTAGACTTTGATAATGAATCTGAATGCTTTTGATTTGGGATATGTTTAGAGCTCTGATTACCTCTTTTGAGATTACGTTTAATATTTTGAGTATATATTTCTCGTAAGTATTAATATTTCGAAATAGTATGTGAAGGTCCGCCTCTGGGTCAGGGGCGTGACAAAAATTATCTTGGGTATCACCAATACTTTGTCACAGGCATTATAACGTAAGATCAAGATATTGTTAATGCCATGGATCTCGTCAAAGTCTGCAAGTTACAACTTCAAACGATGAGAGAATATGGATGGGGATGACCTCTTCGATGAAACTACCTCTTCGATGAAACTTATTCATTTTGTAACAAGCACAAGATTATCATTTCTAATATGGATTCAGAGTTCAAACCTATCTTTCGATCCAAGCGGCACACACATGAAGTTACAAACCAACACAATTACCAAGTGCAATTGTTTTACACTTTCATTGCTATGCAACTTTAAGAGTTGAGCAATCGTTTCAATGAAGGGAACACTGAATTACTTCTTTGCATGGTAGCTCTTAATCCAAGTTATTCATTCTCGACTTTTGACAAGAACAAGTTGATTCGGCTCGTGAACTTCTATCCGGCCGATTTTTTAAATATGAAATTCTTAATACTTAACTATGAGCTTGATACTTGCGTCATGGATGTACGTGCTAACAACGTGTTCTCAAGTGTAAAAGATATCACGGGTCTTGCAGAGAAGATGGTTAAAAAGTAGAAAGATGTTTCATATCCATTACTTTACAAGCTTATAACTTTAGCCTTAATTTGCCTGTTGCTATAGCAACTGCGGAAAGGACATTTTTCGCTTCCGCTATGAGCACTGTGAAGACTCGATTGCGCAATTCAATTGAGATGAGTTTATAAATATCGTGGTCAATTATAGAATTTCATTGTTCAAGTTTAATGTATAATTAATTATTGTGATAATTTTTCTCTTACCTTAAATAATAATACTGAGTCCGCTACTCACTGGAATAACTCATTCTTAATCCTTATATATGAATATTATCAATGGAAGTGAAACCCATTAGTATGTGATGCAAAGGAAAGTGGGTTTGTAGTCGACGTGGAGGTGCCACAAGGAATGCAGTTCGAGTCAAATGCGAAGTATGTTGATGTGGGACACAGCAAGGGTGGAGCAAGGGCAGAGCAAGGGCTTCCCAGACAGAGCCTGAGGGTGATAGTGCTGCAAGGACGATGGTGCAGGGTGAATACACGACGACAGTTACAGTCCGATGCTTAGGTCTAGAGTCAGGGTCCTGTATGTTTCTCTCTCTAGAATTCTAGAGTGAGAAAGTAAAATATGTTCTGAAAATGTTCAACCGCCCAAATGAATTCTCAAGACCTCTATTTATAGAGATTGAGATGATAATGTCATTAACCGACACGTGGCGCTCCCGAGAGTAACACGTCTTCGGGGGGTCCACAGGTGTTAGTGTTCCACGGGCTGTCGGATCACATATTCACCCGGCCTGCCCCATAAAGTGTTGCTCTGTCTATCTGGAAAGACTGGCTCCCACAGCGTCGATGTGGCCAGAGAACCCCATTGATCTTGCCAACAATCCAAGCCCTTGCAAAGTCCCACATGCCTGGCAACGGTGGGGAAGACCCAACGCCCAGCTACCAAGTGGACTAGGCGCGATGCCCTCCGAAGACCTGCTCACGTCTCGGAGTGACCAGGGGGGTCATAGTCCCTAAGGATGCCGACGCGAGCCCCCAGTGCCGGAGCACGTAGGCCAATTCCATGGCTGAGTCCTTGTGCCGGAGCACTTGGAGCGCGTCGAGGTAGCATCCCGGAGGAGCCGTCTACTTGGTAGAAGGGGAGTTGAAAAGCTCCCTGGCGGCGATAGTGTCCCGGAGGAGTCGCATATCCCCGCGGATGAGTCCTTGTGCCGGAGCACTCGGAGCGCGTCGAGATAGCATCCTGGAGGAGCCGTCTACCTGACGGGCTGAGGTAGTATCCCGGAGGAGCCGTCTACCTGGCGAAAAGGGCAAAAGCTCCCTGGCGAAGATAGTGTCCCAGAGGAGTCGCCTATCCCCGTGGGTGAGTCCTTGTACCGAAGCACTCAGAGAGCGTCAAGGTAGAATCCAGGAGGAGCCGTCTATCTGACGGAGTAGAGTTGAAAAGCACCCTAGCGAAGATAGTATCCCAGAAGAGTTGCCTGTCCTCGCGGGTGAGTCCTTGTGCCAGAGCACTCAAAGCGGGTCAAGGTAGCATCCCGGAGGAGCCGTCTACCTGACGGGCTGAGGTAGCATCCCGAAGTAGCTGTCTACCTGGCGGAAGAGGAGTTGAAAAGCTCCCTGGCAGAGATAGTGTCCCGGAGGAGTCGCCTATCCCCGCGGGATGATGTATACTCCGGAGAGTGAGTCGAAGCATGTTCTACATCCATGGCAGGGGCGTATGGTGTGGTGCCCAGGGGCATGTAACATGATTGTGGCGCATGGGCGCGGTGACGACCGTCGCGGGACAGTAGCTGGTGTTGAGGCACATGTAATGGAGATAGTGCACGGGCGTGGTGAAGTGTGTATGGTGCCCTGGGGCACGACATTGTGAAAGAGAGCCTGGGGACACGGCTGTATCAGTAGCACGGCGCATGGTTGCAGCGGCGTGTGTATGGTACCGAGGACACTATAGTGTGACAGGGAGCCAGGGGGCGTGACTGTATCGGTGGCGCGGCGCATGGGCGGAACAGAGTGTTGGAGTGCGGCGCCCAGAAACAGGCGACGGGGGTCGTGGAGACAACGTTTGGGCTATGGGCGATGGGGTCGCAGAGTGACGTCCGAGCTGAGGGGTTCACGGAGTTGGCGAGGGGGCGCCGGCGATAGGGGTCGCGAAGATGGCCCGTGGGCGCAGACGACGGGCGACAGGGGTCGTGGAGATGACGTCCGGGTGACGGGGGTCTCGGAGTGACGTCTGGGCGACAGGGTCACGGAGTGACGTTCGGGTGATGGACGACGAGGGTCGCGGACAATGTATGGTCCCTTGAAGGGAAGTGAAGGTGTTAAGTATGGAGGCCAAAGGCCAACCCTTGGGGGAAGGCCAAGGCCAACCTTAAAGGGAGGCCGAGGCCGACCCCATGGGGAAGGACAAAGCCGAGGCCGACCCTAAGGGGAAGGCCAAGGCCAACTTCCTTGGACAAGTGCCATGGTGCGCCGATGGGCGACGTGCGATGGTCGAAGCGTGATGAGGCATCGTGCAAGAATGAGTCTTTTAGTGACGAAGTCACGTAGGAAAGGTGAGAAGAATGCACGTGACTTGAGCGTGCATATTTTGACCGGTTGGA
Organism: Escallonia herrerae; assembly: GCA_033070095.1. Classification (NCBI taxonomy): domain Eukaryota; kingdom Viridiplantae; phylum Streptophyta; class Magnoliopsida; order Escalloniales; family Escalloniaceae; genus Escallonia; species Escallonia herrerae. Next base: position 78,874 of record JAVXUP010001831.1, on the reverse strand, counting down.
AGCGTTGAATACTTATTGTTGCTTGTGCAGACGTGCCGTGTAAAATGGGACCCCACTGGGCTTTTGGTGAGACCAGAATAGGTTGGGAACAGTATGCTTGAAAGGGCCCAACCGGCTTTCTAATGGGGTGGCTCTGCCCTAGTTCAATGGGCAAAAAACAACCAGAAGTTTGTTAATGATAACGACAAGCTTGATTTTTTTTATTTTTATTTTTTTGGTTAAAAGAAACGGAAAGAAATACAACAAAACTAACTACGCCTCTCAAAGACAATTCCACTAACATCTGCAAGCAAAAGTTGCGGTAACCCCAAGCTGGGTTCATCCAGGTGGACTAGGCTTTGTGATTGATCGGCTCCCATGTTTGCCAAAAGATCTGAACACTTGTTACCTTTGCGGAGAGTGTGGGTTAACTGATATTTGTATTTCTGTATAATGAATTTACAATTCCCGATCAGTCCCCTAGTTGATGATTTGGATTTTCTTCCTTTGTTATCAGTTGGATCTGATTGGCATCCAAGGAAAACTCCAAATGACTTGCGAAGCGATGTGTACCAACAGGTTGCAGGCGAGATATCTCGTGACACAGACCCCGCCAAGCAAACAGGCAACAAGCAATCATGTCAACAGGTGATAAGATAGGAATTCGCATATTCATCTACCCGTCGTAAAGATAGAAATGATTGCCCTTTCGGTTGTTAGTCCTGGAAGTAATTATCCTTGGGATATTTGATCAGTCGTACAAGGAACAACTTCCTCCACAAAGATCTCATCCAACTCCACCATAAAAGTTGCTTGCTAAGGTTCCTTGTTATGGCCCTTAAAACGAATCAAGCTACTCAAGCTCAAATCTTATCTTGTTATGGTTCCTTTTTAGGCTCGTTCGAGTTCGTTTCGCTAAAACACATGGACAACGCCCTTAAAGAACTCAGTTCTGGTGTGAGATTGGGTCAAGCAACAAACAAGCCAGACTTAAAGGCGCAATCGAACACAGGATGCATTTCTTTCTTTGATACCCAGATTAGGCATTCTACACTGTATTCTATTGATGCAACTAAAAGCAAAATTGTCAGTGCCACAGGTGTAACAAATTCCAAAGAGGTCATCAGAGCAATCAAACCAGATCAGATATTGCATAGACAAAACTAGAAAAACGGGTCACAGAGCAATCATATAATCTGATATGGTCTGAACTAGTGTGAAACCAGAACATAGACGGCTATACAAGAAACGGAACCGAGTAATATGTAGAGGAAATGAATAACATAGCACGCAACAACAAATCAGTAGATGTTCTAAAAACTCTCTCTCTAGACAGTAGCAATAGTTACTAGAGCCTATTCAAAATAATCTCAGGGGTATCGCTTCCATGAATTGTCCTCTCTGTTGTTCCTGAAAGCACTGCAACCAATGGAGTACACGATGATAAGGAAGACGAGGAATATGATGTTCACGATAGCCACCCTCTTCCAGTCACTCTTAATGTTGTCAAGCATCCCAGCCTTGCATGACTGACAGTTGAAGCAGAGTGTTTTCGGGTCATTGTCCCAGACAGCGCAATCTGGATCGGTGGATACTGAGCTGGCTGGCTTAGTCCAGTTAGTTGAGCTAACGTATGTGAAATTGCATTCATTTGCTGGCTTGCAGCAACCGGACTGCAAGAAGAACAATAGACAAGAAGTATCAGCAAATTCAGCTGATTCACGATGACACTAATCCAACAAATTAAAACGAAAAACAGGAAAAGTAACTAAATCATGCAGACATAAAACATGATCAACCCAGTCTGCATTGAAAAAGCAATCAATGAAAAGCTGGGTAGAGAATGTCAATCACAAAATTTTGGCAGCGAGACCTTATGTGCTGATCATTTCACTAAGCTTCAAGCCAAGGCCTATATACTCTCTTACTGGAATGGGTGAGAAGATATGCTTAAGCAAGAGCACTTCTAAATTTGAAATGCAAACCAGTGACAATACACATTACATAGGAAGAAGTAGCACAATAAGATTGGTGAGACGCTGAGATGGATTACCACTTTTTTCTCAGTTTAATTGGTGATAAGGATTGCATATTGGTCCAAAGATTGAATCTTAGTTGCACAAAGCGGGGGCGGGGAAGCGTAAGCACCAAGAAGAATCTAAGTTGGGAGCGGCTTGAATAAATAAATGCGTAAAGAGTATTATCATTTGTTTAGTATAGTTTAAATAGACATCAACAACAGACAAGGAGACTTTAAGGACTTGAAGGAAGAGAGAAACAAGGAATTTAGTTGAAAGAGCTTGATTTTCATGTATTCTATCACTTGTTCCATGCATCTCTATCCAGTTAGCGGGATCAAGTTCCCATGAAGCACCTAACTTGGGATCGCAAAAGCGAGTTTCCGAGAGAGAAACGTCACCATATTAGGAGTTTCCTGCAACTAAGGATTGAATTATGCAACATAGCCCTAAATCAGGCAGCATACCCTTGTGCAAAACACACTACTCACGTATCATATTCTCAAAATTAAAAACATTGAAACTGAAACAGAAGCAATAGCGTGCTTAAACCGAAATTCAAACCATTTCAATTACTAAAATTTCCTTAAAAGACAACACTGGAACATATCAATCATCTAATTGTTTAAACACAAGCAACCAACAGTAAAACTGCCATATTGAATTCAAACAAGTGAAAAGCATTGGAGAAGGACCTCTTAAATTTGGCTATAAACGGGGAACCCCAAAAAAAAAGGGAAAAAAAAAAGAAGAAGAAGCCCCATACTTCCTCTTGTCTCTCCAAGGATTCAATAGATTACAACAAACGAATCAAGAAACCCGGATGACCCCCAAGGCATTCACAGATACATTAATATGTAACAAGAACAACTCAGTCCTAGCGAATGAAATAGCAAATAATCATAATAAGCCAGATTGCAGTAGTGTACTCAAAAACCCAAGAAGGATCTGTGATTAGCATAATCAAATTATGAAAATCCTATAGTCATAGCAACAATCAAAAGAATCCTAGTTTCAATTTTTGCCAGATACCGAATGTTACAGGTACTTGAGCAACTCAATTTTGATCAGGTTCTGTAAAGTTCACCAGTTGCATGCAGTCTTAAAAAGAATCCAAAAGGAAGGAAATGAAAAGGGAAAAAAAAGCCACAGCCATTACCGTTCCCCAAATCAAGATTATGCTTAGAAGACTCCCAGCCTTTTCCCACAAAAATTCAAATATAATCCATTAAACTTAATACAATAAACAAACACATAAATAGAAAGCAGAAAAACTCATCAATTACTTTAGAAACTCAACCAACTAGAAGAACAACTAAGATCTACACCACCAAGCAGGATATGCTTTAAAGACGACTAATTTCATAGATCTTCAAAAAGTTGATCATAAGGAAATCTGAAAAGAAATGCACAAAAACATTGTAACAGAAAAATAGATGAAATTAATCACTACATAGTCTTGAAAAGGCATAATGTTACATGAAAATCAAACTAATGAGTGTCAAATCATGGTTAGCAAAGCTCGACGAAAAGCGTGCTGCTTCAGAAAGAACCCACATGAAATGTTTTACAAACAAAAAGAAAAAGGTTTACAGCCATCCTAATACACCGAAATAGTAAAAAAGCAACTCCTCCTTTGCTCCTAAATACCCAAAACAAAAGGTTAAGAAGCGGCAAGAAACACAGAATCAGATTCTAAAAGTTGCATATTTTTTATCAATCAGTATGACACTTGTACTTGATTAGGAGTATGTATGCATACGGTGAACAAATACAGTAAAAACAGAAACCGCAAGTATGTACATCATATCGTGGCATACTAATACCCAAAATAAAAACCCCTATTCAATAAATTCTCAAAAAGTTCAAAACATAAATCAAGACAAGAAACAGATTCCAAAACACAACACCACAAATGCTTGTGTGCGTGCATGCGTCTCTGTGTATGTATGGGGGGGGGGGGGGAGAGAGGGAGAGGGAAGGAGGGAGGGAGAGCGAGAGAGAGAGAGCGAGAGAGAGAATTGCCAAAATTGAGAACAAATCAAATCTGAAACAAAAAAAATTGGGTATATATAGGAACTGGGTACTTAGTATAGCAGCAGTAAATACCTGAATGGCAGAGAGGGACTTGTTGTAAACCCCATCAAAGGCAGTAATCTCGCCATCAGCAAGCCTCTCACAGACCTTCCCATCAACCAAACAGCTCTTCACCCTGTTCCAGTTCTTCCCATTACTAACCCTCTTCTGCAGCCAGTTCGAGTAGTCCCCCAGCTTATACTCCTTATACCCTTTGCCCGATACCACCTCCCCTGCCCCCTTGTTGGTCACGACAAAAGCAAAAATAGTGAAAGAGAACAGCAGCAGAATCAGTAAAAACATGACGAGGAGGTAGAACCAGAGGAGGAAGGAGACGCGGCAGCACGCACCGACGAAGCCGGCAAGCGAGACGACCATGAGGAACACGCCGAGAGCAATGACGGGCTTCTCTAAGAAGTGCTCGCACTCGGTGGATGCCTGCCGGGAGAGCCAGATTCCGGTGCCGAGGATTGGGATCGAGAGGACGAAGGTGACCAGGTTCAGGATCCCGACGAGGCTGTTGCTCACGCGCACCATCTTCAGGTTTGGTGGTGATCTGGTCTTTCTCTCGGGGTTTGGATTAACCGTTACAGAAAAGCGTAGCAGAGAAGAGAGAAAAATGGCGATTGGGGTGGAATGTGGGTGAAAGTGGGTGAGGAGAATATATATTGGTTTCCTGTGTGAGGCGGTTAAGAAAGAGAGAAGATGCAGGTTGACTTGATTTCTGTTTGACTAACATTGGGAATCGATAATAGCACCCTCTTTTCGTTTGCTTTTCGTTCACACGTTTCTCATACATATTCCATAAAATAAATAAATAACATCCATTATTAGGGAATATATATACGAACAAACTTTATCTCCTGTCGAAATGTAAGAATCTTCCTTCAACTTCATGTATAGTGACAATTAATAGTCACTAAATATTTTTAATGAATTTTCTCCTAACACTTTTAACGACAATTATTAGCAGTATCTTTTTAGCGTCACTAAATAAAAGTCACTAAAAACATTTAGAGACAATTTATTGTCGCTATATAGAAGGTAAGAGGAAGATTCCTCCAACCGAAATAGCAGCCAAATTTTTTCCTATATATACCAGTCCATCTCTATTTTTGGTACCAAAATCTTGTAAATCTTTTAGAGAATGAAAAATCAAAAGTCGACGTAGAGTTACTTATCAAAAGTAAATTTCTGGTTGAATATTAATCAACTTTCAAAATCAGTTTTAAGCTGTGAATAATGTCTAAATTAAAAGTACTAAAAACAATTCAATATGGGCGAAAGATGAAAATTTTAGTTCTTGATTAAAATTCATTGTAGTTAGTAGGGATATTCTGGTGGTTTACTTTATTAACCTAATTGTAAAAAGTAATTAAGTTACAATTCTTGTTTACTTTTGTCATAATTTAATCCGGTTGTTTGCTTTCTGAAAGCTGATTTAACCGGTTGTGAATGTTCATCAAAAACGTAACAACCTAATTTAGTCTTAGTTAAATTGAATTTGACAAGCTCAAAATCAATCTCAAACCGTCTCTAAAAACAAATTGATTTAGTGATATTTTTTATATCAAAGAAAAATATACCAAAAAAACTTATGTGATAAAACAACAAATATAATCAAATCACAATTGTAGTTAACATCTGTCACTCAATGGGATCAATTATGGTGTGCAAATAACAATTGTAAAAGGATATTGAGAAAAGGAAGAGGAAGTTATTTGCAAGTAGTAAAAGAGAAGCAAAGTCACAAAAGGATTGAGATGAAAGTGAGAGAGACGTGTCGGCTGTGGAGTTAGAAAGTATTAAAGTAAATAAAAAGTTTTAAGGTTTCCATGAAAATTACTGAAATTACGAAGGAGAATGTGTTACTGCTAAAAATATGCTCTGCATACGTTGGCGGAACCCAAGCCTGGACCGATGACCTGCAAGACAGAAAACGAGTGACTGCGAGGTGGGGTTCTCGACGAAGTACTCTTTGATACTTAAGTCACAGCGCATCTATAGAATAGTAACTTTGAAAAAGCATGAATTGTCTCATTGTCCCATACTTGGAGGGGTAGACCCCTTTATATAGCTGTAGGAGAAAACTCCTAGTGGGACTGAGTCGTGGGCCAGATGTGTTAGGATCTCGTTAGGATCTCTTAAAGACTTTTTTAGAATCTTGATAAATAATCATCAGTGTCCTAGTTTGACTGGGATTGCCGGTATTCCCCAATTATTGGGAGATATATTTGAGTTATATCATAAGCCTCCCACTTCCTTAGCCAAAATGTTTGGCTGAGGAAGTTTATACCTGGTTTCTCGAGACACGAATCAGATTTGTAAGGGATTCTCTATCCACTTGTAGGGTTAACAATATTTCTCTCTTCCATGTGCTCGGACCTCAGCTTTTGTGAGCTTAATCCTTGGAACTTTTGCCCAAGTAGTGTGCTAGAACTCTAGCTCATGAGAACTTGGTCTTTAGAATGTCGCTTAAGTAGGCTATTCGAAATCATCTTTCAGAAGACGAATCATGGGATTTCAAGATCCTTTAGAGGCTGTGCCCCACGTTTAGCCTCTCTAGAGAGAGGACACAGAGTTGTGCATGCAAGTTGTTGCACGTGCTAAGTGTTTGAATGTCCCCTTGAGGGGTCACCTCTCCTGTGGAGGGTGTTTGTTTTGTGCAAGTGTGTTTTCTTTAGCTTGAGCTGACCACATCATGCTTGCATTTTACTTTGACGCAAACTCTTATCATCAGCTAAGAGCTGGCAAAGAAGCCTCTCACTCATGCTTGGCTGGCTTTTGAATTGACAAAGAATGGTGGGGGGATGAAGTCCTATAGTCCTTTATCGTTTCACGGGTTAGAACTGTAGTTAAACTATTTAGAGAGAACTTGAGCTCTATCATGTCACCCTTGAGGGTGCTCATCCCTCGAGGGACCGTCCTAGAGGGCTAGCGGAACGTAGAGTTCAAGTAAGTGCCCTTGAGGGCTGATAGAGTGCGGAGCTCATGTAAATACCCTCAGGGGTTTGGTTGAACTTAGAGTTCCCGTCGTACGCGCCCTCGGGGGTGAATAGAGCACGGAGCTCATGCAAATACCCTCGAGGGTTTGACGGAACTTAAGAGTTCTCGTCGTACGCAGCCTCAGGGGCGGATAGAGTGCGAAGCTCATGTAAACACCCTCGAGGGCTTGATAAAACTTAAGAGTTCTCGTCGTAAGCGCCCTTAGGGGCTGACCGAGCACGGAGCTCATGCAAATACCCTCAAGGGCTTGACTGAACACAAGAGTTCTCGTCCTACGCGCCCTCAGGGGCAGACGGAGTGCGGAGCTCATGCAAACAACCTTGAGGTCTTGACGAAACTTAAGAGTTCTTGTCGTACGTGCCCTCGAGGGTAGACCGAGCCCGAAGCTCATGAAAATACCCTCAGGGGTTTGACAGAACTTAGATTTCTCATCGTACGCGCCTTCGGGGGTGGATGGAGCATGGAGCTCATGCAAATACCCTCGAGGGTTTGACAGAACTTAAGAGTTCTCGTCGTACACGCCCTTGGGGGCAGAGGGAGCCTGAAGCTCATGCAAATACCTTTGGGGATTTGACAAAACTTAGTGTTCTCACCGTACGCGCCCTCGGGGCGGACGGAGAGCGGAGCTCATGCAAATACCCTTGAGGGTTGATGGAACTTAAGAGTTCTCGTCGTACGCACCCTTAGGGGAAGACGGAGCATGGAGCTCATGCAAATACCCTTGAGGGTTTGACGGAACTTAAGAGTTCTCGTCGTACGTAACCTTGGGGGTAGACAGAGAGCGGAGCTCGTGCAAATACCCTCGAGGGTTTGATGGAACTTAAGAGTTCTCTTCATACGCGCCCTCGGCGGCAGACGGAGTGCAGAGCTCATGCAAATACTCTCGAGGGTTTGACGAAACTTAAGAGTTCTCATCGTATGCGCCCTCAGGGCTGGACTGAGCGCGGAGCTCGTGCAAATACCCTCGAGGGTTTTACAGAACTTAGATTTTTTGTCGTACGCACCCTCGGGGACAGACGGAGCGCAGAGCTCGTGCAATACCCTCGAGGGTTTAACGGAACTTAAGAGTTCTCGTCGTATGCACCCTCAGGGGTAGACGGAGTGTGAAGCTCGTGCAAATACCCTCGAGGGTTTGACAGAACTTAGGAGTTCTCGTCGAACGCACCTTTGGGGGCGGACGAAGCGCGGAGCTCGTACAAATACCCTCGAGGGTTTGACGGAACTTAAGAGTTCTTATTGTACGTGCCCCATGGGGCGGACAGAGCACGGAGCTCATGCAAATACCGTCGAGCGTTCGATATAACTTAAGAGTTCTCGTCTTAGGCGCCCTTGGGGATGAATGGAGCGCAGAGCTCGTGCAAATACTCTCGAGGGTTTCGATCGAAGCAACAAGTACTTGTTATTGCTGCGCTAAATAAGAAGGCGCAGAGCATTGAGTCCGTAACATGTCCGCTGCTATGAACCCCCCCCCCCCCATTTGAGAGGGCACATGGCATTAGGCCTGTAATATTACTAATATCTTATTGAGAAGGCGTGGATATATAAAGATGACTTTTCATCCTAGGCCTTGTCGCAAGAAGATCTCTAGGAGCAATATAGAAGACCATATCTGCCTGCTTGACTGGACGAGCATATAAAACTAGAGGGCATGGAGTCCGTCTGAGCAAGATGTCACTGATGATCAGCAGGAAGTTATCGCAGTTTATCGATATACTGATAAGCAACTAGATTCAGTTTGCTTGGTTGCATGAGCTTGAGCTTGTAGTTGTACCAGCCATATCAGTGACGCTATTAGCGAAGTGCTCTGATTTACTGATCGGGGTTACTGTGTGACCAAATATCAAGAGACAATAGGTAATGCCGAGTTGGCAGGATGCTGCAGCAGAAACCCTAGACGTGACTTCAAGTCGCTGCAGGTTGACTTGATTTTCGTTTGACCAACATTGGGAATCGATAATAGCACCCTCTTTTCGTTGACACGTTTCTCATACATATTCCATAAAATAAATAATTAACATCCATTATTAGGGAATATATATACGAACAAACTTTATCTCCTACCGAGTCGTAGGAATCTTCCTTCAACTTCATGTATAATGTCAATTAATAGTCACTAAATGTTTTTAATGAATTTTTTCTAACACTTTTAACGACAATTATTAGCAGTACCTTTTTAGCGTCACTAAATAAAAACCACTAGAAACATTTAAAGACAATTTACTATCGCTATATAGAAGGTAATATGAAGATTCCTCCAACCAGGATAGCAGCTAAATTTTTTCCTATATATACCGGTCCATCTCTATTTTTGGTACCAAGATCTTGTAAATCTTTTAGAGAATGAAAAATCAAAAGTCGACGTAGAGTTACTTATCGAAAGTAAATTTCTGGTTGAATATTAATCAACTTTCAAAAGTGGACGTAGATGGCGCCATCGCCGTTGGTTGCGGTAGTGCAGGTTGCTGTACAACTGGTGGGTCAATCGGCTAGGCTGGCGGGTCCCACAGATGGAGCCAATCTGTTACTGCTAAAAATATGCTCCACGTACGTTGGTGGAACCCGAGCCTGGACCGATGACCTACAAGACAGAAAATGAGTGACCGCCAAGTGGGGTTCCTGGCGGAGAACTCTCCGATGCTTAACTCAGAGTGCGACTATAGAATAGTAACTCTGAAAAGGCTTGAATTGTCTCATTGTCCCATACCTGGAGGGGTAGACCCCTTTATATAGCTGTAGGAAAAGACTTCTAGTGGGACTGGGTCGTGGGCCAGACGTGTTAGGATCGTGTTAGGATCCTTGAGAATCGTGTCACAATCTCTTAAGGACTTTTTTAGAATCCTGATAAGATAATCATCAGTGTCCCAGTTTGACTGGGATTGTCGGGTATTCCTTAATTATTGGGAGATATATTTGAGTTATATCAGAATGATTTCAAGAAATTTTAAGGGGTACTATAGAATGTTTAAAAGGTATTTCATTCTAAAGGTGCTCTCTCTTAATAATCAACTTCAACGACTATCGGAATTCTGCATGCCGGTGCTCTCTATTAATAATCAACCTCGACGTATGTCCGATTGTTGCACATGAGTCCATAACATATACATGTTGTTCCTTTTGTGAGTAGTAAAAGATAAGCAAAGGATGAGCAAAGTCACAAAATGATTGAGATGGAAGTGAGAGAGACGTGCCAGTTGTAGAGTTAAAAAGTATAAAAGTAAATAAATTTTAAGGTTTGTACGCAAATTACTGAAATGACCCAAGAGAATGCTTTCAAGAAATTGAAAGGGGTACAATAGAAATTTTGAAAGGTATTTCATCAGAAAAGGTGCTATTTATTAATAATCAACTTCAACGACTATGGGAATGCTGCAAATTAGTGCTTTCCTTTAATAATCAACCTCGACGCTTGTCTGATTGATGCACTTGAGTCCATAACATACATACGTTGTTCCTTTTGTTAGTATTCCATTAGGAATTTTTACAGTATTGGCTATATCACCATGTTGCATTTCATATATGAAAATTTAGAACATATAGCTATACAGTGACTATAACCATAATTGACTTTAGAGGAACTGGAATCAAAACTGCCTCAAAGAGAGGCGAAAAGAGAGAAAAATTTCCCCATCTACCACATTTTCTCCATTTACTGTCTCCGTCACCATTGGCCATTCTCACGGCATGTGGTGATGTCGTAGCGTGGATCAGTAGTTTCTTTCGGTTTTGTGTGAGATCTGGGTGACTAGGTGAGAAAGAAGATACTATCACTCAGGAAGATTTCCCCGCTCTCTAGCGCCATTGTTCGGATGGGGTTTGTTGAGGGGTAAAACTATGAGTTCCTTGGGGTCTGCCAGCAGCAAAGGGTAGGCACACCGACTGAGGCAGGTTGCAAAGACGGCGACATGTGTCTCAAGCTGGGCTAGCGGTGGTATCTTTTAATTGGCTGGTTTTTTATTTATGGACTAATTACACCTACGTCCCTGAGGTTAGGGTATAATTACAGTCAAGGGCACTAAGTTTTAAAATGTAACATATCGTGACGAAAACATTTTCAAATGTATCAGCCGTGTCCATCCATCCCAGCTCCATTAAAAAATTGTACTTTTTGGCTGATGTCACTCATAAGTATTTTTAAATGCCAATACTACCCTTATACCATATATATACATACATATACACTATATAAAGATAAAAAAAAACCCTGCTCTAATTCCCAACATTAGGGTTTCAAGCCTAGTTCTTTCTCTTTCCGAATTAAGCTCTTAACCTAATTTTTAAATTAGAGTATTTTTTAACCCTTATTTTTTCACTTTTTATTATTTTAGATCCTTTTTTTCCTTTTACTTTATCTATTTTTAAATTCTTAAATTTTCACTTTCCCTAAATGCAAATTATCTTCTTCTTCACAACACTCATCATTAATTTCCATCCAACTACAACAGCGATGGAGTCGGCGCCACCACCACTCCCAATGGTCCCCATCTAAGCCATTTCACCCCTTCGTACATCACCGGCAACCGATCAACCAACATCATCGTCGCCGACCAGATTTAACCCACGGCAAACCAGGACGAACAACCGCACTTCACCTATAAAAACACGTCGAAAAAAATGGTTCTAGAATGGCACAAGCAGATCTGGCACATCCTCGTTGACCACCACGCTAAGACCAACCTCTGATGCTGCGACGGGGTTGGGTGAGGGAGGGGGTTGCGACGGGTTGAGGGAAGAAGGTGGCTGCGTGATCTAACGGAGGTGGCTGCGGGGCTGTCGATGGGGTTGGCAGTAGTGTGTGGTTATGGTGGGGTTAAGCAGTGGTCTGCGAAGAGAGATGAGAAAAAAACTGAGAAGAGAGAAATATATGGGTTAAGCAATGGGAAGCAATGGTTTGGGAAGAGAGAGGAGGAAAAAAAATAAATTGAGAGAGAAATTTACATTTAAAAGTAAATAACCTTCAAACTCAAGGGCAATGAAGTCAATTTCTTAAAATCGTTATGTATTTTTGTATTCCGTCTGGTCAACGGATATAAGTGTAATTTGTCCAAACTATTGTCATTGCCTGTAATTATACCCTAATCTCAGGGACATAGGTGTAATTAGCCCTTTATTTATCTGTTCACTGTAATACTTCTCTCTTTTGTATTTCTTAGGTTTTATCTTGTAGCTTTTAGTTAGTTGGTAGGTGATTTTTATTTGATTTTATCAGTCGCTTACTTTATTCTATTTTTTCTCTTGTTTATTTTGGTAGCTCACTTGGATGGGATGTCATCCATTTAATCTAGCCTTTAATTTTTTTTTAGCTCTTCCTTGTATATTCAATCTTAAGACAAATCCTAGTATATATTTTTTACTATCCTTAAAAAAAAACAAGAAGAAGCTATACGGTAACTTAACTCGCTATAGATTCTTTTCTTCCCAAGAACTCTCTTCTATTTGTTTACAGTTGATCCTATATCATCTTTCTTTCATGCACAAAAAACAACCTACGAAAGTAACATGGTCTACAGATCGCATGTACACATTGGCATCTTAACTCATGAAAGTAACATGGTCTACAGATTGCATGTACACATTCTACGTGGTTGATAGAAGTTTGGTCAGCGTGTTTGTTAATGTTACGGATTTCGATTTTTGCGTTTCCTCGCGCGTGCGCGTGCAAGAGATAAGAGTGACAAGGTTTATTAAGTGGTTTGTCAATGGGTTTGAGCTCTTGAAAGGGCTTTTACAAGAAATTTTGGTTGTCGATGCATGGAATATCACAATTGATTTTAGAGGTAAATATGTCGTTGACCATTGAATGTTGTTTTAGTTGTTGGACTTTATTAGTGTCAGAATGACCATTGAATTCTTTAATTGATCTCAATTGAGTTTTTCGTGAACTTTGGCCTGTTAATTGTCCATGTGTAAGGCACAAGAAACAAGATTCTATTTTATTTTATTAAAAAAATAAGGAGGCGCCTTTTGTTTTCTCTAAAATAAAAAGGAGGCACAGCCACCGGAGGAAAGGACTAGAGGAAGAAAGAAAAGAGGGGGGCAAGGGAAGGCTAAGGCAGGGATGGTTGGTGGTGGAAGACGATGGAGGTAGTGTTGTCAAGGAGGGAATCCCTATAACCCCCCCCCCCCCCCGCCCTCTCTCTCTCTCTCTCACACATACACACAGGGATTTGCCACCATCATATCTGTCACCACATTACGTTAGCCTGTTGGTGGATTAGTGGGTTCGACAATCAATGGGCACTGGCACTGTAGAAAGAATCGTGATTATTCTCGATCTCAACGTATGAAAGCGGTGGGTGGCTATGGGTGGAGCTTTCAGTGGCGCAAAGTAGGATTATGTTGGAATTGACAAACTAAGTGGAGATTGGATAGGCGGGGTGTCAGCGATGGCGGGGTTCAGTGGCAGCAGCGGTAGGATTTGGGTGGTAATGATTGGGTGATACTGGTTACGGAAAATAAGGAAATGCGATTTGAAGCGAGGGCCTAGACGATTATGTCAGACCACTGTTATATGAAATGGTGCATAATTGCATTTATGTTCTCACAATCTAAGTCCTAATCAAGCCCGATTTAATTTTGGTGCCTCTTTTAATTTGGAGTTTCTTCTTCATGGTTCTAGTTAATATTATTAGGACAATGATTCCTCAATTATAACCTAAAGTATATATTTTCTTCAAACCAGTAAAACAACACTTGGGAGGGGCGTGGTGGTTTGGGTGAATAGGATTTTTGAAAATCAATGAATAAGTCAAACTAACAACATGCATATCTTTTAAAGCAAATCAACTAACAAATTTAACCAATATGCTAACTTTGAATCTCAAATAACTATAGAGTTATAAGTAAAAAAAGATAGCGCTTATAGGTATTGGCAGGAGATATAAATGGTTTGTCTTGAACAACCCTCAAGCCTACATCTACCTGTTCGAAGAGGCTCCTTGCCAAAGCCCTAACATCCACTAATATGGTCCACCTTTGGGTCGAGATCTAACTACTATCTGATTTTCTTGGTGCTATGCACACATCAAGTTCCAAGCTTCGACAACTCTAAAGCTCCAAAACTTGACAACTTCAAGCTCTTGCATAAGTTAATTGACATTATATTGCTTGTACAAACGAAGCTCTTAAGGAAGAAGATATGTACATTCGAAGCTCTAATCAATGTAGAGATAACGAATTGATGACTTGAATATGTTCGCTCTCAATTAAGGGGTTTTCCCAAATATGTTCTCTTTGATCAGATAGAGAGAGAAAAGTTTAGCCCTTAACCTCTACAGTGGCTAGAGGCTTCCATATTCATGATGAAGCTCCAAACAATCTCTGTAGGTTTAATCTAATACGTAAACATTATTGGAAGATTAAGTATGAATTTTAGCAATAACTAACCATTATTTTCAAATCCTGGAGTTTACAGTCGACTGTAATACAATGCAGCTGATGGCATTGCCATTCCAGTTGACTAGAATGGTTCTCAAGAAAACCGCCTCTGTTATTTTGTGCATAATTTTCTCCAAAAAAAATCAAATTGATGCGCCAACTTTTTGTATGGGTAAACTAATACACCATAGGAAAATTGTGTGACCGCTCTCGCATCTGGAGCAATAGCAATGAAAGAAGGGTTAGAACTGGCACAAGAATTGTGATTTAGATCAGTCATCCTAGAAGGGGACAAAAAATACTGCAATTCAGATTAAGACCTGAGATCGAAGTGATTATATACGACTGTCATTCTCTTGTTAGATATTTTAGTAAGTGTCACTTTTCGTATAGCGGACGGAAGGCGAACGAGATAGCTCTTATGTTGGCTGAGCATGCTCGTAGAGAACGACATAAAAGCACATCGTTGAATGTTCCACCGGAGTGGTTGATCAGATCTCTCCGAAGAGATGTTGGCTTTTGTTAATTTTTCAAGCTTAATAAAACCTTTCATATCTGTTGAAAAAAAAAATAGGGTAAATCACACACGTTACCTCTGAGGTTTACCCTAAACTACAGACGGCTACCCTTACTTTTTTTATTACACTCCGCTCCACAAATCTCAATTTTTCTGACGGTGTTAACGGTGTGATGCAGAATGACTTTTTTGCCCTCATATATTAAAGTAAAGCAACAACAAAAAGAAGAAGGGCTATCACCTCTTCAATCTCAAGACTCGATTGTGCATTGACACTATTGTTCCTCTTAGAACAATTCAGAAAACTTAACCCAGTACCAATTATTGGATATATCAACCCAGACCCAACAAAATCCTAGACCCCCTTCCATTTCTATGATGAATTTGGTCCAGTACAAAACACATTGAATTCCAGTAGTTACCATCCCAACAGGTTGAGCTGTAAGATATGGTATGTCCCAAATCCTTGACTTTCTAAAACATATACACTCCACCACCACCTGAAGCCATGATAAGCAAGCTTGGAGCTATTGAATTTGCACCATTGGTAATTGCTTGTACCCTCTTCGCGACAGCTGCAAATGGAGTTTTTGGGTTTTGGCCCACAAATGAACAGTATCAAAACATAACCTTTTGGGTCTTACGGCACCATATCTTTGAAGAAACAGGGAGAATCGTTAATTTCCACCACCATCTTCTTCACAGTCCCTTTCATTTTGCCATTTACACCACTAGTCAGACTCCTTCCATCACCATCACTATCGTTAATTTCCATCACCATCTCGGCTCAGGGTGTTTCTCTTTCCGGCGAACCCGAATCGGGCTCGTCAATCGGGTCAATTTTGGAGGGCTTTGTGAAGTCGGAGGACTGGTTTTACAAGCATGCTCTTGGAATCGGCTTCGGTGAACTCATTGCTGGGTAGCCGACAATGTCATGGGGACTCTGAAGGTGGATTTTTCGGGGAAGGATGCGGAGGTAAAGGAAGGGGTTAAGCATCAGCGTGCACTCGAATTCTGTAACGCCCCCGAAAATCCGGAGCTCCGCCACCCCGAACTCCCGGGTCGTTAACCTACTGGATCACATCAAACCTGTTAAATCCTGTTCACTAACACATACTTCCAAAATAGTTAATCCGATATCATTTCCATACTAAAAAGTCATTTAGAAAATTTTTGCCAGAAAAACCCAAATCGGTGTCCGAACCGAGCGCTAAAAGGCCAGTTTCGTGAAAAATACCTATCGGCCTTAGAATGGCACAAAATTTTATAAAATGACTCATACCAGTAAAATAGGGTTTTAATAAAATTTTCAAATTAAAATAACTTGATTTACTATGCTAAATAATTTGATAAAGTTCTTTAATCGGTACCCTAATTTAGCACTATTTGCAGATCCCAAAACTTTTTGAAAAATTCCAAAGTGTAGTTATCGTAAAAATATTGGGGGTTACAGTTTTGGACTTTGTCAAATTATGACCCTAGATATTTATAAAATTTCGTGGAAGACTGCCTAAATTATTTTTTCATTTTTAGCGACAATAACACTTACTATTCAAATTAATACACACACTACTTCACCCAAACTGCACACAGTGTCTTCTTCTTCTCTTCAGCCACTGCTGAAGCTCATGTCTCCTCCAACCCACACATACACCCATTAATTTGTCCCCCAACACTTTAGAAAACATCTACATGGATTCATTAAAATCCACTAACATAATTAAATCCCACAATTACACCTACATATCGACGGATCATTACATACACACTCACCCGAAATATAAACACACACAAGAACACACCTGTTACACACACTCTTCACAGGTTCACGCAACATCCCTTCCAATTCACCTGGAAACCCATGGTTTCACCTCATATCTTGCTAACATACACAACATCACATACCCATATGATACATAACCAATTCCCCACTACACCATACTTAGAACACTCACGCATACCCACTGAGCACGCCAAAAACACACACTGAAATACACACTAAAGGTTAAGAATTTACCCTTTCCCGATTTCCTTCAGTCTTCCCTTTTTCTCCTTCCATTTCCTGCCCAAAATTTCCTCTTCTTCCCGTTTTTTTTTCTTTCTTCTCTGTTTCTGGGTTCATGTTTCTTTCCAGAAAGGGAATGGTTTCCCTTTTTTGTTTTTGTTTTTTTTTTTCTCTTTAGCCTTATCCTTCCCTTCTTAAATTATTTTTTTTCTTTTTCCTAGCTTAGTCATTAAGCTAGTAGGAGGTGGCCAGCTCAAAAAAATGGTTTCTAATTTACTTTTATAAACTTCAAAAAATACCCCCAAAGTTTTTCTAAAATTACGAAAATGCCCTCAAAATTTTGAAAATTACATTTTTACCTCAAAATATTTTTAAGCCCCAATAATCTACTAACACCCGAGCGTTGCTCAAAATTATCGTCCGTTTATTTTTTAGAGCCCGAATAATTATTTTAACCGACTCCCGAAGTTCGGGATATTACAATTTTGGACTCGCCGACAATAGATATAATGTTTTCTTTCGGGTCTACTTCGTCGTCAGACTCCTTCCCATTTACGCCACTAGTCAGACTCCTTGTTTATGCCACCAGCTGTATTTCAATGATTTTATCAACCGACCCAGAACAACCAGTTGTCACATCAATTCCCATGGATTCAACTAACCCATAAGCCGGAGAAAACTGAACAACCAAATTCAATCGAGTAACTAGAAACCAATCCACGGCAAAACCAATCACGAGTGGCTGGAGAAATGGTTGAAGAAGCTCCACGGCAAAAGTGCGGTCGTCGCCGTTAGAAGGGGAAGAATGAAGGGAAGGAAGGAAGGAAGAAGGGGAAACAAGAGGGGTTTGCAGAAGGAAGAAGAAGAAAAAAGAAGACCCCTAAAGGGCAAGAGGGGTTTTATTCAAGAAAGGGAGGGTAGTTTGGGAATGAAAAAATCAAAAAGTAAGGTGTCAGGGAATCTCTAGACGGAATTAGGGTCCCCGTCAAATTTGCGTAGCTCCGTGAAATGCGGGTACAAACCTCAGGGAGCAAAGTGTAATTAAAAAAGATAGGGGGTCCATGTGTAGTTTAGGGTAAACCTCAGGGTGCCGTGTGTAATTTATCCAAAAAAATAATAAAATGTTTTATCAAATTATAAAGAAATTAGCTCCAAAAATATATTTGAGATAATAAGAGTTAGCTTCAACGTTCACCCATTTTTTAAAACACACTTGTTTGAAGGATTACAAACTCATAACGTGTGTTAAGGCATTATTGGCCATAATCATCAACTTAAGCATCGACAAAGAGTAGTTGTATAGTAGTAAAGATCAATCACCGCTAAAAGTAACCTAGACGATGTATTTTTTGTTGCTCTTTGACTAGGATTTGACGAAACTTTCTTAGCATCTCCAAAATAATTTTAAGCCCATTTTATTCCATTCCACATATTTAAATTTCTCAAATATGCCTAAGTGAGTGCATGCGCGAGCATATACATACCAAGTATCGATTCAAAGCACACATAAAATATTATGTGTTGTTATCATCAAACGAAAATGTAACACTAAGGTAGTGTTTGAAATCACTTCTAGTTTTGGTTTTATGTTTTAAAGAAAAAAAACAAAACAAAACAAAATTTTTATTTTTATTTCTTACAAAAATAAATGGGTGTTTGATTACCCAATTTTTATTTTAAGTTTTTTCTTTTGGGTATTTGATTACCCAGTTTTTATTTTGAGTTTTTTTCTTGGTGGTGGTTTGCTGTGGCGGTGGTGGGGCGTGGCTGGCGGCCGGCGGCCGGCAGCGACGACTGCTAGTGACCGGCAATGGTCCCCGACGATGAACGGCGGTGGCCAGTGATGGCTGTCGGTCGCCGGTGATCGGCGATGGCTGTCGATTACCGGCGAGGGTCGGTGGGGCTGCGGTGGCCCCCGACGGTGGCCAGCAGCAAGCGGTGGGTTGTAGCTGTGGCGGTGGGAGGAGGGGTGGTGGTGGTGGTCTCAAAATAAAAACCAAACTGAAAACTCAAAACTCCTAAATGAGAGTTTTCAAAATAGCCATATTTTAAAAACTGATTTTCAAAACTGAAGGGAAAAAAAACGAAAATTGTGTGACAAATGCATGTTTTTTCTCCAGTATACAGAGAAAAACTGAAAATGTAAAGGAAATCAAACAGAGCCTAAGTTATCTAGCTAGCCATTGAGCTAACATTTACATTCTGCAACTTAAGGCCTTATGATTGTGGTTTCATAGTTCTATGTTTTCTTATAGCTCTGGAAATTGGAGCTAGAGATTCATAATTAGATAATAACACAAAACATGAGGTATACTTAATTACAATAAGCACATGAAACCTTCAACTTTGCAAAAGTTGTAAAACTGTTGGCCCTGGATGATGGAACAAGGGAGTTGATCTAATCAGTGATCCATGGTGTTGCAGCTAAAAACTGGATCGGGAACCACACCAGAAATCAGGCCTGCAAAAGAGAACACGGAGTGACCGCCGGGTGGGGTTCCGATGGGGGAACGCTCCGATGCTTAAGTCAGAGATGGCTAACAATGTAGAACTCTGAAGAAGCAGTAAGACACAATGTGTGATTGTGTGTGAACTTGTCTTTACCTGAGGGGCTTGACCCCTTTATATAGTGGTAGAAGGAGGAGTCCTAGTAGGACTGGGCTTTGACCAACTCTAATCAGAATCTAATTAGGATCCTAGATGATCTCATGTCAATCTGAACTGATAGAGTCAGAGCCTTTTTAGGATTCTGCCCGGTGATTGATACGGTACCTGCCATATCAGTAATGAGCCAGTATAGGTTACGTGTCATAACTGCCACGTGTCGTCCGTAGATTGGAGGGATAGTTTTAGCTATATCATATGCCCCCTGCTTTTACTAGTGTTTACTGAAGCGGGTGGAAGCACACTTTTCCCACTGGTGATAGCGAAATATGCCAAAAGCAGGATCGAATCTGTTTGCCCCCATTTCAAATATTTGAAGAGTTCTCTGCTCGGACATGGTTCTGTTCGGACAGAGTTTTGCTCAGACGGAATTCTGCTCGGGCATGAATCTGTTCGGACATGATTCTGCTCGGACATGGTTCTGTTCGGACAGAATTCTGCTCGGATGGGATTCTGCTCGGACAGAGTTTTGATCGGCATTTGTCACTCTGCTCGGGCAGAGTGTTCGGACTGGATTCTGTTAGGAAAGAGTTCTGCTCGGCCTTTGTCACTCTGCTCGGGCAGAGTATTCGGACAGGATTCTGTTCGGACAGAATTCTGCTCGGCCATTGTCACTCTGCTCGGGCAGAGTGTTCGGACGAGATTCTGTTCGGCTAGAACTCTGCTCGGCCGTTGTCACTCTGTTCAGGCAGAGTGTTCGGAAGGGATTCTGCTACCACAGAATTCTGCTCGGGCAGAGTGTTCGGACGAGATTCTGTTCGGCCGTTGTCACTCTGTTAGAGTGTTCGGAAGGGATTCTGCTCGGCCACGGTCACTCTGTTTGGGTAGAGTGTTCGAACGGGATTCTGTTCGGACAGAATTCTGCTCAGCCATTGTCACTCTGCTCGGGCAGAGTGTTCGGACGGGGTTCTGTTCGGACAGAATTCTGCTCGGCCGTTGTCACTCTACTCTGGCAGAGTGTTCGTGAAGGGATTCTGTTCGGACAAAATTCTGTTCGGCCGTTGTCACTCTGCTCGGGCAGAGTGTTCGGAAGGGATTCTGTTCGGACAGAATTCTGCTCGGCCACGGTCACTCTGTTCGGGCAGAGTGTTCGGACACGATTTTGCTCGGGCAGGATTCTGTTCGGCCACGGTCACTCTGTACGGACAGAGTGTTCGGACACGATCCTACTCGGGCAGGATTCTGTTCGGCCATTACCTTGGTTCCCACCACATGTCTCCTTCTCCATTAATGTCTTTGAGCGGGAATTGAGAATTTTCAAGTTTCTCTACTCTTCAGCTTGTGACACGTGTGTGGTGGATGAACCGTTGCGTTTCCCCAGAAACGGTTACATGGGGTTTCTCTATAAAAATGAACTTTCAGTTCATTTTTTCTTCACTCGAAATTTTTGGAAGCACACTACTCTTCAAGTAAGTCTTTTTGCTTTTTTCTTTCTGTTCAGCACTAGTTTTTCATAGTTTCCTAGTTGGGGTAGAAAACATGTCCGAAACTTCAGCGTCTGTTTCCTCGTCCGAAGAGAGTAGTTCATCTTCGAGTTCAGAACGAGTTCCAACTTCAGGAAGTGAAGTTGGAACTTCCAATCCACAACTACCACTAGCTTCAACTTCCCATCCATTCTAACCTTCAACTTCTCAACCATTACCACCTTCATCTTCTCAACCTTCGCACTCTTTGTCTAGAAAAAACACCTTAGGAGATGTAAAGGATCAAGCTGACGATAAGGCTAATCCCAAACCTTGGTATACTGCTGACGAGAAGTCAGGCAAGATGTCTACCGAAGATTTGCAGGATTTAATTCGGGAATATCCTCTTCCCGAAGGTTGGTATGCTCGTCTTCCTGGTTTGCAAGAACCAGCAAATTATGGAACCAAGTTTGAAACTGGGATATATGAAGAGCAGGTGAAGTCTGGGTATAGGCTTCCGCTCCACCCTTTTGCTCTTCGTTTCTTCGTGCATTATCGCATGGCTCCCGGGCAGCTTGTTCCAAAGGGTTGGAGGAAGCTTGCCGGCCTTATATATTTGGTCCAGACTTCAGGCTACAAACCAGATGCAACAGATTTTATGAGAGTGTTCTTCGAAATCTGTTTCGTCAAGGGAGTCGCCAACTGCCCGGGATGGTATTACATTCATAGTAGGCAACGACTCCTGAAGGGAGGCCCGAAGTCAAATAAAGGCTGGCATTCTAGAGACTTCTTTGTTGGCCGCCTGGACAAGGGGGAGCTTCCGTTTGATAGAGACTGGAATCCATTCTGTAAGGATTTCGAAAATCCTGGCAAGCCTACTCCCAACAATCTGACTAAACATATACTTAGTCATATTAAGCTTCGAGGTGGTCTTTGCATTGATGAGCCTCTTTCGGAGGAGCAACTGGAGTGGGCGAAGATCATTCCACCAAAGCCCATTCCAGCTGGTCTTTTGATTCCTTCTCCTCCTCCCGCTATTCCTAGCATGTCATCTACCGAGACCGTTCCTGTAGGTGTGTTTTATGGAAGTCTTTGATTTCAATTTGGTTTCAGTATTCATTCCCGTATTGATTTCTACCTTGATTGCAGAGATGGCTAGCGGAAGTGGAAAATCCCCAAAAGAAGGCTTTCTTGGCGTTCTTCAGAAAGCTAAGGGGAAGCGCAAGGAGAAACAGCCCAGTGCGGAGTTGCCCCCTGTTCCTAAGAGGACTAGAGTTACTCCTCCAGAACGTTCTCCACGTATCTTGGAGCAAGTGTCCATTGATGACAATCCTATCTTTCGACCGAGGTGGACACTTAGGTGCGATGACCTTGGGATGCCGGATAGCCATGTCTCAGAGCAGCATCTTCTTCATGGAATTCTACCTCGAGACAAGGAGGTCTTCCAGACTCAGACACACGAGACCTTTGCCTGCTCCTTTGCCCAAGCCGTCTATACGGTAATGTCCTTTGTCTCAACTAAGTTTCTG
Organism: Escallonia herrerae; assembly: GCA_033070095.1. Classification (NCBI taxonomy): domain Eukaryota; kingdom Viridiplantae; phylum Streptophyta; class Magnoliopsida; order Escalloniales; family Escalloniaceae; genus Escallonia; species Escallonia herrerae. The sequence goes on along the minus strand of JAVXUP010001831.1, from coordinate 56,303 downwards.
TTTTGTTTTCTACTTTCATTTAGCTGATGGTTTCAATCTTCATTCCAGATGTACGCTAGCGGATCTGAGATGCTTTCTCGCTTTGAGATGGTGAGGCAGGTGGCAGCAGATGAGGCTCAACAGAAGAGGGAAGCTGTTAAGGAGGCACAAGAAGCTTCTCATCGTGCTGAAGAGCTGAGCAAGCAAGAGGCAGACCATCTTGCTCAGATTGCGACTCTGGAGAAAAGGCTGGAGCGAGTCAAAAGGAAGGCAGTAGAAGAGGTAACCAAGGCTCGTGACCAAGGCATCCGCGACTTCTTGGATGGAAACGCTGGGGACGAATGGCTCAAGAAACGTGCGGATGATGGCCTTGAGATTTACGAGCTTGGTTTTGCGAAGGCCAAGGAGATGTTTGCTGAGCGCTTTCCTGATATCCTCTTGGATGAATTCGTTCTCCCTGCGGTGATATCTCCGTCTGGAGAGACTGTTCTGCCATTAGAGGTAGGTGATGCTGCAGCTTCTCATCCTCCAGGGGAAGGTCCTTCTGGTGATGCCCCCGAGCCTTAGATTTTAGTCTTTGTATCTAGGCTTTTTGCTTTATACAGACAGAGAATTTTGATGCCGTTCAAGGGCTTATTGTAAAACTCTTTATCTTTTATTTATGCTTTACTATGTGTTTCTCATGGTTTATCTTTACCATTCACACAGTATTATTGATTTTTACTTTGGCTCAAACCCTTTATTCGTCACTTAAAGAGTTGGCAAAGAAGTCGAGCACCCCCGCTCGGCCTATAATTCGAAGAAGCAAAAGCTTTAGTGGAGTGACGGTTCCCCCATTAACTTTTGTTTCTTCACGGACTTAGATCTGTAGCTAATCTGTTTGGCCTTCTCTTGTATTTTTATAAAACCAATGAGTTATACACTCTGTTCGGACAGAATGTTTTTGGCTACATTGATCACTCTGTTCGGGCAGAGTGTTCGGCCATCACTCTGTTCGGACAGAATGTTTTTGGCTACATTGATCACTCTGTTTGGGCAGAGTGTTCGGCCATCACTCTATTCGGACAGAATGTTTTTGGCTATATTGATCACTCTAATCGGGCAGAGTGTTCGGCCATCACTCTGTTCGGACAGAATGTTTTTGGCTACATTGATCACTCTGTTCGGGCAGAGTGTTTGATCATCACTCTGTTCGGACAGATCAGAATGTTTTTGGCTACATTGATCACTCTGTTCGGGCAGAGTGTTCGGCCATCACTCTGTTCGGACAGAATGTTTTGGCTAGGCCCACAATAATACTGAGAGCAAAAATAACTTTATTGCTCGAGCAAAAGATAAAGTTTACATTGGATTGCTTAACAACCCATTTATTTGAAATTATCTTTCTAAAGACAATTTTTAAAAGATTGGGGTTTTGATAAGGTCTGAGCCCTTATCCCCCTGAAAAAGAAGTGTCTTGCCTTGAGGCAAGATGCTACTGCGCGACGCGTTGTTTTATAACAACGGATCGTTCATGGGCTTGAGTCCGAACTTCTTCTATCAAATCAAGATTTCCTCTGAGTCCAATTTCTTTGCCGTCTTTGGTCGGCACGAAGTTACGTAGCACTGACGAGCTATAGTCTGGTCCCCTTTCACCTCTCCAATCCCGTGTTCCATGGGGAACTTCATCTTGAGGTGATAAGTTGACACTACAGCTTGTAACTGATTGAGTGCTGGTCATCCTAATATGGCGTTGTATGCTGAGGGGACCTTGACCACCACAAAATTAAGCATGAAGTTGGCTTGTGCCGGAGGTGTGCCGATCGCAACTGGGAGTGCAACAATACCTTCGGCTGCAACTGGATGATTGGAGAATCCATACAACGGAGTATCCATCTTTCAGAGACGATCCATTGGAATGTTCATCTTCTTGAATGCATCGAAAAATAAGATTTCTGCAGAACTTCCGTTATCAATCAAGACACGCTTTACATCAAAGTTCCCAGCTCTAACTGTGATGACTAATGGGTCATCATGAGGAGTTTGTATATCCTTTGAATCTTCCTCGAAAAAGGTGATCGCTGCTACGGGTACCGTCTTCGATTTCTTATTCAGGGGCTGACTTGTTATGTAAACTTCTCTAGCGTATGCTTTTCGAGCCCGTCCTGATGAACCTCCTGCTGCTAATCCCCCAGATATAGTGTTGATTATACCCGCATTCTCTTCCCGATCTTCTCTTTCTTCTGTGGCCGGAGGTGTCTGTAGTCTTTCTTCTCTAGGAGCTTCAAACTTTCTCAACTGGCCACGCTTGATAAGGGCCTCAATTGCTCGTTTAAGCGACCCGCAATTGTCAGTTGTGTGGCCATGATCGTTGTGAAAGTGACACCATAAATCTTTGTTCCGTTTATTTGGTCGAGATTTCAGCTTGTCCGGCCACTGGAGAGCCTTATTGTCCTTGATCTCATGAAGAATCTGTGATGGTTTTGCATTGAGGGGTGTCAGATTTTCCCAAGCGAACGGCTCTTCCGGACGCCGTTCATCACGCTTAGAACGTTTTATCGGCTTTCCTCCTTGGGGAGGAGTTAATTCCCGAGACCGTTTCTTCTGTTCTTCCTTCCCTTCTCCATGCCGTCCTCTGTGTGTCTCCAAGTATTCTTCAGCTTGAATATATTTGTTAGCCTTCTCGAGAAGGGCTTTCATATTACCTGGAGGACTTTTGTTCACAGAGAATGCGAACTTGGATGTGGGTCGAAGGCCTCGGAGGAATGCAGTATACTTCACGGACTCGTCCAAGTTATCGATTTCCAAGGTGGCTGTGTTGAATCGTCCGAGAAAGCATGCCAAAGACTCATTTTTCTCTTGCACAATGTTCAGCAGACTCGCCGAGTTCTTTCTTCGGGAGCGACTGCTTACAAAGTGTTTTTGAAAGAGATCTGATAATTGGCCGAAGGAGTAGATGGACCTTGGTTGTAGAGATTTGAACCATGCATGTGCAGCTTTCCTTAGAGTGGTAGGAAAGCCTCTGCACATGACAGCGTCTGAAACCTGGAGGAGTAGCATGTTTGTTTGAAACTGGTAAACATGTTCTCCTGGATCCCCAGTCCCGTCGTAGAGGTCACATTGAGGCATTCAAAAATTGGGAGGTAGCTTTGCCTTCTCGATGGCCTTCGACAACGGATATCCAGATTCATCCCTTGGGCGAGATCGTTCTGGAGAACGATATCTAGGGACCACCTTCCAGGAGTCTCGTTCTTGGGAACGAGACTCAGGCGTCCTCTTCCTGTGGATAGATCTTCGAGGGGTCTCAACTCTGGCGGCCTGTGCGGGAGAGGAGTTGGTACTCTCTTCGACTGAAGAATCGCGACGGTAGCATGATCCACTCCTGGTTACGTGATCTCCGCTCTTATCTTTGGGATTGTAAGTTGGATTAGCCGTTGATTGGTATTTGCGGCCGTAACTTGATCTGGATGTGAGACGAAGACGAAGATCGCCGGGGTCAAGATGAGAATGGTAAGTGGATGGAGGAGCCACCGCCATGTCGAGCTTTTGTTGAAGAGTGTTCACGACATCTTTTAGCTCGTGGATCTCTTTTGTAAGTTCGGCATGGGGTGTTTTGAATAACTTACGGTTCAGGCGATGACGAAGGTTCCCGTTTTTCAGAGTAGACGTCAGAGAGTGATTTCTTCGAGGTCTAGCTTCTGATTCGGGAGTTGCAGATGTTACGTTAACGTGTGCATCTTCCGCAGAATCGGTATGACGACGTGAAGGTGTCGAACGGTGGTCACGACTGAGTCGACGAGAGCTGCTCGTTCGGGCGTGACAATGAGGAGAACGACTATGTGAAGAGTCGCTAGAAGAAGAATGATTGGCCATGTTCTCTGTAGTGGTCCCACGGATGGCGCCAATCTGTTGCAGCTAAAAACTGGATCGGGAACCACACCAGAAATCAGGCTTGCAAAAGAGAACACGGAGTGACCGCCGGGTAGGGTTCCGACGAGGGAACGCTCCGATGCTTAAGTCAGAGATGGCTAACAATGTAGAACTCTGAAGAAGCAGTAAGACACAATGTGTGATTGTGTGTGAACTTGTCTTTACCTGAGGGGCTTGACCCCTTTATATAGTGGTAGAAGGAGGAGTCCTAGTAGGACTGGGCTTTGACCAACTCTAATCAGAATCTAATTAGGATCCTAGATGATCTCATGTCAATCTGAACTGATAGAGTCAGAGCCTTTTTAGGATTCTGCCCGGTAATTGATACGGTACCTGCCATATCAGTAATGAGCCAGTATAGGTTACGTGTCATAACTGCCACGTGTCGTCCGTAGATTGGAGGGATAGTTTTAGCTATATCACATGGTATCAAAAGTGAAGCCGTTTGTTTTGTGTATGATATCAAATGTGTTCCATGCTCCGCTCCTTTATGGACTTTGTCTCCCTCTAAGAAAATGGTTGTTTCATAGATGGAATGGGGTCACTAGTTGGCCCCCAATTATTGAAATAATGCGAATCTATACGCAAGTGAATAGAAAAGAGTCGAAGACTAAACTAACTTTACTAGTTGTTACCATTTCTCAGCTTCTAATTTGACCTCACGGGGTTGAATTCCTAGCTCTGCCATGGATATACCAATAACCTTCTTATAATAGATTATGTATAATAGGGATAGCGGGCAAGCGCGCACGCGCACACACGGACTCACATTTTCATGGTTCCCTAGACTTTGGAAGGCTTATTAAACATTGGCTTGTCGTTCTTGCAAGCACTTGGTTCGTCAGATCCTTTTGTCTTTTGAAAGATCTCTTCCGATCCTACGTGCTCCTATTGTCGCTCGAATGATCTCGTTCGGCCTATTCAAATATGTTCCACAATGCCGCTTAAAATGTAAAAGCATGTGTAAGAAAGAATCTTTACAGCAACTTGCTTGTCCTTGGTAGCTAGCAAACATAACGAAAATAAGGACCACATCCAACAGGATTCCAAGTTTCATATAAAAATTCAACCCTTCTAACGGCGATAAAGTGGTAACGGCTACGTGAAGCTGCTTATTGCCGACGAAGGAGCGTAGTTCATTGTTAAGTCGTGGCCAGTGATACCGCGTGTGCGCTTACGTGGTGGACCCGCTTTTTCTCGTTTCGATTAGCCATTGACTAAGCTCAAAATGTAAAACTAAGGGAAATATGCAGAGTGTTGATCATCTTTTTAAAATCAATTATCAAAGTTTTGGATGCATACGAGTCCAAAGTTCATTCGCTAACTTCTCATGACAAGAAGTTAAATCAATCTAAAAAAAAAAGTCAAAAATATTAAGTTTGAAAGAAAAGTGGTAATTACTGTTTTCTTTTATTTGGTAACCTAATTTTAATTTGAAACAAACTACTGTAAGATGGTGCCTAACCACGTTGAAAAACGTTATCCGCAAGCTACTTCCAATGTGTTTTCAAGTTTCTTAAAAATACCCCAAAAATTAAATAAAAAAAAAATCCCAAAGAAAGAGAAGATTGAGGCAACGTTATAACAACGGCATGGTACAGGTTATGACAATATCGGGGTACAACTGCAATGTGGATGCAGGAGGGATACGCGGACTGAAATCTGGTTGACGAGCAACTCCTGTGACTTGTGTTTAACCAAAAGTGCTGGTGTAGGGAGCCCTTCTGCATGCTTCTTGGAAAAACTTCTCCTCGGGTGCCTGCAATCGAAACTCCCTACGAGTTGAGCTAGATTTTGTTAATACTGTTTAGAAACAAGAACCACAAAATCAATTCATGAATCGAGGCTAACCCTTGCACCAACATGCCTAGCAATGGTGCGGGGAGTATTTATCATATACTATATTCAAAAGCCAAGCAGCCTCAACAAACAGAAAAAACCATGAGATCCGGTTGCTGAAATAAATGATAAAGGTATGAGCAGTAATATAGTGGGCTTCTTTAAGGCCTTTTCTCAAGCAGCTCCATAAAATTCAAATTCAGCACAAGGAATCTCCTATGAAGCCTTATTAATCCAGTAATCTTCAAACAAAAGCAATAGAACTAATCCCAAACAAAAGATGCCGTATGAAGTTTCCATCCCGAGTTAATATGATGTCGAATTAAAGAGGCCCTGGGAAACTTCCATTGTCCCTCTGCTCATTCCACCTTTCAACCTGCAAGAAAGACAATTTCAGAAACTGCGCCCTTATGCATATGTTACGAGATTTGATGTATACAGGCAGATTGTTGTGAATCAATATAGTCAATAAAAAGGAATGAATGAGAAATGATGTTCTTTTGATGCACCACACAAAAATCAATTTAAAGAATTAGCAAGTTCTGCAGAAATTAGATCAAAAACAAAATAATCTAGTGGACCAAATTTTTATAACCTACACCTCACTTCTACGTGGGCTAATTACAATCGATCATAGAAAGAAGAATCTAAAAACTTGTTTTATAGTGAGAGAACCAGAAGAAAAAAAAATAATTTGAATAGGTCTCCTATCAACAAGCGAATAGGTCATCTACGATCTCATGCCTGGGAAAAAGTTCCTACTGGAATGCTGCTCCTTCAAAAATTTAATCCCAAATGAGGTGGCAGAGTTAAGTTCATGAATTTAAACACAGTGGATCCCACTATTTTAAAATACTTTGGCTTACAGTCTTTCACGCCATTTTGGAGTCGCAATTTGGTATAAAATTTTTGAAAGGGTGGCATTACTCAAGTTTCTATGCAACACATTACCCGAACATAAACTTGCATATGAGTGCAAGGATGTTATTTTGGGCATTTAAGAAGCATAGCGGTGCAAAGGTATTATCATCAGCATTAAGAAAATTCCAGTCCGTAAGCCGAGGAGGATTGCTTATTTAAATCCCAGAGTCAATAGTACACTCACAAAAACAATATCAAGAAGCTTACAAGCAAAACAATTCTAAGGTAGATGCATAACATACTAACTTAATCATTACACAAAGGAATTGGAAGAAAATAGAAAAGAATATTAAAAAAAAAAACAGAGAACTTTGCTAACTTGGAAACAGAGCAAGAAAATAAGCAACTCATAGTACTCACCCATTCGCCTGGGCAGAGGGAACGATAGTATTTTGCAAATCTCTCACATTCACCAGACTCTTCACCCTTAGCGGCCAAGCAGCTGCATTTTATAATTGAAGTATAAGATATAAAAAGGTAATCAGTTCCATTAACTAATACTATACACGTATGGAGATGCGAGTATGATGTGGCACTTAGAGTAACTCATTTAACATGCCCAAAAATAATACATTTTGAAGAATTGACTGTCCGATTACATACTCTCACCACTCCAACCGTGCAAACCATTTTCGAGTCCTTTCCAAAGGTCAAGTATGCCCACTCACTACATAAAATATTCATTTGTATGAAATAACTTTTATGCCTGGAATTTAAATACAATTTGAATGACTTGAAATTTGGTACGCGTGATGTGAGTAAATATGTAGATGGTGTCGCAGCTTAATTTGGTTAGCTTAAAGCTTATGCGTCAAAAAAAAAAAAAACTTAAAACGCCTGTTTGTTGCAGCCTTTTGAACCATAAGCTATAAGCTGGGCACAACCCTGCTAAAGCCAAAATAAGCTACAATACATAGGTACCTCAATTGGTGATTTTGCAACTTATGCATTTCAAATTGTCAAAATACCCCTCATTCATTACTCTGCCACGTGTCGCGTGCTGGGACTTTATCTTTCTTCTTTCTTTTTTCTCAATTGCATTTCACTATTTCCATCTCACACGGTGTTCAACTTGAAATTGATTCTCTTTCATTTCAGAACATCAAGAGTGTATCTAGCTATCTTTTGGGTCATCAAAATCTGTTGGCAAAGTAATCTGATTTACATGCGACTAAGTAAAAGGTTCCTGGGTATTTCGGTTACTTCAACCCTAGGTAATCTGGTTCTACATAGTGTAACAAACGCTATATAGTCTTGCCTAAATTTATTTCATTAAACAAAGCTGTCTATAATAAAAGGTGCGACAAATGGGGCAGTAATCCAACTGTTGGTTTTCCAAATTTGAGTTTAGAGACCTTAAATAAGCTACCTAAGGTGTCAACTCCTACTCACTTTTCCCCTACATCTTATATATACACAAACATACTGCCCCTCACATTATCATATCAATTCGGGGTCCAAACAAACTGAAATTTTCATAATCAGCTCAGGCGTGCACCTAACAAGCTTCTTGGTAGATCTAAATAGGATCCCTTAACAACTTGAGTCTGAACTCCGAAGCTAAATCAGATAAGCTGAGGAACAAGGGCAGTATATGGTAATTCAGCTATGCACAATTCTACTAGCTCTTACACACCTTTTTACAGGTGTTTTTCTTTAATGAGCTGCAATTCAGGTGAAATATATTTGCTCTAACCAATCCATTAGTTATGCCAGATTCTCCCTTAGAGAAGGCGGACCTACTCCGGCCTCCAAATTCTCAACTTGTTCACTAACTCAAACGCATATGTAGAATCTAATTATCTTGCTACGAAGACAATAGCAGGATCACTACTCAATCTGAAGATAAACAAAAGAGTAATTTATGTATTGTAGAATATGTAAACATCGGTATATATGACGTAGCAAATGTTGGTAAGGTCCAAAAAGTGGTAGAAGGTAAACCAGCAATAATGTGGCTAAAAAAGTTAAATGCACTTATATATTTAGAAACTTAGTTGCACGGAGCAGGAACGGGGACTGGGGCAGGGGCAAGGGCGAGGGCGAGAGTTGGAACGGGGAGTGTAAGCACCTAGAAGAAACCGAGTTGAGAGCAGCTTTGTAAAACAAAAATGTTTGTGTTATTACGCAATAACAACTTGTATCATGTACATCATATGCATAAAACATACATACACATACGCATATGCAATGCCATTTATTTAGTATTAAGTAACCAGCTACTATATGCTTTCGTTCAGCTGAAAATCAGACATTATGCATGAAGTAATTGCACAAAGCTTTTTAATTGATAGACCAGCTCTGAAGCACGGGTGCTTAAAATGAGGGGAAGCAACAGGGTCGGGTGCACCTCGGGTGCGCGTGGAAGTCGACTGCAGGGTGGGCATGTGTCGGGTGCATGTCCATCTTTTTCCTTTTATTTTTTTCATTTTCTGAATATCAGGAGTGGATAGGATACAGATCGGGTGCAGATCTAATACCTATGGTTGAAAAACATAATTTTCAAAAATTAAAATTCGGGGGTTGAAATACAGAAAAAAAATATTTGGGGGGGGTCAAAACATGAATAAGAAACTTATTCTAACCTAACTAACAGGCAGATCATCAGGAGGGGAAAGTCTGAGAGAGAGAGAGAGAGAGAGAGAGAGCAACGGCGGCAGTAGCCTCGAGACAACCACCCGCGACTCCCACAACCACCCGCGACTACTGGAGAAGACGGGTACTTAACTCCGGCAGCACCTCTCGAAAGGTGAAGTCTTCTGTCTTCCTCTCTCTTTGTTGATTCTGGGTTGTGACTTGGACCAATTTCTGTTGTGGGTTGTGGATTGTAAATTGGACCCATTTTTTCACGGCAGCAGTGCGTTATTTATTAACTTCCCATTCTATACGCCGGTCCACTATATGCTGCAAGTGATGAGTGGTCCACTTGAAGTGAAGGAAGCATTTTATCTTACTTATTTGAGCGTAAGCAAGAGGATTTTAAAAAAGTGATAATAAAATAACTAGGCAGAAGAGATAGGCTTTCACGACATCTAGTGCTTTTACTAAACTAAAAAGAAGGCGTAGGATCGTGGACTAAAACCATATCTGTTCTAATATCTATCTTTTTGTGACATAAAACAGTGGTTTATTGTGTTAAGAAGTTTAATATCTGTTTAGTGTGTTAAACAGACATCATGTATTAAATTGCACTATATATCTTTTTATGCACTTTCTGAAGATGTAATTTGCTTAGAAATTCACTATATATCTTTTTATGCACCCTTATCCTAAAATTTTCAAGAATGTCGTATCCACGTATCTGCACCAGTATCGTATCCGCACCCTCACCCTTTTCCATGCTTCATAGTTGACCAGTCATATAAGAGCCTGAAGTGGCCACCCCCTGGCCATGTATCCTTTGACAAAACGAATACGAAAGACCCATTCACACGTCCTCTCTGCCTCCCAGCAAAGTGACTAGCCCTAGTGAATATCAGAACCAAGAGCAGCTTGCCTTTCTCGTTGCACAACACCTCGTCAGCTTTGTCTTCTCTCTTTCTCTCTGAATAAACTTGACGTACATTAACGATCAGCCATACGAAAATTTGTGCCGGCAAGAGGGAAAAATCAGAGGCCACTTAAGTTTGGGACCCTAACCCACTTTGGATAGCGCTTCCAACAAGCACCCAAGTTGGAAGCGCAAATTCAAGAATTCCAGGGAGATTCCTGCCCTACCTACGGACATTCTGCAACCAAGGCTAGAAATACTACAGAGAAGATGAATTTGATTCGTGAAAAATAATTCCTGCAACCAATCCCGGCCAGGTTAAGCCTGGTTAGATTGAGTTGAGCAGAATCTTACGTACACAAACACATTAGTAAAAAAAACCTTCTATATTCAGTTTGCTGCGCTGGTTTACTTCGATTAAAATTCAACTATTTCACGATTCAGATAATACAGCCTTCCAATTTGAATGAAATTATCTGCAGTGCACTTTAGGACTCCTAAAAATATTACCTCATGTACACAACTAAATTAGCTCCAACAAACAAACAGTCCAAGCAAGCCAAGTTGACCAAACTCAGAGGTTGTTATAAAGTAGGGAAGCCTAGAAATGACACAAGTGTCTAACCTTTGGTATGAGCCCGACCATAACTAGAGTTCCATTTATTTCATTGGCAGTCCGAATATTATGCCCACAAAAAGGCAATTAATTGTACCGTGGTAAGCTTCTTGCTACACACTACACGCGTATTGTTACAATTTCCTTAATTCAGTCAAAATGCCGCAGTGAACAGTACGAGCAAGTGTACCTGTGGAACTCAATGTAGCGCGTGAAGCAGTGTCTGCTTTGATTTGTTGTTGGGAAACGAAAATCAGCTGGTGCAGTCTTCAGTTCAATCTGATTAGTAGTACAATAGAAAAAAGAACACATAAAGAAAGTAAAAGGAGGGTCCGAAAGATGAAGTCAGAGGCAGGGTAAACTAGGGAAAACGTTTATTGCATCTGCCAGGAGACAGTAGATACTTCAGTACCAAAAAGCAATACGTCAATTCGGCCTATGAGCTTCCTTGTAAACCAAAATAAATACATTAGATTCATCCATATGGAATAAGGAACAAAGTAAAGAAATAACTAAGAGGTATAGGCAAGTAAAGCAAGGAGGCATAAATAATGATTGAAGCTTCACGCTCGTAGCCAAGATATTCCTTATTACTTGCAACTTCATTTATCCCAAAATTTCATTATGTTATTCTGTGGAGTCCTTTTACGTTGCTTTCTCTTGCGGTCTTCTTCTTTTTCTCTTCCTTTTTTTCTTTTTTTTTGCGCTCAAAAGTCAGAAAGATAGAGTCACTAAACAAACTAAATAGCCAGTTGGTAGCTTCAGCTAGCATTTTTAGAAGTATTCTGGGACCAATTACCAAAGATGATAGCAATGCCTAGCAATCTAGAGGAGGCTTTAAGACAAAGATTGCAAAAATGGGGATTCCAAACTATTGTTATTACTTGAAGGGAGTAAGAAATTGCAATATGATTCAGAATACGGAACTAGAAAATTGAAGAAAACAAAAAATGTGTGCGAAATCTAACAACCAAAATAAAGATTAAAGGAGGTGAGAGACTTAAAGCGTACAAGACAGGTGCATGTATTAAAACACACACGCAGACACGCATCTGCACACTCACGCACACCAAAGCACATATTCATGCAAACATATATCATATATGCACACACATATATAAGTGTCTACACCCACGCACGTACACAAACACACACATGCATGCATGTATGTATGTATGCATGTATGTATGTATGTATCCCATCCACCAAACCTCAAGGTTGGGATAGCTCCCTGTATCCCAACTAATCTCTAACAGTGCCGGTCCAGATCGATTTTTAAACTTACTAAGAATAAGTGGGCCAGATAATCTAGCACACTATTCACTTTTACCAGAATACCCTTCCTCCCTATTTCTCTAAATGTCTTGAGAATGAAAAAAGAAGTCATCAACTCAGTACGCCGAATGTTTCAAAAGTTTGTCATGGTCAGGCACACAGAATTAGTAATTTTACAGCATTTTTGTTTGTGAATCCTCCTAACTTTTAGTCTTTTACTAATTTAACATTCTTGTCATTAATAGTAAGTCATAAAAACAAACTTGATAATATTGCGCCTCTCTAAAACCCAAAACCACAAAACAATCTTAAAAGTTCACGACATGGGTTTGCAGGGCGGTATTGTTATGGTGCGTTAATCCCAAATATTTTGTTGTAATAGATGTTGACTCACTCGAGTTAATGCCACCGCCTCCCAGGACATGGCTCCAATCTGGTTGCCCAAAATTGAATAAAAATTCGGAGACCGGCCTATCTGCCAAATCCCCCACATCACTGTGTTGTATCCCAATGCCAAGAAAAGAGTAGTAATCTACTCAAACTACCATGTTGACCGTTAGCCTGTTCATCATATAGGACTACCCTTAGCCTATCATCGAGTAGGCTTCACCACCGCCTTCACCAATCGGTAGGCTAGAGCTTAGTTGCAGGAAACTCCTAATATGGTGACGTTTCTCTCTCGGAAACTCGCTTTTGCGATCCCAAGTTAGGAGCTCCATGGGATCAGGGTTCCATGCATCTCTATCCAGCTAATGGGATCGAGTTCCAAGCTACTATGGGAACTCGATCCCATTAGCTGGATAGAGATGCATGGAACAAGTAAGAGAATACCTGAAAATCAAGCCCTTTTCAACTCAATTCCTTGTTTCTCTTTTCGTTCAAGTCCTTAAAATCTCCTTGTCTGTTGTTGCTAGCTATGTAAACTATACTAAACAAATGATAATACTCTTTACGCATTTATTTATTCAAGCCCCTCCCAACCTCAGATTCTTCTCGGTGCTTACGCTCCCCCGCCCCCGCTTTGTGCAACTAAGGGCCAGAGCCAGCCCTGAGGTTGGAGGTGAGCTAAAGCGGAATGACAGAATAGAGGAACTCAACTCCCGATCCAAGAGCATCTGAGAACATCTCCAGATTGAGAAAAGTGCTTTTCTGATAGTTGATCCTTTTAACTCGTGTCTCATACTTGTGTGAAGAAACTACCCCGCATTTCTACCCATCGCAGATCTTACCGTAAAGGGTAGGCGAAGCGAAGTACCATCCTAGATAGACGCGCTTCTAAGATGGATGAGAAAATCTCACTAACCTGCAAGAATCTAGACCAACTGATCCAGCTTAAATTCACTCATCTTCTTTTTGTTGGAGGAAGCGCTACGGCTTGATCTTCTAAGGCTAGAGCCCTTCCTTCTGAGAGTAGTTAACCCTTACCTTCTCGACAGATTGGACCGGAAAAATGTTCATGGCACCACCACCACCTTACTGTTCAAACTTTAAATCACCATCGTGAAATCCAGCCACTCCTTGGGGACATCTCCACTGCCGATTAAGGCTCCATTCAAGCATTGAGAACAATTGAAGGGAAGAAAATGGGTTTCAATCACCATGACGCTTCGTTGCAAGTAACTACCAGCTACCATAAGCCATAGCAACTAGCATCATCGTCATAATACCTTAACCATGCCACCATGCTATCATCATAGCGCCATCACTGTCATACCTTAACCTTACAATGTTTTGGGTGGGCTGTGGGGTGGGGTTTTGTTTTGGGTTGTTTGGGGGGGGGGGGGGGGGTTCTCACTGTTGCTAGCAGGGCAGTGGTTCTGGGGTCAATCGATGGTGGCATGGTGGGTTTAGTTTCAGTGTTGTGCGTAATGGTGGCATTACGATGTTGGGTTACAATAACGGCGGTGAGTGACTGGATCTAGTTGTGCTGTGACGGTTGTTTTGGGCAACAGTGTTGAACTGAGCCACCAACCAAGATCTATACCAGATCTGAGCCAAAACCTTCAAGATGGTAACAGTTTTGGCTCAGTTTTGAAATAGATATGGTAGTGACGAGGTTGACTTTTGTGGTGGTTATTGTCGGTGGTGGGGATGGTGATGTTGGTGACCGTTATTAAAGGTGGGGGGTGGGGATTTTGATGGTGACTGGAGGTGGGGAGGGGTGATGCATGGCTAGTGGCTTATTACTGTGTGGTGACCAGTTGCTGGTGATGGACGGAGACTCGTGGAGACCAAGATCGCGGGAAAGCAGAAGAGAATTTTGTTTAAAGTGTGTTGAATAAGTGCACACTACCAACGCGCGCGCGAGAGAGAGAGAGAGAGAGAGAGAGAGAGAGAGAGAGAGAGAGAGCAAGCAACTTTGTGAGTAGACGGTGTTTAGTCAATACATAAGGTGCACCTTCTGGCACACTCCTTTTTGGTTTTCTAAGAAAGTGATCTAATACTATCCACGTTGCTGTGGTGGACGACTCCTTATGGGTTGGGAAAATGGAGCCCGGCCTTGGGTGGGGATGGGCTTCCTATATATATGGAGCCACCTTCTTCACTTACACGATGCTAATTCTGAAGCTCTCACTTCAGGGATAGTCAATGATTTCACGCACGAACACGAATATATATATATATATATAGAGAGAGAGAGAGAGAGAGAGAGACAGAGACAGAGAGAGATGTTGCAGATGTCATTAGTGATCTACGGGTAAAGAGTGAAAAAAAAAACCTACTTCCACAATCACATCATGTGGAAGTTGCATCCTTGAGATGTTACCATCTCAGTAACGATACCTACACATCCTTACAGTTGTGACTCTTAACATGATGCAGCTACTTATTCCGAGACTTGAGAGATTCCGAGAGATAGGTAATTGGTAAGACACTCGACATAATGCAGCTACAACATCCAATCTTGGAAAAGTTCGCAACAGGAAAGTAAGAAACCTAAAACAGCAAGAATTGCATCATTCTCCGGTCCCGTCATAGGTTGATGGAAGGTCAAGCAGAACTTAACCCCTTTCTCTAGTACGTCAAAGGTTGATGTTAAGGTCTAGCATAAGTTGATTACTTTTCCTAGCATTGCACTAAAAGTAAGAGCAGAAAAACAGGGCAGCACCCATGAACATGGAGCATATACAAAAGACCAATCTAAAAAGGCTTCCCTTGATCCACCAAGTAGACTAATTTACCAACAATAATGAGCAAGCAAAAAAGTGAAAGCTTGAGCTGCTTTACTAAAAAAACTTACCGAAAATTCTCTTCTATTTCTTTGATCACAGAAAGTTGAAAACCTAAAGTTGACAGTATGTTGATAGAGACAATGAATCCAGCCATCCAGATCAGCACATAAGTGCACTCCAGAGCATTGGAAAATCATAATAAGGAAATGAATGTCATTGTCAAGTTAATTGTTGTTTGAGGAGCTTATAGAAGGATTAGTCCAGTTTCTTAAAGTTTTCAGAAGCTCATAAGAAGATCATGAAGATAGTGTAGAAAATTGTATCAGCCTCCCCTAGAAATATGATAACCCCGCTTAAATGATCAGTAGTTTCTGACAATTGATGGAGTTTGAATTGTTTGAATTCTAACCAAATTTTGACCTTTGAAAGCCTTTTAATAAGAGCTGAGAATATACGCTTGTTATCTTCTACAAATGCAAGATCTCTGTACGAGAAAAAAAAAAGGAAAGAAAGCCACTGCAGAGATGAACTATATGCAAGAGCCAAGGAGTAACAGGTGAAGGGAGCAACTCCTGCTCTCATGAATCCCCAGTGTGATAGGGTCAACTCCTGCACGGATGCACCTTTATATGAACTCTCAGTGACAAAGATCTCTAACCATGCGTAGAGTGTAATAAAAGGTCAGACCCTTAAAGCTAGAGCTTATTCATCGAAAGAGAAGAAAAAGAGAAAACTCCCTTGTGGCCCTCATGGCAAAGATTCTCAACAAGTGTATTTTGGTGACCCTGGCAGCTTAATGGTTCTGGCCTGGGAGGAACCTTCTGCGGATTCAGCTTCAGACTGCAGTTGTTGCACTTGCCTATTAATCAACACTTTGTTACAACATGTTACAGCCAATTTTACCAAGTAGAATGTCATAAGCAGAAACTTCTAAAAAACTTTTCTCTTTTTCAAAGGTGAGCCTCCATTGATTCTTCCAGGTGAGACGTAAAAGGCCGCAGCTAGTCACTATGGTTCTATGTTTCTTCTTCTCTTATCTTGCCTCTAGTTTACCATACTACTCTTTCTACTTAGATTCAAAACTATTACTCTTTTAAATCAAAGGATCATAATCTAGCAACTCCAAAAGTTCCCCATAACTTAGAACCAAAAATCCCACTAGATACGTTCTTAAATACTATTTGCACCAGCTTCTTAGTCCCCAAACTTAAGCCCCATGCCCTAGCCATCATGGACAGCCTTAATTCACTTTGCGGAGGTCAGTTCTGCATCATAGTGTCAACTAAAAAGTTTACATCCTCTCCTTTGATGGACAAAATGAAGCAAAGGCACCCTTTTTCTAGCAGCTAGTAAAATCCCACTGATTGTCCTACAACCCAAAAAAATGTGGAGCAAGTACGTCACCAAAGTCCCACATGGAGGTGGTAAAAATCACATATGCCAGATGTCATGAGGGGATCCATAAATCAAGGACATGCCCTTACATGCCCAGGAGCAGTGATGCCACCGGAATTGAGATTATCTGAACCTCCTTGGACCGGTCAACTAACTCTCACCGTACCAATTGTCAACACCTCAACAAGTAACTGTAACTTCCCATTACTAAATCAATGAACCATTATCATTGATAGGCAACGGAAAATACCCTCATCCAAGCCAAATCAATTTAGCAGCTCTAATTGGTCCTAGATCAAAGTTCCCTGAAACTCTATGGTATTTATCACTTCGAACTTCACAATCTTCCCAAGTCCTATACAGGAGTTCATTACTATGATAAATGGTCATTTTGAAAGCCACCCTCTTAACCGAGTTGAACTCGACAAGAAAGTGAACCTCCACAAGGAGAATCCTCTCTTCCCTCAGGCGCGCAAATTTTTCATTTGCCTTTCCAACCTAGCAATTAATTTTTTTACCCAAAAAACAATAACCCCCTTCTCCCCACCAACCACCACCACCACCTCCTTAGCAACAGCAAGAACCCCACCCTACTCATCCACTACTACTTTTCCTAAACGTCATCTAGGAAAGTGAATCTGAAACAATGCCAATGAAACATATTCAGAATACTTCACCAGTTGTTTTTCCAAATTATCACATTCTGACTACTTGTAAATTCGTAGGATAAATTTAGTATATGCAAACATTGACTTAACTCATTCTTTTCACTCTGGCTTGACTTGCCATATGATACTCATTTAAACAACAATTGCTATTTGAGTTGAATCCAGCGTATACATGGTACTAATTCTCTCCTAGAAGTTCGCAAAAAGTCAATGAAAAGTCGAACAAAATAGACGGAATATAGAGAGCACAGACCAAGATGTGCCGTGTCATTTGGGTTGCACTTTCCTTGATATTGAAAACTCTGAGAAGACCAGCATCAATTTTCCTCATGAGACAACAAAAGAAAACTCTGCAGTATATCTCTAGCAACAACTTACTCACTGAATTTCCAAAAAAGTCCAACATCCATTTACCTAAATATTTAGATACTCCCTCCCTTTCATTGGATTCCCTGGACTTATTGCAAATTCCAAGGATGAGTTTAGTACCATGTAAGCATTGGATTGGATTGAACTCAGACAGGAATAACAGATCGAGTAAGTATCATTTGACAAGTCAAGTTAGGGTACAAACAGTGAGGAAAGTCAAGGTTTACGTGCACAAAATCTATCCCAGTAATATGCTAGACGTTCAGGGTGGAAATTCAAGAGAACCATTTGTCACACGACATGTAGATACCAACACGGGTACATCAGTTTAAGAAGCGAATAGAAAAAGCATAAACTTCACGGAAAATCGATGTCAAACGGAAAAGAAGCATATGCATTCTACGAAAAAGATTAGATTTAGGTTTTACCTCAGCCATCGATGCCGATGAATCGAGCAGATTGGGAAGTTTTAAGGTTCAAAAACAGAGAGATATGGAGAAATGTTTGCTTTTGACGAGAGATTATTGGTTTACGCAAAAAAATGGGCCGTTGAGCCTTTCCGGTTCAGTCTGGTGACTCCGGTCCCAAAGCCTGATAAAGAGGACCCGCCCAGTTTAAGAGCTTCACCTGGTTCCGGATTAGCTCTTCATTTGCGTTCTTCCTTTCCTGGATTTGTTTGATTGCCGTTGCCAGTTGCCACTATCGATGGGTATGGTAACAAGCCCAGTTACCCAGCCCAATAAAAGCCTGCCCATAGTGATGATGGGGTCAAGCTGGTTTTTGTTTGGGTTGGGCATGGACAAAATTTTGTATCGACTTGAATAGCGTTTGAAATCACTTTCAGTTTTGATTTTCTATTTTCAAAAAATCAAAATCAGCTTAATTTTTTATTTTTTACAAAAACAAATGGGTGTTTGATTATTTAGTTTTTATTTTGAGTTTTTTTATGTGTTTAATTATCCAGTTTTTATTTTGAGTTTTTTCTTTAGTGGTGGTTGCAGTGACGGAGCGTGGCGGTGGCGGCGGCAGCGGCCGGTCGCCGGCTGTGGGCAGTGGTGCTCGGTGGCTACGGCGGTAGGGGTGGTGGTGGTGGTGGTGGTGGGGTAGTCTCAAAATAAAAATCAAAACTGAAAACCCAAAACTCCAAAATGAGAGTTTTCAAAAATAACCCTGTTTTAAAAACTAGTTTTCAAAATTGAAGAAAAAAAAATAAAAATTGTGTGTCAAACGCGATTTTTTTCTCCAGTTTACAAAACTAAAAACCAAATGGTTTTAAAACAGAGCCTTGGTTGATCTGCTCTGGGACTATTAGTTGGTACGTACAAGTCAAAAGCCCAATTACCAGGTTTGCTAGAAGTCCGCCAATATCGATGATGGGATCAAGCTGGTTTAGGCATGGACAGAAATCCAGGCCTGAAATCTTGTTTGAGTTGGGTTCGGTCTCAGACCCAAGCCCAATATATGTGTTAAGTAAAGTGTATTGCATATTTGTTCTCAATGCGAATGGAGGATTTCAACTAAAAATTTCACTTTGACTGGGTATTTGGTAATTGATTGCATTAAATTAATTGTTTTGATTGCACAAAAGAGGATTTGCAAAACTTTGGAGGGATTTGAAGGGGGAATTTTACAGCTGAAGAAACTAGTCTAGACTTTCTTTTTGTCAAATCCTTAATTAATTACATGAGAGTGTTTTTAGCTTAAAATTATGGGATGAATAAATTAATACCATTCTTTTTTCCTTTTTGATGCCATCTAATACCACTTAAAATTATGGGATGAATAAATTAATACCATTCTTCTCTCTCATATCAGACTCTGGCCCATCTCCAACCTCCTGCGCAAGCCATTCCACTACCCACAGCATAAACAACCTCTACGAGTATTGGGGTTCCCCTCAGCGTCCAAGCCCTAATCAAGAGTCAGCCTCTATTCTCTTCGCCCCATCGCCAGCGTCCACTACCATCTGATTAGCACCTCTACCTTCAGCCTCGTGCCATCGCTTTAACCTCTGACCTCTACTCTACCGATACTCTCCACCTTCGCCTTCAAACTCCCTCTAGCTCTACCTCGTCACCCGTAGATATATAATAATAACTTTGTTTAGGATAGTTTGTGGAGGTGGTCAATTAGAAGTGTTAGTAATGGTTGCGAATTGTCATTGGAATTGGTAATCATAATAGATTTGGGTGGTAATTTATATGGGTGGTGCTGGTCGTGATTTTAAGATGTTGTGATCCAATTGGTTATTTCGGTGGTGCATGCAAGAAGTGTGCTACGGTGCAACAATTTAGTGGGGTGGTTGGTGCGCAATGGTGTCATGGGGTGGTTTGTGAGCAGTGGTGTCGTGGGGTGGTTGGTGCGGCAGTATACTATTGTAGTTGATCAGAGTTGTGGTGGGGATTATTCATGTTGGTCTGTTGTGCCTCGACAATGAGATTATCAGGTGACGTGCGTCCCTGTCAAATGGTGCGTGTGGTTTTTGGATGAAAAAGATAATGATAAAAAAAATGGGGTTAAATACACGTAGGTACCCTGAAACTACCACAAAGTCTCACTTGAGGGTCTCAAAGTTTTATTTTTATACATAAAGGCCTGTAACTCCAAATTTGTAACAAGTAAGTACATCCGTCCAAATTCCTAACGATCCATGTTTTTCTGTCAGGGGCAATTTTGGGTTTCCAAGCTACAACGCCGGCAAATGCCTCCTGCAAACCATGTCGGCAATTTTCCTTGTAGCTGCCCACTCACGGCCAACACCGCTGGCAACACCGTCCGGCTACCACGCCGGCAACTGTCCCTGCCATCACTCCCCCATCACCACGGTCCACCGTTGACCAACACCGTCCGACGAGCAACACCAGGATCCACCTACGACCAACATCGCTCCCCAATCACCACGATCCACCATCGACCAAAACTGCCCAGAAACCCCGCCGGTAGTGGCCCTGCCACCGCGCTATCCCCATTACCACGACCAACCGTCGGCCACAACCCCACCAGCACACTTCTGGCACCACCCACCACCAATCATACCAACCCACCAATAACCACTACCGACAAACTAAATCGATCCAGATCCCAGCAAACCCACGACCACCAACCACCACAGACCCTTACCGGCAAACCCACGACCACCCAAAACCTTACCTGCAAACCCGCGACCATGACCATCAAAACCTTACCTACAATCCGATTCTTTATTGTTCCACCACCGGCGAGACCCTCTGGCAACGACCACCCAACTGCTCAGCACCCTCCGGCAAAGACCACCCACTGTTCGCTACCGGTTCGAATCCTACGCCAATTTCGTCCATTTTTTGCGTCTCTTTGTCTCACAATGAAACCCATTTTAGAAACCCAAATTGCTCCTGACGGAAAAACATGGATAGTTAGGAATTTGGACGGATGTACTTACTTGTTACAAATTGGGACCCTCAAGTGAGACTTTGTGATAGTTTTAAGGTACCTACGTGTATTTAACCCTAAAAAATGTAAGAGAATATTTTACTCAAAACTACGTTGTCTTGGGCCTTGGCTTTAGGCACGTTGCCTAGGCTAGCCATATTCCTTTTCTTTCATATAAATATATGCCAAATATTTTTTTCTTTGATTCTACATCACACACACACACACACACATTAAGAAGCTGATCCGTTGCTTGCGCAGACAATTTTGGTTAAGTTGTCAGCATAATCTGGTCGTCCATCTGTGATTTGTGGACAATTTAGATCTATTTTTAAGTACGTACATAACGTAGCGGATGATTTTTTGACAAAACATCCTCGAGCTTAAGGGAGCTAGAGTGCGTTACAGTGCTTATCTGCTACATAATACAGCGGATGATGGGGCTGCTATAGTGCCTTCTCTTTTCATGAATAAAATTGCAGTGCCTTCTCTTTTGACAAATGAAATGGCAGTCTCCACCAAAAAGAAGAAAAAAACAGAGGCTGTGAGTGCAAGGAGTGCCAGGGACATTCAGTGAGTATAAGCAAAGGACAGCCATATATACTTTCATTATCTTTTTACACTCTCTTTGTTCATCTCTTTTGTAATATCCTTGTTGTTGTTTGAAAAAAATTAATTAATTAAAAAGAAAAAAGAAAACCTGGACTATTTTTGGGGCTACCGAAGGCAGCCATAAACAAAAGGGAATGACACCTCATGTTTTCAAGAGGTGGAGTGTGTGCATGTAGAGATAAGTGGAGGGTGAGGTGGCATGAGAGAAGGCTTATCCTGGACAGCTATTTGAGGGAGAATTACGAAAAATACAAAAGGAATCTCGGGATACCTTAACTGAGAAATCATAGAGAAAAGAGATAGGGAGAAAACTCAAGTAACAAAGACCAATTTGGAGACAAGTTGAAGAAGTTATGGACCCCCAAAGTTAGGGGAAAAAAATCAACCTACAGTGTGCAAAGTAGCTGATTGAGGGGGAAATTGAAGAAAATCCAAGAAGAATTTCATGAAATTCCAAACAGAGAAGTTATAGAAGAGAAAGAAAGGAAGATATTGAAACAAACATAAGGTATTTTCATTGAGAATAGAATAAGTTATAGGTCTTCAAAGTAGGTAAAAATTAGCTTTGTGTGTGTGTTCATGGTGTTTTGATATGTGTTCTTGAGGAAAATTAGGGCTAAAATTATTATGTTATGATATGATTCCATGTTAAATGAAGTTATGGAGTTAGATAGGTAGAAATAAATTGAGATCAAAGTGGTTTAAAGGGAATTTGAAGTGGAATCAAATAGCTAATGAGATAAGTTAGTATAATATGCATGTCTTAGTGAAGAAGGAAAAATATTTCTGGGCATACAAACCTACATAATGCAGCTTGGAGTGTGAAAAGTGATGAAAAAGTATAAATTTGATCCAAAAGTAATGAATAATGACTATACATGGCGCTGAAAGTCTTATTCATAATTGATTTCAAATTTTATTTTTTAAACATATTTGTAAGCTAGAATTTGGCTAAACACAAAAGAAAACTCCTATTCTTTTTGAAAGATCTACATACTGTAAAATTTTGGGATTTTCTGAGTTTTCAAACAATGTTAAATATATTTATCCTTAAAATAGGGTTTTAAATTTTCAAAAATATCAAATGAATGTATTTTAATCTGAAACTGTTACTACGACTTCATGCAGCTGAGACACCTCAGTGACTAAAATTTCATGACATTTAGAGGCTGATTGGTATTTTTGACAAAATTTGTTCCCTAACGCTCGATTTGGTTATCCGGGTGGGGTTTTGAAGCAAAAATTTCACCAAATGATTTTTTAGTATAAAAATCAATTTACGTTATTTTAAAAAGGTGTTTTGAGCCAATTGGGAGTGTTTATTGGTACAGAAATTGGCAGGGGGTGTTTAGGCAATTTTACCTATGGCCAGGGTGTTTTGGTAATTTTCTGCACCCCGGTGACGACTCTTGTGGAAACTCATGGTTAAGCAGCAAGAAGTATAAGGAATGAGAAAATTGAGTCTAGATAGGCGCAAGGAGGACGATAGTGCAATTTATGCACCTTATGGGTTAGGGCAAATCAGGTTAAGTTAATAGCCGTAATAAGTTCAAAATAAATAAGCAGTAAGGGAGGGGGGAGGTAAGGTTAGGTGTGTTTTTGTATTTTAGGGTTGTCTAACAAGAAATATTTTATTTGATAGGTGATCCCGTTGCTGAGAAAATCCAAAAGCGAGGAGTTCATCGGCTATAAAGCCAAACAGGTAAAGATAATGCAGTTCTGTAATGGTATTCATTGTTTTGCTTGGCATACAATGTTGATGATGCTTGTGTTGAACCATATATATATTGGAATCGGTTGATCTTATGACCCGACACTTCTTGTTAACTTTTGTTGTTGAAGACTTAAGGTAGAATGAATTCCTTTAGTCCGTCCAAAAATAAGCCTGAAAGCGTTGTTGAGGACTTATGGTCGAAAACACTCTCTAAGTCTGCTCCTTTAGTGAAAATCGTCCCCTAATCTGGACAAGACTGAGATGAACACCCCGTATGAAGGGGCATCATTAAGTGAAGAGCCAGTGAAGTGAAGTAATTGGTGGTCAGTGAAAAAGAAAGTAACTGACAAAAAAGGATGAAGCGCGCTAAAGTCTGTCTCATCGTGTCAAGTTAAGCATGCATTGCAATTTATTTTATTTGATGTTGCTGAATTTATTGTCTTGTTATTTTCATGATGATTATTTGCTTTAGTATTTTCTTTTGCATTGCACTTGCATAGTCCATAGTCTGTCCAAGTGGAAATGATGATGTTATGTTGGGCTTGAGCCGCTCAATCTGAACAAAGGTGATGTACCAAGATGGTTGCAAATGTTCGTTCTTGGCATCCTTAAATGTTGTATTCGTTGAAAATTCATGATCGATTCTCCGATAATTTTGAAAGGGTTGTACATTGTACTCTTCGTATTATCCTTACTGGGCGACTTGCGCTCATTCCTTATCTTATGTTTTTT
Organism: Escallonia herrerae; assembly: GCA_033070095.1. Lineage (NCBI taxonomy): Eukaryota > Viridiplantae > Streptophyta > Magnoliopsida > Escalloniales > Escalloniaceae > Escallonia > Escallonia herrerae. The sequence goes on along the minus strand of JAVXUP010001831.1, from coordinate 32,203 downwards.
TTTTCTGGTACTAGGTTTGAACAAGGGGAGACCTCGGGTAAAGGTAAAGAGAAATTATGCTGAGGTCCTGTGAGAAAATATATATCGCCACAATGTAAAATTTGGTATAAATATTAAGTTGTGTTATGTTACGCAGTCTCCGCTGCAATGCGATGTGTACTCAAGGAAAATTTTTGTAAGGACGTGTTGTGACGTTCCTTTATGATCTTAAGGTTGTGGTTATTATGTGTTGTATTTAAGGTTGTGACGTTGATAGGATTAACATCTCAACTTCGATGATGTCACTTAGGCTGGGGTGCCACAGGTGGTTTCAGAGCTTAAGTATTATGATTTTGTAGACTATTGGGGTACCTAGATTGACGTGAAAGTCAGTACGAGATTAAGAGGAAGAATGTAACGGGGTGACCGAGATGTATAAGTCGGACCAATTATGGCATAACTTATTTATAAGAATTATCATTCTATCATTGGTGCAGAAAATGGCAAGTGCACCAGCAAACATGGGAAGGTGGATTGAAGATGACATGATGGATGTGTTGAATCCCGATAAGAGAAAGACCCCTAAGAAATTGAGGAGGATTTATTGGATTCAGACGAGGAGCTCGTGGTCATGAATTTGCCGGGCCCCGAGATAGAGCTCAATTTAAGTGTACTCTTGCACTGGCCAACATATGGTTTTCTTCTAAGAGTTGTTTCTCAGTGACCAAAACATGGTTTTCTTTTTTCTAAGTGTAGGGAGTTGAGTACATTGCTTTTTCGTCTGCTACATAATGTAGCAGATGACAAAGCAATGTACCCTACGTAGCCTAATTTTTTTTTCAAGTGTTGGGACTTGGGTACACTGCTTTGTCATCCCGTACAATATGTAGTGGACGATGCGACCACGTCCCAACACTTAGACAAATGCAAGCAAGTTTGGCAACTCTCTATCTTTTAACATTGCTCTGTTGTTCGCTACATTATGTAGTGTAGCGGACAACACAGCAGCACAACCAAGTCCCAGTGCTTAGAAAAAAAAAAAGGCAAGTGTGTCACTGATCTATCTTTTAACACTGTTATGTCATCCGCTACATTATGTAAAAGAGGAGAAAGCAATGCGACCAAGTCCTAACACTTAGGAAAAAAGGCAAGTTTGGCACTGCTCTATCTTTTAACAATGCTCTGTCGTCCGCTACATTAGTAGTGCCGCAAGTCCCAACACTTGGAGAAAAACAAGCAAGTTTGGCATTGCTTGTAACACTACTCTGTCGTTCTCTACATTATGTAGTGGATATGTAACCAAGTCCTAACACTTAGAAAAAAAAAGGCAAGTTTTGCACTGATTCAACACTGCTCTGTTATCCGCTACATTATGTAGCGGGCGATAGAGCAATGCACCTAAAATAGTGTTGCCTTTTTTGATACGCCATTAGCTTGTTTCAACCATGCTCGAAGCGATACTCAACCATAAACACACCACATTCACATCAATACTCAAATCAAATCAATACTCTCAAGTCATACTCAGATCAATGTTACACCTTTCGTTTGGCTAGAAATGCAATATCCCTAACTTATTTAGATTCATACTGTTGAATTTGCCAAGCTACCTTATATCTATAGTTTCTTACATCATCTTGGCTCCACTTGTGCTTCTTGAGGCTTTCACAACAATAAATGAAGTTTATGTGCATCAACACATACAAACACAATCCGATCCATTAAGTTGCACGGCCTATGTGTCTTCACCTAGATTTTGACTTTGCTTTTTGGCTTTGCATTAGACTTTGTCAGTTTGCTAAAACCGCATAGAACAAATTTTGTGCAATGTAAAATATGAGATAAAAATATAGAATTAAATTAAGAACCGAAGCTAAATTGTAAAAACAAATGCTAATCTCACCATAGCTCCCAAGGGTCCACTGTAAAGGTCCGCAAGTAGCATTAGCGAAGCATCATTATAGAGAGTGTCAATGATTAAAACAACCAAAGTTGATGGTTAATGTAACGACCGGTCCATGTGTAAGACCCCGAATAAAATATAGTTAATTATTTTAATTTTTGGGGCTACTTTTAAAGTTTTAATAATATTTTGGAATTCCTTTTGAATAAGTAACATATCTTTAGGGGCCTTTGGAGTAATTTACCAAGTTTAGAGAAATAAAAAGACTGGTTAGTTTGTATTTTATCGATAAATTGAGTCTGATCTTTCAGAGAGAGGAGAAGAAAGAGAATAATTAGGGCTTGAGGATTGCAATTTTCTACTCACAATTGGTAAGTGATCGATCCCAAACCTTAATCAAAATACAATTGATTTGAAGATTTTAATTTTAATGGTTGATTTTATTAATTAGGTTTGATATTTTCGAAAGGTTACGCAACTTGCGAATCTTGTAGCGTGAATTGAGGTAAGGGTTATACATACTACATCTACTTCTATTGGATTCATGATGTTGGATTGTTTCTATCCGAATAGTTTTCGATGATCTCATTATGGAGTCGTTACCACCGTCAATTAAATTCTTGGATTTGTAAAACGCTCAAGTCCATTGTTTTTATACCTAATATAAAGTGTGTCAAATTCCTCACAGTTGGCGTTTGGTGATTTCTATCTAATTCGTGCTGCACAGTTTCGTTAAAGAGTATATGAGTATCTCGTTCTTATTTTCTGGTCAGTTTTTCAAAGATTGTTCTGGCAGTGCTTGTACTCAAGGCTTCCATGTATATGTCATTCTTGAAAAGCCCACTTAATTAAACCATTTCCCCTTTGGACTACTATTTCATGAAACAAACTTCTATTTGCTGACCTCTCTTTGTGCTACTTTTCTCTCAGTTACGTGAACATCACATGTGGCTTAGCCACATGTCCTTGTTGAATTGGACCTTGGCATCTTGCACCTTCTTTTGTTTAAGTTTTGGTCTAAATCTCGTTATTTCATAGTTTCGTGATCATACGAATTCGAATTCAATCGCTTCCACTTTTGTTAAACTCGTCTCATCGTCCTCTTCGATTTGTGTCTAATAACGAATAGTTTCTGAAATTGTTAAGTCGTCCTTATTAAAATGCAAGTTTTGATACTTTTGTAGCTAGTATATCCGTGAGATACTTTGATGTCCATTTAATCTCTTTGAATTGAACTAATATTTTAGAACCTTCACGTAAGTAGGTTAACGTGATTTCATGACATGATATGACAATTGCTACCGGTATGCAACTTTGAACTTAGAACCTTCACGTGCTTAGGTTAACGTGATGCCATGACATAATATGGCAATTGCTACCGGTATGCAACTTTGAACTTAGAACCTTCGCGTGCTTAGGTTAACATGCTTTACAGTCACGAAGTACGTGATGGTATCGTATTCGATTATTAGTTCAATTATTCGAATGTGTTATTCGACTTTGACTTTAATTTGATCTTTGATGGGTTGAATATCCTGAAATGAGATTATTTGTTGTGCGAAGATTATCTATCGTCTTTGTACTTTCATTTCATATGCTTTGTTTGGACTCAGCTATACGTTATTGGATATATGCGTTGTGCTCTATGGGTGTGTGTGTGTAATCTTTGCTGGGCTTTGTGCTCACCCCCTTCTCTCCCCATTTCAGGTAATTAAGCTGAGACATCGGTAGAAGAGTTAACTTTACGCATGAGCTCGGAGTTGCTCATTAATTTTAGACTTCTTTAGTGACTTGAAAATGAGAACTTGTAATAATTTGATTAAGTAGCTTTTGGTAACCCCAATGTTTGGGACGTAACTATTGTTATTAGATTTTCGCTACATTTATTAGACTTTGATGATGAATGAAAATATTATTGATTTGGGATATATTTAGAACTCTGATTTCCTCTTTGAGGTCATGTTCTTGGTAAAATTCTTTGGGTACTATATTTTTGGTAAGCAAGAATATTTTGAAATAGTATGTGTAGGTCTGCCTACGGGTCGGGGCATGACAGTTAATAGCAAAGTAAGAACTAATGACGATCATCGTAAACGGTTAATAAGCAGAAATACGCCACCTCAATAGTCACTGACTTGCGAGTGTCCGTGAAAAAGTCCGTGATATTGGGAGAGAGAATATAACTGCTTGATGCACGCTTCCTTGGGTTTGCACACCACCTTTACCGTTCTAGCCATAGCAAAACCATCAAATAAATATCAAACATGAACATTCTAGGATATGTATCTCCCCTACCACATTCTTCATAGATCAGATTTCAGATTCAGATTTATGCATTCATAATAAAATCATCTAACCAATGATCTAGTCACAGGTATGAGATACTGTCCCAACTCACTTGGTATTCTGGATCCTCAAAAAGAAATTGAGAGTGTTGCTGGGGGGCTCATTAAACCTTGTTGGTGAATATATTTATGCTTTAACTTTTTGAGGGGTTTCAAAGGATGACCTTTGACATATGAGCTCTGGAATCAGAGGGGGTATATTTTTACCGAGTCTGTCCATGCTGTTCGTGTATCCCAACGCCCGATGATCCGACTTGCATTACCTGTGAAACGACAGGTTTTCCAAGTTCAAATCTTATGTGACTTACTGTGGGATTCTTGTGCATTAGTCATTTCCCTAAGCAGGTTACATGATGGTCGACTCCACACGGGCCATGGATCACCCTTTCCCTCGTTTACACCCAAAGGCTGATGTGATCACAAACTCCGCGCTCACTCAACTTCTAGTAAAGTGTGAGAATGACGTCAACATATAATAAGAAAGATGATTTGTAAATATAATTTTTCTATGATCATGCTTGAGGAAAAGCAATGGAAGGAAAAAGGAAACTTACGAGTTTGAAGGCTACTCGCTAACCAATCACACCCCTCGGTTGGTAGTTCTCGTCTATGTCCCACGATACTATGTGTAATCTCTTCCAGATAATGTAGTGGTACCACTAGTGGAATTGCTCGATGCTTTTAATTGGGTCGGGCTCCAACACAATAGCTGCGAGTGTTTCTAGCTAAGATACCTATAATGCAATCTCCTCTTTGCACAGTTCCATGCCATCAATTTGCCTGAAAATGTGTGTATCTGGGTTCCTATTAGGTCTCATATCAGGGGAATTCGTTGGCAACCCTTGTACGCAATCAGACTGTTGCATCATACAATCCTGTAGTTGCACTCTGCAATATCCTAATGCATGAAATGAATTCGCTGTAATTTGGGAGAGAAAAAAAGGCAATGAATCGTACACCTTGTCCTTTAATATCTCGTACAACGCCCAATGTTTTGACCCACAGCCAACATGTCAAACTTTCCCAGATAAAAGGTCAAGTTATGATAGGGTCTTCTCTTCTTGAATAATGACCATCCTTTCGGCTGTATTCCCAGCATGAAACTGAGGTTATATCTTATGGGTTTTTGGGCTAGGGTCTAGGCGCCCGACACTTATGTGTTCATAAGATCACACCTGATAACAAAGACAACAGCCAACGAAACATGTAACTTTTGATCTCAACGAGCAGGATCACATAATCAAATAAGACCTTGCTCGTCAAACCTTGTTCACACACACACACACACACACACACTCTCTCTCTCTCTCTCTCTCTCACACACACACACACACACTTTATTCTATCCCTTCCCAATTAACGGTTCATAAAGTTTTATGATGGCCAGTTATTCTGATCTGGTAGCTGGATCCTTAACCTAGCCTTATCAATGCACTAACAATAATAACTCCCTCGTTTTAGGCATATTAACATCGTTCCTAGCTTCGTGTCATTCTGGATGCTTAATTACGCACATTCCCAAAATTCAGCACCGACATGGCAAATTGCAAAAAATAGCCCCTAATGGCCATTATACCAACAACACCCCAAAATCGCTTTAAACCAACTACTATCCTAATTTATGGACCAAAACGTTCTTCAAACAATTTTATAAGGAAAATTATCAAAATACCCCTTGGTGCCATCTCCTGAACAAAAATCCCAAAATAACTTTAAACATCTTATTAAGTGAATTGCATTGGTTATTCAGACTTAGAAGTTTATCGGGAATTTTTTGCTCAAAAATTCCTAACCGACATCTACCTGGCGTCATCGCCCGAACAAAAATCCCAAAACAACTTTAAACATATTTTTAAGCGAACTTGATTTTTCATACTTAGAAGCCCTTCGGGGGTTTTTCGCTCAGAAATCCCTAAACAACATCTAACGCAGCGTTCGAAAGCCGGTTCTACTAAAAATAGCTATCGGCCTCGAAATGCTCTAAAAGTTTAAACATTGAATCGTCTCACTACTTTAAGGTCCTCATAAAATTTTCTTTGGAAAATTGCATTGGTTTGCTATTTTAAAATTCACCATGAAGTCTTTCACCAACAACATCATTCAACCCCCTCCGTAACCTCAGAAAAATCTCAAATTTTCCCCCATTATAGATTTTTCAAAAATAATTAGGGTTTCTTCTTTACATTTTGTCAGAATCTCTTATGAACTGTTTTTAAATGTTCAAATAATGGACTACCAAAATCCTAGCTACCTTTAGCAACAGTTACACTTATTGTTCATTGTTTATACAGATTAACCACACACACTACTTCAACTTGACACACACACACACACACTCCTTCTTCCCCTCACTAACGAACACACATATTCACCCACATAATTTCACACACCAACATATTTACCCTTACAACACAAACATGTACAAACTAACACACACATTGCACCATCACAAATTCACATATACACCCTACTATGCATGGCAGCAGCCTTGTGCTTCTTCCCTCCTTCCCCTTCACCCTTTCACAAACACATACAACACCATGCGCGCACACACACGCCCCTGTGCACACTTGAAACACACTCACACGCGCGCGCGCGCGCACACTGCACCACTGCTACTACGGCAACAGTGATACACCCATTCACACACAGAATATATACACACAAACACCATGGCAAAACACGCATACACACTTCATACACCCCACCTCTAGAGCCACCATGGCTGCTTCCTCTACCCTTCACCCCCTTGCACACACACTTGTCTCGCGCGCGCGCGCGCACACACATACACAGGGCAGGTCACACACAAACACCTACCGTGAACATAAACATAATTAAACCATTTTTACCTTAAGATTACAACAAAAAAAAAAAGAGAAGGATTACCTTTTTTTAGGGTTTTGATTTTCTTTCCCTCTTTTCTCTTTCGCTTTCTTCTTATTTCTCTCCTTTTTCTTTCCATTTTTCTTTCTCTGCCGCTGCTCTATTTTTTTTCTTTTTCTTTCTTTTCCTTTCTTTTCCCTTCTTTTTTCTTCTTCAATATCCCATAAAATTCAATTTTTTAATAATTTTGTTTAGTGAGTCACCTCCTTAGTAGGAGGTGTTTAATCCTCCTTAAATTTTTCCAAAAAATGACACATCTTTGTCAATAATCACATAATTTCAAATTTACAATTTAGCCTCTCAACTCCATAGTGACACTTTGACCCCTTTAATTTTTATAAAATTGCATTTTAGCCCCCCCAAATTAGCCCCTCATTTTATTCTAATTACTCGATTATCAATACAAATAACACTATCAATAAATATAATGCCCTTAATTATGTCTAATTCTCGATTAGATTAAATTAGGGTAGTACACCCCCCCCCCCCCGCCCCCCAAAAAATAAAATTTTGTCCTCAGAATAATGACAAACATTATTCCACAAACAAATGTGGATATTTTTGCAGCATTATTGCCTCGGGTTCTCAAGTAGCTTTCTCTACCGCATGATTTCTCTAGATAACTTTGACTGCCGCTATTAGTTTAGAACATAATACATGTTCAATTCTATCAGCCACCTCTAGTGGTACCTCCTAATACGAGATATTATCTTGAATTTTCACCTGGATCACATGCAATGGGTCGGGAGCGTACTTCGTGAGAATTAAAACATGAAACACGTTTTGCAATTGGCTCAACTCTAGCGGTAGATCGAGCATGTATGCTACCATCTCAATCCTATACAGGATTTTTAAACGGTCCGATGAACCTCGAACTTAATTTCCCTTGCTTTCAAAATCGCATGATTCTCTTCCACGGTGGCACTTTTAAAAATACTAGATCACCTACCTTAAACTCTAACATCTTATGCCTCATGTCAACATTTTTTTCTTTTGCTGATTATGTGCAGTCCGAATTCTCTCTCGGATAACCCTCACCTTCTATTCTGTTTCATTGCACAGTTCCGTGTGACACAGTCTTTGTTCCCCAATTACATTGCAACAATAGGCATGCAACATCTTCGGCCATACAACGCTTCATAAGGAGCCATTTTGATGCTGACTTGATACCCATTGGCGTAAGAAAACTCGATTAAAGGCAATTGTTCATCTCATGCTCTACCCAAATCAATAATACATGCTCTCAACATATCTTCCAACAACAGTACCGTACGTTGAGATTGACCATCTGTCTGAGGGCAAAAGGCCATACTCATGGTTAATTTTGTTCCTGTTTCTTCTTGAAAACTTTTTCAAAATCTCGAGGTGAACCTTTTGTCTCTGTCGGACACTATGGTTGCTGGCATTCCATAACGACTAACCACCTCCTTAATATATACTCGGGCAAGCGGTTCAATAGAATACCCTTCTCGAATAGGAATAAATCGGGCCATCTTAGTCAACCTATCTACTACAACCAAGATAGACGTGTATTTATTAGTTGTTCATGATGACCTTGACACAAACTCCATCGTAATATTCTCGTTTCCACTCAAGCACAGAGAATGATTGCAATTGTCTGGCAATTTTCTTATGGTCCACTATGTAGGTCAGACACCGAGATACAAACCCTGATATATCTCCTTCATGCCAGGCTACCAAAAATATTTTTCACAAATTGGGAGTGAATCAAGTATTTAGAGCCATAAGTATTTGCCATAATTTCTTTTCTCAGTCGCTGTTAGCCGACACATATATTCGACCCTCATACTTGTAAATGCCATCCTTGTAACAATCAAATTTCTCCTTTTTATTCCCCTCAAAACCTCGCTGGATTTTAGGCATTTCCTCGTATTGACCTTGAGCTTCCTTGATTCAATCAAGAAGCCTTGCTCGGGTTTGTAGGTGAAATAGGTTACTACCTCCTTCTCCTCTTACTCAAACTTTGATTTTGAATTTGTCCAAGTCCTCGATGATAGCCTTTTTTTGGTCATCATCGTGGTTAGGTTCCCAATTTGCTTTCTACTTAACGCATCGGCCACCATATTAGCTTTGCCCGAGTGATACGATATAGAACAATCATAGTCCTTAAGGAGTTCCAACAATCTCCTATGTCTCATGTTGAGTTCTTTCTAGATAAAGATATACTTCAAACTCTTAGGGTCTGTATATATATCATAGTAATCCAATTTAAGTAGTGTCTCCATTTTTTATAGCAAACACCACTGCTGCCAATTCTAAATCTTGTGATGGGTAGTTCGTTTCATAGTTTCTTGATTGTTTGAAGGCATATGTAATCACATTACCATGTTGCATAAGTACACAACCTAGTCCTTCTCAAGATGCATCACTATATATGAAAAATCCTTCCAATCTTGACGGTAATGTAAGAACGGGTGCCGTTTCTAACTTTCTTTTCAGTTCTTGGAAATTGTTCTCACACTTACAGTTAAATTTCACATTCTTCTTAGTTAGATTCATCAATGAGGATGCTGTCTTTGAGAAGTCCTTGATTAACGTTCAATAATATTGAGCAAAACCTAGAAAACTCCAAATTTCAAACACCAAAGTCTGATGTTCCCAGTTTGAAACGGTTTTCACTTTTCCTGGGTCAATCAGTATACTTCATTTGACACTATGTGTCCCGAGAACTGTACCTTCTCTAGCCAGAATTCACACTTTTTGAGTTTGGCGTACATCTTATGTTCTCGGAGAATTTGCAAAATTTGCCTTAGATGTTGAGCATGCTCTTCTTCACTTTTGGAATAGATCAAAATGTCATCAATGAAAATTATGACACGATAATCTAAGTATCTGAGAAGTTCTATTCATCAAATCCATAAATGCCGCAGGGTATAGTTAGTCCAAATGGCATTAGAAGTGACTTGTAGTGTCTATTTTTTATTCTAAAAGCAAGTTTTGCAACACCCTTCTCCTCTATTTTCAGCTAGTGGTATCCAAACCTAAGATCCATTTCTTAGAAAATATTTCGCACCCTGTAACTAACAAAAAAGGTCATCTATGTGAGGTAAAAGGATATTTATTCTTGACTGTTACTTTAGTTAACTCGCTATAATCAATGCAAAGCCTCATCGTCCCATCTTTCTTCCTTACAAACAATATTGGGGCTCCCTAAGGCGACACACTAGGATCAATGAAAACCAAGTTCAATAATTTCTCAAATTGTGTCTTCAACTTAAATATCTCCGAAGGTGCCACCCTATGAGGGGCTTTTGATTTAGGACCGGTTCTAGGAATAAGATCGATACTCAACTTTATTTCTTTGTCCGGCAGTAAGCCTGGAAGGTCTTCTGGGAAAATATCCAAAAATTCGTTCACTATAGGAATCTGATCCATGTGCTTCACCAGCACGGGTATCATATAGCTACCTACATAACCTCCACATCCATTCCAGATACAACGACGAGCTTCTATAGCAGATATGAGATAAGAAGTTCGAACTAATGGACCCCCCTTGTATAACAACTGTAGGTTTATCGGGGGTTGACAGTTGTATTGTCTTATGCCCGCAATCTACATTAGCGTGATAAGCCACTTTTCCAAGGATGACATCAAAGTCTCACAAATCTAATGGTATAAGATTAGTATATAATGTCTGATCGGAGACTTTTTCAGACATTGTCTATATATCTTAGTGGCATAAAAAGAATATCCACTAGGTCTCTTCGTCACTAATACTGCACTCAGCGGTTGCCGGGGCACAGTTAACTTATTCGCAAATGCTAGTTAAACAAAAGAGTGGGTAGCACCAGAATGAAATAACACTACAGCCTAATGCGAGCATACAGGAAAAGTACATGTCACCACATCTTCTGATTGCAGGGCTTCCTTCAGGTTTATAGCATTTGTTCGGCTTCCTTCCAAAGCCATCATCTTTCATCGCGGGCATTCCTTTGTTTTATGGCCTGGTGCTGGCACAGAAAGCAAACCCTCTGGTTTAGCTTATGATCATAATCATTTGCTTTGTAGCCTTGCTTGCCATATTTGAAACACACTCTTGTTGCCCTTATACACTTTATGCCCTTATGCTTCAATCCACACCACTTATATTCTTTACTTGCTGCTTGGCCTGAACCTTGTCTGAATTTTCCTTCCTCCACTTTAGTTTTGAACTTCTTTCCGCTATCGTTTTCCTCTCTTGGTTATTTCTCTCTTTTTTCCTTACTTCTTCCTTTCCTCCAATGCCTCTTTGTTTTCTATTTCTATCAGCAGAGTCCTTTCTACAGCTTTAGTAAGGGTTCTAAGCTGGAAACTTTTGACAATCCTTCTCAAGGGTTGTCTCAGTCGTTCTTCGAATCTTCTGACCTTTCCTATCCTCTGTTAACCACCTGATGTGTCGCGAAACGAGCCAGTTCATCAAATTCCTTTTTATATTCTTCCACCGTCTTGTTTTTTTTGTTTTAGATTCAGAAAATCAGTTTCCAACTTGTTTGCACGCTCACAGGAAGAAATTTCTCGTTAAATACCCATTTAAACTGCTTCCAGGTAATATAGGTCCAGTTAGTCTTTCTTCCTTCTTCAACCTGTTTTTGCACATCCCACCGATACCCTCCTGCTCCCTTCAACACATGAGTGGCAAAAACCACCTTTTGATGTTTTCCACACCCTGTAATTTTAAAGGCCTTCTCCATTTCCTAAATCCGAGCCACTACTCGGATTGGAACATTGTCCCCGTGAAACTCACTGGGCGAACTTCTTGAAAGTCTCAAAACTTACATCCCCTTTTTCCCTCTACTGGGACGGATGCAACAATAGCCGCCGATTGTGCTGGAGTTCCTATGATTTCTCGTAAGAATCCGACTAATTTTCTCCTTAAACCTCTCTATTATTATTAGCAACTCTACCATCAACATTACCCACACTTATAACCCTCAGCAATTTCTGAAGACGCTTTTGTGTGTATGTGGGCTTCTCCTGTATTAGCATGTCTTTCAACAAGAGTGACTACATGTTTTCTCAATTGTCATGCCATTCTGTAATTAACATAATTAATGCTTTTAACTCAACATTTATGATTTACACAACTTAACATCATTATACAAACAACATTTACATGCAACTGTTCTACACTACACATATATACATTATGAAATTCCTCCTACTCTCAACTAAAAGAGCCTACTTTGCTCTCGATATAACTATGTAAGCCAGTAGTCCTTGTCAATGAGCATCTCCCTCCTCACCTTCAACATAACTCTTCCAGGGTGATTCTCCAGAACTATCTGTTGCATTCCCCAAACCTCTCCCCGGCACCTATTATTTGATTTCTTTTCATCTGTTTCCTTTCCTCTTTATAACACCTCTCCATCCTTTTTATCGATTGAGCCCTCATTTAGTTTTAACGTATCCAACTGGCTTACCAGTCAGTCCTGCTCCCCAACTGCCTTAATATATCTTTGTCTATAGAAATTTCCAACTCTGTATACCTAACTTGACCCCTCATTGTTCCCTTCAAAATCTCTCGGGAACCCGATTCGGGTTTATCCTCCTCTTCCAGTTCTGCTAGGTCCATCTCCTCTGGCTCCTCGTCAATGGGCCATGGGTCTTCCTCCATATCGTTAGGATCTTATTTGGGGTCCTCCTCCACCTCATCATCAGAAGGATGTTCTTACTTGAACCCATCCATTACATTATCTTCCAACCATCCACCTACTCCTGCCATAGCCTCCTGCAGAACAAAAAACCAAATCAAGCTCAAAACCATAGTTATATGCATCAATTTCATAACTTCCTTCCTCCTAGATCCTAGGTTCTACCTTAAGTCTGCAAAATCATAAACCTAAGCTGTGATACCAACTTGTGACACCCTCAACCCCGGTGACCCCACCGGAGTTAAGTTGTTTATCATAATCACAACATAACCCTGTACGGAATATAGAGCAACTCTAGATACATAGACCTTATACACATACAACTCAAAATACAACCTTACAAAAAAATTTCTTAACAACATTCAACATGTACATAGAGGAAGTCTTAGCGCAAAACATCTACAACCAAAAACAAGGTTGTCAGCATTTAACGTCTTCTTTTACAACTTAGAGCAACTTTTCCTTTCTCTTCCTAGATGTCTTGTTCAGTCTTACAACCTGAAACAAACACAGGTAAGGAATGAGCGCAAATCGCTCAGTAATGACAACACGAGGAGTATCGTGTATAAGTGATTCAAAATTCTCAAAGGAATAATGATTATCTCAACAATAAGAATGAATCAAGATCGTAATAATAATTACAACATCAAAGTAAATGTCAAATGATCTTTTTCTTTCATTAGACTGAGCGGCTTTAAGGCCCAACATAACAACATTATTTCATATCTTTGTAGACAAGACTGACAGACTAACTAACTGACTATGCAAGTGAACACTAAATTGATAAATGCCGAGGTAAACATCAACTAAATACAAGTAATTAAAATAATCAATATTGAATAAAATCAAAATGTATTGCAGACTCAGTTACGACCAGACACGACAAACTTAACTTGAGCGCCATACCTCGTTTTGCCGGTGATCAATTTCATAGGCCAACCTCATTTTAATGTCTCATTATACATGATCTTCATCTCAGTCTCAAGTAATTAGAAGTGACAGTCATCAAGAAGAACTCATAAAGAGTATATGTCCCTAACCGCGTTACAGCTAAACATCAGAGCTCCATCAACGGGGTAGACTTTGGAAAACTACTCCACCTTACATGCTCAACAGCACAACTCAAACAAGAAGTATCGGGTCACAAGATCAAATTGTATTCAAACATAAGAACATGAGTTTAATATATTGATCATCAATGGGCAGACTCGGTAGGAACTTAACCACAAGTCCTCAATAACATTCTTGACTAGGAGAAATATATGTTATCAATCATTGCCGACATCTCATAACAACAACACATCAATATCCATAATAAATTATCAATGACAGATATACCAATTGAATCAAATCATAGTATACAAGGACCGTATTAAACTACTTTTCATATGTATTATACCGATTTTTGAACCGAAAAGTTCTTTGAAAAATTTTATAAGAAAAATTAACAAAATATCCCTGGTGTTCATCGCCTCAAAAAAATCGCACAACAACTTTAAAATGTCTTTTTCAGCAAAATACATTGGAAAATCGGACTAAAAAGCCCTTCAAATTTTTTTTGCTCAAAACCCCTAACTGACATCTAACCGGGAGTTCGAAAGCCAGTTCCACTAAATGTCCCGAAATTTTAGACATTAAATCATCTCACTACGTTAAGTTCCTCAAAAAAATTCTATGCAAATCATGTCACTACATAGGGGCAATGGATGCATATATATGCACATAGGGGCATTGCGTGTATGCGTGCGTGTGTGTGTGTGTGTGTGTGTGTGTGTGTGTTCATGTGTGTGTGTCCACTGGCAGCTTATGGTAGGTCCATCTGGCCGTCTGTCCATTGCGGATGGAGGGCGAGATCTACTTTCTTTTAAGTAAACTTCTCTGTCAGCTACATTGTGTAACAGACGGGAAATTAACTTAGAAAAAAAGGATCTGGCCCGGTCATTTGCAATAAAAGAACAACCAGATGGCATTGGCAACTTAGCTTAAGTTGTCAGCGCTGTCAAATGATCAACTCCCTAAAATACAGCTCCCTATATATATATTTATAGGAGCTAATCATTTGATAGGGCTTACAACTCAAGCTAAGTTGCCAGTGTTATCTGGCCATTCATCCATTGCAGATGAATGGGCCAGATCTTTTTTTTTTAAGTAAACTTTCATCGTCCACACACACACACACACACACACATATATATATATATATATATATATATATATATATATATATATATATATATATATATATGGGAAAGATAAAATGTTAGCACTAGCAAGTTGCCAACCCTCTGATTAATTTTTTTTTTAACCCCTCAACTTTTAAGCAGTTCATTTAAAACACTTCATACTTAAAAAATTAAAATTGACCCATCTCAAGTTTAGAACATGTCAATCCTGACCAAAGAAGAATTTGGCCTTACAAAACTGGTTTAGAGCCTAATCAAAGGCGAGATCTAACTGAAAAACTCATGAAAATTTCTTGTTTATTAAATCATAAGACATGAATTATACACTTAGACCATGGAGTTAGAAAAACTGAGAAAATAGAATATTAAATCAAATAATATATGTATACTCTAAATATATGTAGAATTCTTAACAAGATAACAAATCAGATATTGACTGAATTACACAATTCAGATAAGGGTTAGGAAGTAAAAATCACGTCCTAAACTCAGCTAACTTCTTTTCAAACTTTGAAAGTTATGACTGTAACACTCCGATATTTTAAATAATAATAATCATAAATAAATAAATAAATATAAATGTATATATTTAGCAACGAATAATTTTTTAGCGTCGATAATTATCAATTAGCAATTTTGGCAAGGAAGAATTTTAGTTAACACCGATATTTTAAGTAGCGACTTTTAATATCGCGCCCATTCATCTGTTAGAATTTAACAAAAAACAGTTATAAGTATCATTAGTTCAAGCCTTTAGTGAAGATTAGCGTGGGGTTATTTAAAATTTTAAATTAAAGTTTGGGGTTATTGAATAATTAAAAGGTAAAAAAAATTATATTGATTTGATGGTCAACTCTTTAATTATGGAAAAAGTAAGTTAGTGAAGGAACTAGGGAAGAGAAATTAGAGCAATTGGGATTTATTCCCATTTTTAGTTACAGTGAGAAATAAAGAGATAGGAAAATGAGCATTTCACTTAAAAGGGGATTTTCGGTTACAGCATACAGAGAGAAAAGACAGAGAAGAGAAAAAGAGAGAGGAAGAGAAGGGCTGGGTTGTGCTTGTGAAAAGAGAAGAAAACGGGAAGTTCTTCCGGTGATTGAATAACCATCTTCCGGTTAGTTTTTGTTCCCAACCTATTCTGGTCATACCCAAGGGGTCACTAGGGGTCCCATTTCACGCGAACACGTCGACATTGTCAACAGTCAATTCTTCAACGCTTCGAACCGGTCAAAGTGCGTGCGCCCAAGTCACGTGCATTCTTTGCTTCACACGCCTCACACGCGACTTAGTCACCAATTATTTTACATTAATGTGACTCACTGTAGCACGATCGTCACGCCGCGACCCACCCAAGCACCTTTTTATCAAAAACTTCGACCGACGGCGCAACCGGAGCAAGGGGCAAAGGCCTTGGCCAACCCCATGGGGTCGGCCTCGGCCTCACCCAAGTCCATGGGGTCAACCTCGGCCTCCCATGGGGGGTTGGCCTTGGCCTCCCCCCCCGGTTCTTCACTTTTCGCGCAAAGTCCCTTGCGCACTTTTTTCACTTCGTACGCTTCGTATGTGACTTTGGCACCTTGTTCGTCATATAGGTATGACTCACGGCAACACGCTCGTCGTAATGCAACTTCCGAATTCATCATTCCCATCAAAACAGTCAGCGCGCCTGATGTTCACCAAAAGGGGGAGTGGCCTTGGCCTCCCTTCATGGGAGTCGGCCTCAGCCTCAGCCTCCCCAAGGGGGTCGCCTCGGCCTTCCCCCAATTGTTGGCCTATGGCCTCTCCTTTTGCGCGCACTTGTTTTCTTGAGTCCTTGCACATCCGCGATATTTACGAACGTTCGTACATCAACCTCGCGACGTCCGTCGTGCATCAACCTCGCGACGTCCGTCGTGCATCAACCTCACGACGTCCATCATCCATCAACCTCGTGACGTCCATCGTGCATCAACCTCGTGACATCCGTCGTGCATCAACCTCGTGACGTCCGTCGTCCCTGACCACATACATCTCCCCCGATGCCCATCGCCCAAAGTCGTGCACTACCACCGAATGACCCGTCGCCGACGACCGCATACCATCAGTCCC
Organism: Escallonia herrerae; assembly: GCA_033070095.1. NCBI lineage: Eukaryota > Viridiplantae > Streptophyta > Magnoliopsida > Escalloniales > Escalloniaceae > Escallonia > Escallonia herrerae. The sequence continues at coordinate 15,165 of JAVXUP010001831.1, read as the reverse complement.
GACTTTGTCATTACTACATGTTGCATTCATCATCTTGTTATGACAGGTCCACTCAGCTCAAATCCCATCTTTGGGACACCCGACGCATGCCAGTGCGTCGTCTCCGCGACGTTCATCCCAGCGCCGGTGCGCCATTCTCATGATATGTGCCCGGCACCAAGTATATCCCTGCGATGTTCATCGCCATGCCCGTGCGCCATTCTCATGATATGTGCCCCGGAACCAGGTGTATCCCCGCGACGTTCGTCGCCGCGCCCATGCACCATTCTCATGATATGTGCCCCGGCACCAAGTGTATCCCCGCGACGTTCATCGCCGTGCCCGTGCACCATTCTCATGATATGTGCCCCGGAACCAGGTGTATCCCTGCGACGTTCGTCGCCGCGCCCGTGCACCATTCTCATGATATGTGCCCCGGCACTAAGTGTATCCCCGCGATGTTCGTCGTCGCGCCCGTGCTCCATCGTCATGATACGTGCCCCTGGAACCAAGTATTGCTCTACGACGTTCGTCGCAGCGCCCATGCAACGTTCATCGCCGCGCCCATGCGCCACTTCCATGACATGTGCCTGCGACACCAAGTATATCCCGACGACGTTCGTCGCCTGCGCCCTTGAGCCATTCTTATGATCCATGCCCCCAGCCAAGTATTACTCCGCGAGGTTTGTCATCGCGCCCATGTGCCATTCTCATGACATGTGCCCGGCACAAAGTATTGTCTCCTTGACATTTGTCGCCACGCCCATGCGCCACTTCCATGACATGTGCCCACTGCACCAGGTTTTGTCTCTGCGACGTTTGTCGTCGCGCCCATGCACCACTTCCATAACATGTGCCCCGGCACCAAGTACATCTCCGCGACGTTCGTGACCGCCCCCGTACACCACTTCCATGACATGTTCCCCGGCACCAAGTATATCTCCGTGACGTTTGTCGCCACGCTCGTACGCCACTTCCATTACATGTGCCTAGGCACCAAGTATATCTCCTCGACGTTCGTCGCCTGCACCCTTGCGCCATTCTCATGATGCGTGCCCCCGGCACCAAGTATTGGCCCGCGACGTTCGTTACCGCGTCCATGCGCCATTCTCATGACATGTGCCCAAGCACCAAGTATTGTCTCCGCGACGTTCGTCGCCTCGCCCATGAGCCACTTCCATGACATGTGCTCACGGCACCAGGTATTATCTCTGCGACATTCGTCACCGCGCCCATGCGCCACTCTCATGATACATACCCCGGCACCAGGTATTGTCTCGCGATGGTAGTCGCTTTGCCCATGCACCACAATCATGTTGCATGCTTCCGGGGGGCTCTGTTCATAGTGCTCTGGCATGAGGACCCCTCGCAGCGTGATGGGCTCACAACCTTAAAGCCATCGCCGGCACAATCAATTGTGGGATGGGATCACAACCTTAAAGCCATCGCCGGCACAATCAACTGCGGGATGGGCTCACAACCTTAAAGCCATTGCCAGCAGAATCAACTGCGGGATGGGCTCACAACCTTAAAGCCATCGCCAGCACAATCCAATCAACTACGGGATGGGCTCATAACCTTAAAGCCATCGCCGGCACAATCACAGCAGGATGGGCTCACAACCTAAAGCCATCGCCGGCACAATCAACAGCGAGATGGACTCACAACCTTATAGTCATCGCCGCCACGGGATGGGCTCACAACCTTAAAGCCATCGCCGTCACAACCACGGGGGGCTCCGACACGAGGACCCCTCGCAGCGGGATGGACTCATAACCTCATAGTCATCGCTGCCACGGGATGGGCTCACAACCTCAAAGCCATCGTCGTCTTCATTCCGGGGGGCTCTACTCGTAGTGCTCTAGTACGAGGACCCCTCGTAGCGGGATAGGCGACTCCTTCGAGACACTATCTTCGTTAGGGTGGTCTTCGTGACTGGCCTACGTGCTCCGGCACTGGGGGCTTGTGTCGACACCCCTATGGACTATGACCCCCGGGTCACTCCAAGACGGGAGCAGGTCTTCAGAGGGCATCTCGCCTAGTCTGCCTGGTAGTTGGGCGTCAGGTCTTCCCTACCACTGCCAGGCTTGTGGGACTCTGCAAGGGCTTGGATTGGAGGCTAGATCAAGGGGGTTCTCTTGCCACACCGACGCTGTGGGAGCCAGTCTTTCCAAACAAACAAAGCAACGCTGTGCAGGGCAAGGTGGGTGAATATGCGATTCGACAGTCCGTGGAGCACCGGTAGCTGTGGACCCTTCGGTGACGTGTCACTCCCGGGGAGAGCCACGTGTCACGTGATGATATCATCATCTCAACCTCTATAAATAGAGGTCTTGAGAATTCATTTGGGGGACTTGAACATTTTCTAAAGGTTGGACATAATTATTTTACTTTCACTTTCTCACTCTAGAATCCTAAAGAGAGAAACATACATGACCCTGACTCTGGACCTAAGCATCGGACTGTGACTATCGTCGTGTATTCACCCTGTGTCATCGCCCTCGCAGCACTGCCACCGTCAGGCTCTGTCTGGAAAGCCCTTGGTCTCTACCCTTGCTCCACCCTTGCTGTGTCTCATATCAACATTCTTCGCATCTGACTTGGATTGCATTCGTTGTGGCACCTCCACGTGACTGCGAACCCACTTTCCTTGGCATCAGTTTTCAACCTTTGTTTTCCTCTTGATTATTCATCTGAGTTATGGGTTTTAAAAAAGGGCTGTGAAGGGGTTGTAAATTCCAGCTGTACGTGGGTACATGGTGGTTACGGTTGTGTGGTTTTGAAGCCGTGAGCGGCCATGGCTGCCGTGGAAATGAGTTTGCGGCACCGCCATGGCTCGGACAAGGGTAAAGCAAATGCGACGGCTGCGATTTAGGTAGAGAAAACAGCCACGAGGGCTGTTGGTTTTTTAGAGAGAGAGACAGACAGACAGACCATGGGTGCTGTAGGGTATGCTTTGTGGTAGTGCTGTGTATTTCTTGTGTGAGCATGGGTGTAATGGGCAACAAAAGAAGCCACGGGTCCAGTGAGTGCGTGAGTTGTGTTTGTGTGTTTTGTGCGTGATTGTATGTGTTGTGAGTGTATGTGCGTATAGTATATTTATGTATGTGTGGATGGACTGAAATGGTGGGTGTAATGATGTGCAAGATGGGGGTTGGATTTGTGTGAATTTTGTGGGCTTGCAAGTTTAGGAAAGAAGGGCATTGCCTTGGTTGTATGCGGCTGCCATGGGAACCTGTGTGGGTTTGGACAAGAAGAAGACCCACTACCGTGGGTGTGGGATGTTTTATGTTGTGTATGGGTGTAAACAAACAAGAGAGGATGTGGACTGCCATGGCAGTTAGTGTGAGTTTTTTGCCTAATTCTTAGTGTGGTGGCTGTGAAGGGGTGAGTGTAGCATGTGCTCTGCCGTGGGGAGATAACTGTGTTTGAAAGAGTGTTGTGTAGCAGGTCATGGGTGTGTGCAATGTTGGCATGTGTGCGTGTTGAACCAGAGAAAAAAAAGAAAAAACGGAGAGAAGGAAGTGGCGTGGGGGTTATATAAATATAAGGCTGTGTTTTGGATGTATGCTGAACACAAGAGCTTGGGTGTGTGAAATGAGTGCATGGAGACTTGTGTGATTGAGTGGGTGGGTGAGTGTTTGTGGGAGAGGAATTACTGTATGTACAAAGGTTTGGGTGTGTAGTTATGTGTGAAATGGTTGTGCAAAAGGGAGTGGAAGAATATGGTTGTGTGTGTTAAGCAGGTGTTTGTCTTTAGAGATTGAGAGATGGGAAAAAGTGATTGCCATGGCTGTGCAAGTGTATACGAATTATATGTGTATTGGTGTATTGTAATGAAGAAGAAGAAGATAGTGTAGTGTGTGGGTACGAATTAACGTTAGTATGGCGTGAACATAGAATAGTGTACGGTAATTTTTTTGCACATGAAAATTTAAAGTATAATACCTTAGTGTATAATAGAATTTCTGGTAAAGTTTTATAATTTTCAGAAAATCGTATGTATTTTTAATATATTTTCTATAAGTTCAGAATTAAAAAATTCTATTGGAGCTCTTAAACCCTGAAAATGTTCTGGTAAAAATTATAGTAATGTCTTTATGGTATCAATAATACTCAGTTTGAATTTGATTATTTTTGGAATTGATTTTCTATGATTTCCGTATTGCATTGGTTTTAGCAAAATGAATAATTTGAAAATAGTTTTAATGTCTTCTAATTTCTGATTTAAATTTCTATAATTTTATACATATTTTAAATTTGTTAAAAAAATTATGGGGCTTTATTTTAAGCTAGAAGTAATTTTGGCTATTTATGAATTTTATTGTATTTGAAGAAAATATTTTTAATTCAAAAATATTCAAAATTTCAGAAAATTTACATTTTGACTTTCTATAATGTTTTAAGCTGCGAAAGTGTTTTATTGTAAATTATTATGAATTTGGAGTATTGTTAAGTATTAAAGAAGGTGCGAGATTCTCGATTAGGTTGGTCGTGTGCACTACAAGAAAAAAGGCTTTTAGCGACGAGAAAATCCGTCGCTAAAAGCCAAAAATCTGTCGCAAAAATAATTAGCGATGGATTTACCGTCGCTAAAAATCCCTCGTATAAAAGCCCGTCACTAATAGTTTTTGAAATCCGTCGCTAAATATATAATTATTTGTGACGGATTTATTTTTAATTAGCGACGGAATATCCGTCGCTTATTATATTTTTAGTATTTTAATTTTTTTTTTTGTCAAATAGCGACGGAATAATGTTTTAGCGATGGAATATTCCGTCGCTAAAACATTTATTTAGCGACGGAATATTCCGTCGCTAATTAACTGATTGTATGAATACTTTTAGCGACGGAATTAATCCGTCGCCAAAAGTCAAAAAAAATTTTGAAATTTTTTTTTTATTTTTCAATTACCCAAACCTGTAATACAATTTTCATTTCTCAACAACAACGCTAATAATCAATACACAAAGAAATATATATAATCAATCATAAAAAAGACTCATTATGTACAAGCCGGGAACCGGATACAGCCGGTTAGGGGAGGGGAGAAGAGTACAAGCCGGGGGAGGGGGAAGCTAGGAACGGGCACGAGAAGGGGCTCATCAGGGGTTGCCGAGTCCCGGATCTGGATCCTGCTGATCCGGGGCCGGCTCGGCATGTCCAACAGCGCCCTGCTCCCTGATCATCCTCACCACCACTGTAGCAATGCGCTGGATCTCCTCGTCGTCCAACTGACGCCGAGGAGCCGGTGTCTGTGGAGGGGCAGCAGGGGGTGAGGACGCTCCTATCACGGCACGAGCAGTCGTGCTAGGCAGGCCGCGTATGCGGCCTTTCGGCCGATTCACGACCTCCGGCGTATCCAGCCATCGCTTCAACCCCCCAGTACTCGCAGCCGTACTAGTGGACGCTGATGGCTGTCCGGACTGCTGCTCGGACCCCCTTAGCTGTTCATACGAGGCCTGCAAAAATAGTGGTTTAACGATATGTTAGGGCATTAATTAACGAAACAGACATTGAGGATAGAAAGACAAAACATTAACAACTAAAACAAATTGACTCACATCGATCCGCCGGGCAATATCTGAAATATAGTCGCCCGCCCGGTGCGCCTCGTCCTTGTCCTTCTTCCGCACGTGCGTCTGATTATAGGTCAGAGCTACGACCTCATCCTCCTCCAGATCCGGGTGCTCGACCGCGTTCATGTGTCGGACGATGTCGTGTGGCACCGACCCCCCCGTGTGCGTCGGATCTCTGTTCTGTCTGTTCTCGGCCCCGCTCTTACTCTTGGCGTCCCAACCTGGATCCGCAGCCCACCGATCTATCATCTCCCCCCATACACGGTGAGATATCCAATGTGGGGGATATCTCGTCATCTCCGTCATCGGGGCACCCTCGGGCAGCATCTTCTTCGCCCGGTCCCGTGCATCGTGGAGCCATCGGCGGTAATTCTTGCCGATGTAGGCAAAGAAGGCCTGCTGCCCCAGTACCTGCTGCTGAGGCGTGTCAAACGTGAACCCCTCCTGTAAGGCATTCAATAACACAAATTAACAACAGAAAACAAACTCTAATTAAACATTTACTAACGCTGAAAAAAATACTTCACCGTACCAGCCACTCCTCCCATAGGGCCTCCCTCGCAGCGGCATCCCAGTCCTTCCAGTACAGGCGTGGCTCGAAGAATCGGCCCTTCACAAGAACGCCGATCTTCGTCCTCGCCTGATTCTCCAGGATCCTGCCAAAGAAGTAAATAAATAAATTAATACAGTTCAAATATAAATTAACACCCCAAAATTTTAAATATAAGGCATGAGGTGATATTTTTAGTACTTACAGGCCCTCCTGCGTGAGCGTAACTCTCTGTTTACGCTGGGGGTCGATGCGTACCCCGCGTGTCGGACCACGGCCTCGTCGAGATCCTACAAAACACAGACATTAATACAGTTCAAATATACTTTAAATATAGGCTAGCGAAAATGTACTAAACACCGTTATCAACTATACCTGAGGTAGAACCCACGGAAGATGGAGAATGCACGCGCGTGTGGGATGAATCTGCGTCGGGCTGGGGCGACGGCTGGCGCTGGGGCCCCATCTGCTGTCCGCGATCACTCTGTGCCTCGTCATCAGTAGGCAATGACGAGGTGGGACCCACCGGGGAGGAAGCAGCTCGGCGTCCAGCCCGGCCACGAATAGCCCGTATCCTATCCATATCTGACTTCATATAGATAAATTACAAAGACATTAACACGTTAAAAACAATAATTTGGCAAAAATCATCATCGGCACTATATATATATATATATATATATATATATATATATATATATATATATATATATATATATGAACGGATGTGCAAAAACACATCAATAAACACCAAGTTCTAAAATGTTACTACATTTTTCCCGTGATGTTACAACATTACAAGTCAATCATTTTCAGTTTGCGAATCATCTTCATCACTTTCCTCGTCGTCCTCTTCTTCGTGGGACTCGTCGTCCTCTTCATCTTCTAATTCATCCTCTTCATCAGTAGACTCGGTCACATCATCTCCAACACTTTCCACGTCTTCCGCGTCATCATCTACGACTTCTTCTCCTACAAGAAGTGTTGTTGGAAGAGGAAGATCGTCCTCCTCGTTGTTGACCTCAACAGGGAACAAGACACGTGGTTGGTCGGCTTGAAAGGAGTCTAGCTCACTGTCATATGTCACGGGCAATTTCTTGGACTTGATAGTTGTATACCAATGAGATTTGGGATTGGCGACGTCCTCCGCGTAAAAGACTTGTACAGCTTGACTAGCAAACACAAAGGGCTCGTCTGATGCAAGTCTTGACTTGACATTGACATCTACAATCCCTTGAGAGCTAACACGGATTCCTCTACTGCATGTGACATCGAACCACGTACACTTGAACATTACCAGGCGGTTTTGGGAACCCAGATATGTTAGCTCAACAATCTCATCTAGCTCTCCGTAAAAGTCCATGCAATTCTCGGCATAACAGTCGCCGTTGACCAAGACTCCACTGTTTTGGGTTTGTTTTGTTCGGTCATCATCTTTTACGTTAAACCTAAACCCGTTGATGATATAGCCTCCGTAACAGGATGTTTGTTTGTTAGGGCCTTCGGCTAGTAATTTCAAGCAGGAGGCCACTGGTCTATCCATTGACTGAACCTATTGTAGATGACGGTAAAAATTAAGGATAAATCAGTATACTAATTGGCCACAGAACTGTATATAACACATAATATAATTTCGTTAAACAATCTTACACGGATTTTGAACCACTGTACAAATTGTGATTTCCGATGAGATTCAAGTCCAGCGGGATCAGTGATTAAAGATTCCGCATCGAACTCACTGCAAACCAATATAGTTGACTCGCTTAACACACACTTTCAATTATGTACAGCAATGTAAGTGAATTAAGACTTTAACTTACTCAACGAATGCCGAAACTTCATCGCAATTTAGAAGGGCATATATTGTTGCAGCACTGTACTCTTCATCCGTTAGCCATCGAGTATACGTTCGGCCGAACGGACTACCTGACTGCTTGAATATTGACAATTGCCCTTCCAAATTTGTGCTTGCTCCTGGGTCATTTCGGCCTAGTTGATTTAACCTTGTACCAACATCAGGCCCGAAATATTGACTACAAAAGTTTACAAGTTCTTCCATTACGTAAGCCTCCGCAATTGAGCCCTCAACCCGAGCCTTATTACGGACTTTTTTCTTTAAATGGAACATGAACCTAGAAGTTTAGCGAATCGAGTTAGGTGGAATATCAATGATAACAGATGTCGCATTAAGTGTAAACGAACAACTGTAACAATTTAAGGATTACCTCTCGAAGGGATACATCCACCGATATTGCACGGGTCCACCCATCTTAGCTTCATATGCCAAGTGAACAGGCAGATGCTCCATTGAATCAAAGAACGAAGGTGGGAAGATTTTCTCCAGCTTGCAAATCGTCACCACAATGTTCTTCTCAAGCACTTCCATGTTACTCACCCGGATCGTAGAAGAGCATATATCTCGAAAGAAATGAGATAATTCAGTCAAAGTCTCGCAAACAACCCGTGGCAACAGTCCCCGGAAGGCAATAGGAATGAATCTCTCCATGAATACGTGGCAGTCGTGACTCTTCATCCCTTGGAACTTGCATTCCGATACATTGCAACAACGAGATATGTTGGACGCAAACCCATCCGGAAGCTTCAAATTCTTAACCCACTGACAGACCTTCTCCACTTGTTTCTTGTCTAGACAGTAAGGTGCTTTCGGAAGTATCGTCCTCCCACTGACTGTCCGAGGATGCAATTCACGGCGTACACCCAACTGTTGTAGATCCCTTCTCGCTTTAAGGTGATCTTTCGATTTGCCCTTGACATTCATCACTGTGTTGAACACATTATCAAAAACGTTCTTCTCAATATGCATCACATCCATGTTGTTTCGGATAACGAGCGTCCTCCAGTAGGCTAACTCCCAGAAGATACAAAATTTTCTCCAGTTGTGCTCTTTCCCGAACCCTGGAATCTTCTGATCCGGCACACCCTTGCCGTGTGGTATGTCAGTATCAAGTGCCTCCAGGTGTGAGAGTACTTCTTCACCAGATGGGTAGTCCAGTGTGACAACCTCACGCTCGATTGTCCCGTCAAATTTATCCTTCTGCCTACGAAACTGATGGCCCGGTGGCAAAAGCTTACGGTGACATCCGAACCACGAGGCCTTTCCGCCGTGCTTTAACGTATGACCGGGGTTCACGCCCATACAAGCAGGGCATGCTAGCTTCCCATGTGTGCTCCAGCCACACGTCATTCCCAATGCGGGGAAATCATGTATAGTCCACATCAAAGCAGCCCTCATCTGAAAATTTTGTTTAAGGGATGCATCATATGTTTCGACTCCATGATTCCATAACTGTTTTAACTCATCAATCAACGGCCTTAAATACACATCTATGTCCTTACCGGGACTCTTCGGCCCCGGAATAAGCAACGACAAGAACATATACGGCTTCTTCATGCACATGCCTGGTGGAAGGTTGTAAGGGACAATAATAACAGGCCAACAGGAGTAAGGCGTGGTAGACTGACCGAAAGGGTTGAACCCATCGGTTGCCAGACCAAGTCTAACATTCCGAACTTCCTGAGCAAAGACTGGATGCCTGCGGTCAAACTCCTTCCACGCCTCTCCATCAGCTGGGTGTGTCAGCACATCGGCATCGTTGCTGCGAGTCTCACGGTGAGCCCTCATATGTTCAGCCGTATTGGAGGAGTAGTACATTCTCTGAAGCCGTGGTGTGACCGGGAAATATCGCAATATCTTCCATGCAATGTTTTTCTTCTTCCCTTTGTCCGGTTTGTACCTCGAATGATCACATACTGGACACCGTGACAAATCCTTATTCTCTTTCCAGAATAATACACAATCGTTATTGCACGCATCTATCCGGTCATAGCTCAACCCAAGTTTCCTCATCATCTTCTTCGCGTCATAGTACGACGGCGGTAGCTTTTCACTTTCGGGCAGTATTTCTTTGATTAAGGTAACAAACTCGTTAAAACCTTTCTCACTCAGCCCGTGGTCTGATTTCAACTGTAATAACCTACTAACCGCAGACAGCCGTGTGTGTTTCGGAGCTCCATCCCACAGCGGCTCTTCCGCAGCTCTCAACAACTCATAAAACTGATGAGCCCCCTCGTTCGGCGGTTGTGGACTGTCGTCACCCCAGTCAACATTAGCATGCCCAGCATCCATAATCATATCTCGGTAATCATATCGTGCCTCCTCCCTAACTTCAGTTTGACTAGCCGGGTTGGACGACAATACTATCGTTTCCCCGTGCTGCGTCCACCTTGTGTATCCACCCATAAAACCGTACCGACGAAGATGCCATTTTACTTCAATTCTTTTTCTCCAGTGCAACAACTCACATCTACCGCACGGACACCTTATCTTATCAAGGTCAACATGTGCAGGATGCGCATAAGCGAAGTCGAGAAATTCGTCAACGCGACACTCAAAATCTTCAGCATTCTTCCTTTTCATCCAACTTCGATCGACTGACATGACGACTGAATTATCGTACTGTATACCACCTTCAATTATGACCAGTCATTAGGCATTGCCGATGTAAATATGAATGCATGAATGTTACAACATGTCTACATATTTCCCCTCCACTCTTCAACAGGTAGTGGTCCTATCCCATTCAGAAAAGCACATGTTTATAAAACAGTGAATAACTCATGCTTAGTCCCATGTCTGTGGAAAATTCGGCAGCACCTCCCCGCATTTCTCCAAGTACACGACATCGATTAGGTGTTCTAACATTCATCTAACCTTGCTCAGGAAGGTTTGACGGATGTTAGAACACCAGATCTGTATGCACCCGGAGAAACACACGAGAACGTGTACCAAATATCCACGACATAGAACACAAAGCATGAGTCAAAACACTGTTTTATAAACAATTAGCTTTTTCAAATTGTCCAAACTGGACATCCAAAGGCTCATTACAAAGCATTACTTTGTAATGAGTACCTTTGAACGGGAACTAAGGGTTTTTATGCATGCATGCGTTCAGAAATTGATAACATATGCAAGAATCTTTTCGAAATATCAAAACTGCAGAAAGATCGTTACATATGTTACCAATTCCACATTAAATAGAATTCGTTGGCAACGAGTTGAACCATCTCGTTGCCAATGGACTTCTCAAAACAACAACTAATATAAAGAAGGCAGGGTTTGTAAACAACGAGTAATTGAACCATCTCTGGGCAACATAGAGTAATTATGGCTAACTAGGTTATTAGGGTTAATTACGAGTATTAATTATAGCTAATTAGGGTTGATTATGACTAATTAGGGTTATTTAGTCCTAATTAGGGTTTAATTGTGCCGAGTAGTGCGAATTAGTCCTAATTAGGCTTAATTGGGTTATGTTAGGAATAATTAATGTTAATGAGGGCTAGTTTCGGATAATAATAGCTAATTAGGGTTGATTAGGACTAATTAGGGTTATTTAGTCCTAATTAGGGTTTAATTGTGCCGAGTAATGCTGATTAGTCCTAATTAGGGCTAATTAGGCTTAATTGGGTTATGTTAGGGATAATTAATGTTAATGAGGGCTAGTTTCGGATAATAATAGCTAATTAGGGTTATTTAGTTCTAATTAGGGTTTAATTGTGTCGAGTAGTGCTGATTAGTCGTAATTAGGCTAATTAGGCTTAATTGGGTTATGTTAGGGCTAATTAATGTTAATGAGGGCTAGTTTCGGATAATTATAGCTAATTAGGGTTGATTAGGACTAATTAGGGTTATTTAGTCCTAATTAGGGTTTAATTGTGCCGAGTAGTGTTGATTAGTCCTAATTAGTCCTAATTAAGGCTAATTAGGCTTGATTGTGTTATGTTAGGGCTAATTAATGTTAATGAGGGCTAGTTTCAGATAATTATAGCTAATTAGGATTGATTAGGACTAATTAGGGTTATTTAGTCCTAATTAGGGTTTAATTGTGCCGAGTAGTGCTGATTAGTCCTAATTAGTCTAGGACTAATTAGGCTTAATTGGGTTATGTTAGGGCTAATTAATGTTAATGAGGGCTAGTTTCGGATAATTATAGCTAATTAGGGTTGATTAGGACTAATTAGGGTTATTTAGTCCTAATTAGGGTTTTAATGGTGCCGAGTAGTGTTGATTAGTCCTAACTAGCGCTAATTAGGCTTAATTGGGTTATGTTAGTGCAAATTACGACTAATTAGGCTAACTATAATCAATATGCGCAGTTCATTTGGGCTAATTTGGGGTAATTACAGCTAATTTGATTTTCATTAGGTTCTTAGGGTTAATTAAAACTAATTAGGCTCGTTAGAGCTAATTAAGGTTAATTGATTTACTAAAATATTGTTAATCAGGACTAATTAGGGCTAATTATAGCCAGTGCTGGAGCCACGATGAGATTCCAGGGGGTGCATGCTAAAAATGTCGCATTAACCTAACTAACCTAAATTTAATGCACATTCAATAATCTAATTCCGACACCTCATATAGGGTGTCGATATGGTGTCCGATACGTGTCTGACACCTCCGGACACGTGTCCGACACATACCGACACGTGTCCGATGCCTCTGGACACGTGTTCGACGCCCACCGACACGCACCTCCAGACACATCGGCATACGTTAATTTGTTTTAAATGTCGGACACCGTCGATCAGACGTGGTGTCCGTGTCTGCGCTAGCTAACAGGTATCTCAATCCAATTGGGTCCCATCCTTCGTCAACAACCTCAATTCTGACACCTCATAGAGGGTGTCAATATGGTGTCCGATACGTGTCTGACACCTCCGGACACGTGTCCGACACATACCGACACGTGTCCGACGCCTCTGGACACGTGACCGACGCCTCCGGACACGTGTCCGACGCCCACCGACATGCACCTCCAGACACATCGGCATACGTTAATGTTTTTTAAATGTCGAACATCGTCAATCAAACGTGGTGTCCGTGTCTGCTCTAGCTAACAGGTATCTCAGTCCAATTGGGTCCCATCCTCCTGTCAACAACCTCAATTCTTGCCATATAGGGTGTCGATGTGGTATCCGATACGTGTTTGACACCTCCGGACACGTGTCCGACACATACCGACACTCGTCTGACGCCTCTGGACACGTGTCCGACGCCTCCAGAGAGTGTTCGACGCCCACCGACACGCACCTCCAGACACATCGGCATACGTTAATTTTTGTTTTAAATGTCAGACACCGTCGATCAGACGTGGTGTCCGTGTCTGCGCTAGCTAACATGTATCTCAATCCAATTGGGTCCCATCCTCCATCGAAAACCTCAATTTTGACACCTCATAGAAGGTGTCGATATGGTGTCCGATACGTGTCTGACACCTCCGGACACGTGTCCGACACATATCTCGACACGTGTCCGACGCCTCTGGACACGTGTCCGACGCCCACCCACACGCGCCTCCAAACACATCGGCATACGTTAATTTGTTTTTTAAATGTCGGACATCGTCGATTAGACGTGGTGTCCGTGTCTGCGCTAACTAACAAGTATCTCAATCCAATTGGGTCCCATCCTCCGTCAACAATCTCAATTCTCAATTCTAAAAGGCTCAATGCAATAAAAATTAACAAAAACCACACATTCAATCCAATTGGGTCCCATCTTCCGTCAATAATCTCAAAAGCTCAATGCACAATTAACAATATAAAATCATCAATTAACAACCTAAAATCATCAATTAATAATCGCAATTACTTCAAATGCACAGCTAATAACCTAAAATCATCAATTAACAATCTAAAATCACAGATCAATAATTACAATTCTCACATGCACAATTAACAACCTAAAATTATCAAACAAATTATCAATGTTCAAATAGGAAAAAATGGTTCAAAATGACATATCCGATGCGCTTAAATTATTTCAATTTAGGGTTCGATTGTATTAGGCATTCAATCTAGGGTTTAATTAGAGTTCAATTACATCAATTTAGGGTTCAATTAGGGGGTTCCATTAATTCAATTTAGGGTTCGGTTGATTTGGGGCATTTAATTTAGGGTTCAATTAGTAAATTTAGGTTTCAGTTAGATTAGGGTATTCAATTTAGGGTTCAATTAGTTTAATTTAGGGTTCGATTCGATTAGGGCATTCAATTTAGGGTTTAATTAGGGTTCAATTACTTCAATTTAGGGTTCAATTAGGGGGTTCTATTGATTCAATTTAGGGTTAGGTTGATTTCGTTATTGCCCTTTATGCTTGAATTAGGGTATTCAATTTAAATATAGTTTGAAATGGGTCATACACTCGTACATACATATTTGTTTTACATTTTTTTTTTATCCAGATTGACTATTGAATGATCAAGCCCTACCACAAATGACTACTAGTCAAATTAGTAGGTCAAGCAAGATTGTTTAATTTTGTAAAGTTGCTAGAAGTGTAGCAAATTCATTTCAAATTACTGAGAATACAAGAAATGTACTAGGTGATGGGCTAGAATTTGTCACAGACTCACAGGACTAGGCGTACTACTACTTTGGGTTCTTGGATACAACACAAAATGGACCGAAGGAAGTTGCTCAGCCCCATATGTCCGTTTCGGATGTGCTAGGCCTTGAAGTACATGGACCATAAAATCTTACCGTAATAATGTGAGCGCAAGTGGCAACTACATGTTTCTAAGTTTTACGAAATTCCACATAAATTTCAAAATGGGGAATTAAACTTTATAATGTCGTTCAGTTGACTTGTAAAATAATACTTATATACTTAATAATCTCAATTACTCTTTGCGTCACAAGATTGTTATTTATCAAGGAGACAATATGGGGGCACCGCAAACCACCACCCCCTCCCCATATTGCGTCATCTTAATTTTAATGTCCGTTGCCCAGTTCCGTCCCGTCCCATCCCATCGAGATCCAACGCCACTTAACCCGATCAATTACAATACGAGTCAACTTTTTTAGCTTCTAATTTATTTTGTTTTAAACTAGTCATATTTTTGGATGAGATTATTTTCATTATTCTAGTTGGTAGAGGCAACGGACAAAGGTGGCTGCTGGAGTTGGACGGCAGCGATGGTCGGTGGGGGATGGCTATCGGAGTTTGCCGTAGTGACTGTCGGCGATTG
>JAVXUP010001830.1:0-187608 GCA_033070095.1 Escallonia herrerae | reverse complement strand
ATCTTATGGACCTTAGTCATGGCACTAAAGTTCATGAGCCGTCTAACTTCTCGGGATTTCTTGGCCCGAGCCATCGTCTTTTTAGCTTCCTTCCTCTCTTTCTTGGTAAACTTGTATCCCAACCATTGTTATTAAAAGCGCGCCTAGGTGCAAGGCGCGCTTAGGCTCACCATCTGCGCCTCGCCTAGGCCTAGGCACAGTGCCTTCAATAAGAGCCTAGGCGCTCACCTTGTGAGCCTAGGCGCCCAGGTGTAAGGCACATAGCGGCGGTGGAGGTGCGTGATTAGGCACATGAATGTTGGCCGTTAGATGTTGTTTCATCTTCTTATATGGGGGCCGTCCGTTTTTATTTCTGATTTTTTTCTTTTTTAACTTTTCTAATTAGCCCTAAATCCAAAATTCCCAAAATCCCAATTCCCAAATCATTTTCACGACTCTCAGTATCAGACTATCAGTGTAACACTCTCACTCACTCCTCGCCGACCGTCCATCCCTTTCTCCGATCGCCGTCAGTGCCTGTCCCGTCGTCGTCGGCCTCTTCTCCTCTTTGCTACTTCTCCATTCACCGTCGCCTGGGCTCCTCCTCTCTGTTGTTGCTGCACTGCTCCAGTTCTCCACACAGCTGCTGGTCTGCCGCTCCACCTTACCGGTTTGTCTCTCTCTCTCTCTCTCTCTTTCCCTTCTTCACCCCGTCAATCCGTCACTCACAATCACTCCCTCCTTGATCCCGACTGTGACAGTACTGTAGTAGTGTAGTTAATCTTGCGGTCTTGTCTAACTAAATTTTTTATGCAATACTGAATAAAGGAAGAAAAAAATACCCATGGAGAAGCACTTCAAAGTTCTAATTTGATGTATTAACCATTAGGTATATGCCGTTATCCTATTAACCTTCATCAGTATTATTCTCTACAGTGCTTTAGTTGATCTTAGTTTAACTTCTTCAAGTAGCACTGTAACTACTTGAAGTGTTGAACACAGATTAGCTCCTTACTCCTTAGAGAAAGATGATTTCTTTTGTTGTGGGGGAAATTATTAATTATGTGCTATTTTTATGCTCTTTATATACTACATTTGTGGATTGCTATTTGCTCTGATTTATTGTGCTCTTCATATAATTTTTGTTGGTTTCGAGATTGAAGAAGGAAATAGACAGTAACCCTATGACCTTATCTAAATTGCATGGTTGATAGTTGATACATTCAGCAAGGTCACTAGCATGTAGAAATGGATTATTGTTTCCATATTTGCTTGAATTGTAGCTGTATAGTTGAAAAAGAATAGAGAGGAGCAGAGTATGATACCATCCATTCCAAAAGTGACTGAAAATGGATGTTTAGAATGGACTTTATACACTTAAAAACCAAAAAGGGAAATGAAGTTACAAGAAATGATTGCATATTCTTTTTGATGAATGCTTGGAACTTGGGTTCCTTTGTCTTTTGAGATTTCACCTTCTGAGAAGGCTCTTGACTGCTCACCTTTCGAGTATCTTGTGATGCTAAAAGCAAAAGAAAATGGAAAAGCCAAAATAGAAAAGTGAAGGGGTGCTCCATTGCATGTCTTGTACCCGACATGTTTTTTTGTTTATATATATGTTTATTTCTTTGTTACTCTAGCAGTCTCATTTTTATTTTTGTAAAACATTCTGAGTTTTGAGAATAATTTAATCTCAGGTATATCCATGTCGACACCAAGTACAGATTCAAAGGACCCAACTTGGAAATATGGACGTACAGCTAATCCGAGCGATAAAAATGCAGTCACTTGTAATTTTTGTCAAAAAATTACAAAGGACAGCATTTATCGACATAAGCAACACCTTGCTGGAGGTTATCGAAATGCTTCAACATGCCGACAGTGTCCAGAACACGTAAGAGAGGAGATGAAGGAATTGTTACAGTCTGTCAACGAAAAGAAAGAACTAGCTAAGTGCGTCCCAGATTTCAATAACGTTTTCAATGATGAAGAAGAGGATGAGGACGATGATGTAGTTGAGATATCCAAGAAGAAGGGAGTTTCATCCATTGGGAGTTCTAGTCAACCTCCTTGTAGGAATCCAAAGGCTAAGGGGCCAATGGATGTGTATTTCACCCCGGACCCAGAAGAGGTAGTGAAAAAGAGAAAGATGAAGCAATCCACGGTGTATGAAAATGAAGAAGCGAAAAAGGAGATGAGGAATCGGGCTTGTAGTGCAATAGCAAAACAAAATTATGATGCGGGAATTGCATTCTCCGCCATGAACTTTGATAGCTTTGGGACTATGGTTGAGGCTATTGGTCAATATGGTCCGGGTTTAAAGCCACCAAGTTATCATGAGATTAGGGTTACCCTACTGCAAAAAGAAGTGGATAATACGCGTAAATTGATGAAGGATCATGAAGAAGAGTGGGAAAAAACTGGTTGTATGATTATGTGTGATGGTTGGAAGGATAAGAAATAAAGGACTCTAATTAATTTTTTAGCCAATAGTCCTAGAGGGAGTTTGTTTCTTGAGTCCGTTGATGCTTCTAAACATTCGAAGACTGGAGACTTAATGTATGACTTGATTAAGAAGACCGTTGAGAAGTTCGAGCCAAAGAATGTGGTTCAAGTTGTCACTGACAGTGCCTCAAACAACGTCAAGGCAGGTTAGTATATTTTAATATATAGTATGGCTCAAGTAACTTATGTTTTATTAAGTATACAATGTTGTTAGCTAATAGATAATCCGGTATTTAATTGCTTAAATTTCTTTGCAATTTTGAATGATAGGCAAGTTATTGGAACGTGATTATCCACACTTGTTTTAGACACCATGTGTTGCGCATTGCATTGACTTGATCTTAGAGGATATATTTAAGTTACCTAAGATGAAGTCAACATTTCAAAAGGCTCTTGCCTTAAATGGTTACATATATAATAGCTCGGGTGTTGTAAACTTGTTAAGGAAATTTGCAAGAAGAGAGTTGCTTAGGCCTGGCAAAACGAGATTTGCAACTGCCACTATCACTTTATCAAGGATCCATGAAGAGCAAAATAACTTGAAAAAAATGTTTACATCTGAAGAGTGGGCCAATAGCAAATGGTCAAAGGAATTACAAGGCAAAAGAGTGGCAAAATAGTATTGATGCCTTCATTTTGGAATAATGTTATATATACTTTAAAGGTAGCGTGCCCTCTTATTTCGGTACTTAGATTGATTGATGATGAGAAAAAAACCTATAATGGGATACATTTACAAGGCTATGGATAAAGCTAAAGATGCTATTGCAAGTGCTTTCCAAGGGAACGAGTTAAAGTACAAGGAGGTTTATGAGATTATTGACAGTAGATGGAGTGTTCAACTCCATCATCCTTTGCATGAAGCTGGTTATTTCTTGAATCCGGAGTACTATTACTCTACCCCAGACATTGAGAATGATGAAACGGTTATGACGGGTTTATATGATTGTATTCAAAGGTTGAACCCTGACATGGCAGTACAAGATGCAATTGACACTGAGTTGAGTAAGTATAAGAGAGCGGAGGGTCTGTTTGGGAATCCCATGTCAAAGAGGATGAGAGATAGAAAAGCACCAGGTACTGATTTTTTGTTTTATAGTACTCATTATAATGTATAATTTAATGAATAGTCACTTATTAGTTTTGCAATTTTCATGTATTTGAACAGCGGAATGGTGGGCTTCGTACGGGTCATCAACGCATCACTTACAAAAGTTTGCAATAAAAGTTTTGAGTCTTACTTGCAGTGCTTCTGGCTGTGAATGTAACTGGAGCGTTTTTTAGCATGTAAGTTCAAGACTTCAAGTTACACTTTAGTAGTAAAGTTTTACGCTAAAATTCGTATTTATTTCATAGGCAATGACTATTAATCAATTTGTGTATTGTACTTTGCCACTTCATAGCAAGAAAAGGAATAGGCTTGAACAAAGTCGCTTGAATGATTTGGTGTTTGTGAAATACAATAGAGCGTTAAAGTGACGATACAATTCACGTGACACGGTTGATCCTATTTTATTGGATAATATCGATGAAAGTAATGAGTGGTTGCTTGGGAGGCCTGATGAAGACGCAGACGAAGATGGTGACAACGTGTTTGAAGTGACCCTTTAGGTGGCATGGAACCAAACTACCATTCTAGGTCAACAACAAGAAATGTAAGGTCGTCATCAGATAGGGCTGCCACGTCAAGTAGATCTACTCCTTCGTTTCACTTAGTAAACGAAGAGGATGAAGTTGAGGAGGAATCTCTATCAGACTTGGAGCCTATGATTCCTTTTGAAGAAAGCATTGCTGCCTTGACCCTTAGCAATGATGACGATGGTGGTGTTATGTTCACTTAGAATTTAGTGATTTGCTATTTTCCAATAATTTTTTTACTTTTATAATGCTAGAAGTTTGTTACATTATGATGTTATGGAATTTGAAACTTTTGCTAGTGTTCGAAAGTTTGTTAATTGTAATGTTTTAATTTTTTTTACATATTTTTTATTGTTTTAAAGGATTATTATTTAATTTTTATTATTTATTTTAATTTTGTGCCTCGCTTTGAAAAGGCGCACGCCTGTGCCTTGTGCCTAGGCTCCAGGGACCTTTTGCGCCTTAGGTGTGCCTGCACCGTTAATAACTATAATCCCAACCCAAATTCATCTTTCTTGTTCTCCAGAACCAGAAAGCTGTGAAGTCCCTTGCAGTTTCGGCCCCAACCTTTTTCGAGGAACTAATAAAGTTTTCTCATCATGAGAAGCACTGTAGTATTAGTGTGGGGTGCAAAAGTGAGAAAGTTTTAACCAAGAAAAACTTCTCAGAACTCCAAACAATGAATTGGGTTGTGAATCTTGAATCCACTAAGAACCATGTATAACGAGTCATGTGAAACCACAACATTGTGCTGGTCATTCTCCCCCTTATCCAATACGTGGTAATTGCGGGTCTCCCATAATCATGAAAACAACTTTATCTAGAACAAACATAATATTCTAGTGCAAGGTAGAAGGGATTATTCGACTGAATGTATCAATGTTCTCCCCAGTAAAAGATTGAATACAACAAATATGTCCAAGACTTGAAATTCCACTTCGAAATTGGAAGTTCCAACGGTCATAGGGAGTTTGACTATGCCAATAACTTCTCTTCTGATATTATCACAAACTCAAACAGCTTGGTTAGAAGGGGCAAATTATAAGGGATCTAGGCCAAGGGCTTGGACGACACTTAGGGGACAGACTTTGAGAGCAGAATCGTTGTCTATAAGGATTGGGGGAACCCTCTTATCAAGTGCCCACAATTGTGATGTGGAGCGGGTAATTGTGGCCTGGTCCTGATTTGGGCAATTCAGATTCGAAGAAGCTAAGGACATTCCCTAATGAATAGTGCCCAGTACTTAGAAAAGGTCTTTTAGTTGTGTTTGTATGGGCATCTAGGCTTTGCTGAGTAACTTAATTAAGTCCTAACTGTGTGAATAAGAAACAGATAACAATCCTGAGATGGAGATCTTAGCTTGTGTCTTCTTTAATTGTCTCAACACCTCATCATCTGGGAGGGGGGTCTTGGGAGAATAGTGGGTCTGATGTAACTAGTTAAAGGACGGTTTGATAAACTCGACTTGATCTCGTCAAATGTGACAATGTTGTATTGAGCCTAAACACAAAACCTGCATCCTCATCATATTCTTATTTAGCAGTGAAGGCCTCACCTTCTTTCATACTTCCCACGAAATAACATCACCTAACTCTAGTAGGGAATCAAACACATAAACAAATTAAACCCATTGGCTTGCTGGAGCAATGAGTGTAGCTGAATCTATCACTCATAGAACATCATCGATAATGTTGACCTTGTGAGCTGGCAATGGTTCCTTCCTGATATTGGGTCTGGCAGGAAAGGAAACTTCGCATTTGTCAATATATTCCTGGATGGCATATTAGAGGCTCGTAGATCTCTTTGTAGAGTGTCCCTTTCCTTGATGATAGGCATAGAAAGCATGAAAATCATACCCTTCGGGTATCTCTACTGGTGTGGGGGTTGGCAAACTCCGATTCATGCCCCTACTCAATAATTTTTTGAACACCTTAGACAATAGGGCATCCAATAGGTTGAACTTTCTTTTTGGCTCCGAGATTGTTTCCCATGACACTAATTGTTGTGTTCGGACATTGTTGACACTGGAGGGCTTTGGTTGGACATTAAAATTTCTGAGGCCTGCTTGGTAGACTTTGCCTTCATCTCACGGGAAATGGTTTCTTTGTTGATGGCATCCTCAATCTGTACTTTGGATCTGATCAGTAACTTGAACGATGTATCGTAGTGGCCAAAAATTTATTCATGGTACTATAGGAGTAGGTTGTTTCTCACTATGTTCACCTGTTCTTCTTCCATTAGGCGATTCACCATTTGAGCAGTTTTGTTTCCCCATTTCATGATACAAGCAGATACTGATTCCCTTGACTCTTACTTAGTAGTCTCTAAGTCTCCACGTGTGATGTCTAAATCAACATTGTACCGGTAGTAATTTACTAACTCCCTTACAAAATCCTCATAGGTTTGGACTCGGTCTTCCTCTAGAGTACAGAACCATTGAGTGGCGTCTCTAGTCAGGGTTCGATGGAAAAGCTTCATTAAGTAATTTTGGCTAACTCCGTAGGGTGCCAACATATGGATGTACAACTTGATGTGCATTTTGCAGTTTGTAGATTTGTCTAATTTGTCCATATCAGGTATCTTGAACTTGGGCGACAATCTGTCTTTTGGGTCATGGTGAATACACTAAGATCTAATGGGTCGTTGGCCCTTCTCACTCAGATAATCCAGGATTCGAGCACATAGAGCTCATCCTTCTATTCCAGGAAAACAGGTTTCCCTTCCTCATCTTTGGGCTCATATTGCCAATCAAACTCGGTCTTAATTTTGTCGTCTTTTTCTCAAGCTTAGACTCATCCCCGTGTTCCTTCTTACCCCTCATTTTAAGGTTTTCCTTCTCCTTGGACGTCCTTGTCTCTTGATCAGCTAGGGCTATAAAACTGACTTGAAAATCCTTTTGTAACTCAAAAAATACGAGGACCAAATCTGCCAAATGTGGGTATTCTTCGGTCATTATGGTTCGAGTGAGTTTTTTGGATAAGTCTCGCTACCAACCTTCTTTAGCCATAACTATATGGAGAATTTTTTGAAAATTTAATCACACAGGGAACATGGATTGAATTGGTAGGTTTATACCTCATGAGGATGGGAGGTATTGACTAATGGCAGCTCCTCTAACTAAATGGTCAGTTGGTATGTGGGTTCATTTTTGGATTTTTAGAAAATCTGTGGAGGGGGAATGATGCTGACTAACCGTCCGATCATCTAGTTGGTTAACCGGCTTGTTGGCTAGTGAGTTTAGGGTTTTGATTTGAATTTTGGGGTAAGGAAGATTCCTGACTAACCATCCAGTTAACTGGTGGGTGAACGGGCCTGTTGGTCAGTGGGTCTAGGGTTTTTATTTTGAAAAAATTTGGGGAAGCGTAGATTTCTAATTAACTATCCCGTTACCTATTGGATGAACAGGTCGGTTGGTTAGTAGGTCTAAGGTTTGAGGTATAAGCCAACCTGTTTCAAAATTTTAAGTATAGCACTTATTGACGAGCTATCTAGTTGGCAGCCTGAAGAACTGGTGGGTTAGTCAGAGTCTTCATTTTTTTTTTTTACAAGATTACCAGCTAGCTTATAGAATATTTATTACTTTCCTTGCCAATATGCCATAGGCCAAAACAGGTATTCTCCAAAAAAGGGTAGAACACCAAATGGTCTAGGGGTGTGATTTCTCTACCAATATCAGTATAAGGCCCGACTCGTACCATATATATCCCGCCCATAACTCATGTAGTTAATAATGGGCGATCATCAATACTTGTACTAGTCATCTAATATAGCAAGAAACTAGAAGGTCCCTTTAGTATGAGGCCTTGTAGCTAAGGGTGTAGTCAAATTTGCCTCATAACCAGAAAGTTCAAGGGTTTCACCTCACGCCATTGAATGGGTGGGTTAGGAACAAACGTGCACGTGTATGAGGCGCAAAATAATAACATAATTATCACAGTTATAGCACATTGTACATGTTATAAAACACAAGGGAAATATGAAAAGTCCAAAAAACAATGAATTTTTTTTAAGTCTAGTCCTTTCAGCTTTTAGTCCCCAACGAACTCATCACTATAGGGAACTGCCTCAAAAAAAGTTCCTAAGGATTTTAGGAGCTGTCATGTTATTTAACTAAATAAAGGAAAATAAGAAAAATCTGAAATTGACCCTGGAAATTTCCAAAGTACCACTAATCTATTGATAACAAAGAAATGGGTTTGGGGACTTAGTTATTTGACGAAAAGGTATTAGGCATCTGCCATACCCTTTGGTATATACTTCATTTTTATTGGTTTTTGACCTTTTTAACACATAAAGAAGCGTAAAACAACCCCAAGTTTAATTTTGTACCAATGTTTTGAATTCGACAGCAGATGGTCTACGTATCCGATCAGATAAATAGGAACTAAAACCATCACAGTTTGACCCTGATCCTATGGGAGGCTTCCTACACTTCGTTGTTAGACTCAAACTAAGAAAATGAAAAGACTCTTTCTATGATTTTTTGTACTAGAAATGAAATGTGATCACAAGAAAGGGAAATAATTCTAGACTACTATACTAAATTAGAAAACGGGAAAACATAACTTGCGAGCTTGCTTGCCTAGAGGGCTTGGGAATGCTTTGCGCAAGATCCACCATGCAAGAGACTTAAAACTCTTTAAAGTGAATTGTGAAGTGCTAATTTCTCTTAAGAAATCATACATGAGAAATGTTATAAAAGTTTTAGGAAGAAAAAACCGATCCCTTGAAAATATAGGCCAAGGCCCCTACTTATAAAGGTCTGGGATGCCATAAATGATAAAAATGATCATACCAATATGCAATCTAATAATTAGACAAAGTGTTTCATAAAAATCACGAATTGACAAAAGTCAATTAACCTGCCAGTTTGTTTAAAACCTGCTGATTCATCTCATATTTTTATAGAATTATTTTTTAATGTTGAGACATTATTTGACCCTAATACACTAGTTATCTCTGAATTTGTATATGAGATGTACCAGATTCGGCAATTATTTTATTTTTCACATAAATTAATAATTTAATCAATTGCATCAACGATAATAATACATGAGGAATTCCTAAAATCTTCTAGATAAATCGTAATCTAGACACTTGGACTAGACTAAAATAGCTGGACTAGAATAAGCCATATTATTGACTTGATTGCTAGACAACTAGACCAAACTACCGAACTGTGCTAAACAACTAGACTAGACTGCTGGACTAGGCTAAACAACTAGACTACTGGACTGGGCTAGACAACTGGAATAAATTAATTAAGTTATATTATTAGGCCTAACTTCTAATAGTAAATTCTAATTAATAATAATTCCTAATAATTATTTTACTAAAAAAATAACTGCAAAAATGAGGTATCTATAATATAGACAATAGTTAGGATCACCACTCTTTGTTTCCTCATTGGGCCTTTTAATCCTCGGCAGAGTTATAAGGTCTTCCATCACTGACCCAGTTCTTTGATGATTTCATCAAGGAAAGAAAGTTTCCTCAATCCTTTCTTTTAAGGAAGGCCTATTCTATCTATTTTCAACATCACTCTTATTGTCACTGATGACTTGTTTTTCCTTCATTTTTATAACTGCCATTTCAATTTTGTGCCTGCTTCATACCTTGTCTTCTTTTGATCGAGGTGCTTTTGTGCACAAATTATTGAAACCATCAAAGCTTTGAGATAGAAGGCGTACAAAGTGTTCATGCCTAAGATCGTAGAGGCACTTTTGCAACAATTCACCCGGGTTGATATTATGAGAACAACTGTAAGTGAGAGTTTTCCACCTTGCAATGAAGTCTGATGCCGATTCATTGTGGCGCTACTTTGTATTGATCAACTCCACTATACTCTCTCGTCATTCTACATTTCTGAACTGAAATTCCCTTATCAGGGCGTCCCAGTATATGACAGCTCTGGCACATTAGAGTACACGATAAAATCTGGTCCCTCCAAAGTATTACAAAAAGTTTTAGCTAGAAAAGCTTATTTTTTCCAGATAGGCTAAACAAGTAATGAAGTGGGCCACATGTTATCTCAAATTTCCTTTCCTTTTAAACCTCTGGAAGTCCAGACAAGTAAAGGTAGGCGAAAAAGGGACTTGGTCTAGCCAAGATGTGTATGGTTTACTTACCAGACTGGTGGTGGGAGTGATCTCATCTTCAGCTTTCCTCAATTCCTTTCTAGCACACTATCAAAGTAGGACATGAGGCTTGGTCCAAACTTTCACTCACTTGGATGTCTGATTGGCATCACCATATCCTCCTATACAGACTCGTCCGTTAGTCACAAAGCATTTTGCTTGGAAATGGAATCTTTATCTTTCATGACGTGATTTCGTCTCTGCCAACAACAGAAAGTGACATTTGACAATGTTAGGCCCTTTATTTGCACTATTTCACAGCCATTTTATGATCCTTTTGAGCCATTTGAGCTTCTAGCCGTGCAAGCTTGTCATCAAACAAGAAATTATCTCCATCTTTACCATACTATTCAAAGCACTGACTATCATTAAGATTTTCCATCCAAAAAGAAGATGGAATTGGAGTGGTTGAGCTGCTTTTATGAGACACTGACTCCTCGTGCATTTTTTTTAACGAGTGGGTTGGACGTTGTAATAACAGGTACCCCTTTGGCCGTCATAAAGCCGGTGACACGAACTGAAATACCCTTTCGAGATACCCTTCTTTTGTCTTTCCTCAGTTTCTTTTTCCTTCGGTCAACACTTGATGCTGTGGAACTTTGACTATCATCCACATGCACTTGTTCCCTTATTTCTTTTAGGCTTTAGTTGATGATGTTGTCCTTTGTTGCTTCATTCAAAATACAGGTGACTCCGTGGGCCTTACCTCGCCTGTCTCAAGACTTAGTGTCCTACTTAGACTTGCAGCTATGGCGACTTCATCAACCTAAGATAATTGGTTTTGAAAGATAGAACTATCCTTATGCCCCACTGGACCTGATCCAACAACTATTACAAAAACAAACTCCTCATTTCTAGCGTATTTACGTGGCCAGACATGTAGGATATATCCCCTGGAGTTTGCAAACAGATCAAGCCTGTTAGGTTTGACATTGGCTCTCAAAGGCCTTGCCCTACCAACATTCCTTGGTGATTTACTTTATTTGTGCCTTTCTTTTCCACTGTGAACATTTTCCTCAGGGCCATTTCGAGACGCAATAGACTTTTTAGAAAATACACCCTGATGGTCCAAGTATTATCTGCGGGTGGCAAAATTGAGTGGATGGGAAATAACCTCATGGGTTATTTTGGTGATATCCAGAGATTCCAACTGGATGTGGCCTTTGAGGTATCCTTTCTCTCAATGATGAAAATATCATGTGTTTGGCAACTATCCTCATCAAGTGCTAAATGTGCTCCCTTGATATTGTGACCTTAGCCTATATGTCAAAAGGGCCGAGTTTGGCCCTAACCCTTAGGGCTTGGGCCAAGCCTCATCATGTGCCCTAAATGTTAGCGCTTTTCCTATTTTATTACATTATTATTTTTTTGATATTTTAGATCTTTTTAGTTAAATTAATAGTTTTTGAGGTGTTATTGAATTCATATGGTCAGTATTTTCTTTAACATACGCAGAGAAGTATTGACTGACGATGGAGGGTAATGTATTTTATAGAACTACATTGGGTAAAAACCCTATGCTTTTTGTTTCCATGAATTGTCATGAAGTGGGTGACATGGACACATGACCATGTAAGATGAGATCTTGTTAGATCTACTAGAACACCTATTAGTACTTAAAACAGGTATACTAGTTTTTGCCAATCTCAATTTGGAAACTGATTGTATACTCAGTAGTCCATTTACAAAAACTTTGCCCTTTTGGATTCCAAGCCCGGCCCATTGGGCCTAGACTGGGCGCCCGGCCCCTGAGGATTGGACTCGCCTGGCCCATTGCGAGGGGGTTTATTACTTTGGGTACCCTAGCTCCATAGTTATGGGACACAGTAAGAGAGGAGACAGAAACCTATAGTACACAGGATAAGGCCTCTCAGGAAACTGAGGCAGGCCTTTTTTCCACAAGCGACGGGCCCCTAGGAACTCATGGCCTTAGTATAGAGGTAACAAAACATATGGTCCCTAAACTTTTGGCCATTCTAATGTTCCTTTTTGGTGGGGGTATTTTCGTCCCTTCACCTCCTCGGTTTCCCTCCAAAATTGACCCTATGACACATTTTGTCAAAGTAAAGAGGGAGTTGAATGGTCGTGAGTAATAGTAAGAGATTAGGTACAAATTAGGGCTTCATTTGTGTCAATTAGGGTTTGATTATCAACTTAAGTGTCGATTAAGGCTTAATTAGGGATTTTATTGATTGAATTGAGTACGTTATTTGTTTTAGGGTTTTGGTTTGATCGCAATTCCATAAGTCCTAAAATCGAAGCAACATGACTTGGCAGAAAAGGGGAAGAGGCATTAATTTTGGCAATGCTGTGTTGTACAGTATGTTGTTCAAACTTTTGGTGCTTTATTGCTTTAATCATGCGTTTTACATTAATTTATATTGATATATGGGAGATTGTTGTTTTTTAGGTTTTTTGTTTTATATGTACTCTGTACTTTTGATTCTGTATTCCAATATTGACTGCCAAATTGCTTTGACTATGATGAAGTGATGTTGTCTTTTGTTGATTTCATATTTATATACTAATTTAGATACACTTATATACTAAGTTTGTCACTTCCACTATAGAGTACCTGGTATAGCTTTAGATGAAGGGCTGAGAAGGTTAGAGAATGATGTTGATACTAGAGATATCATGGAGTATGTTGGTCCTAATACAGTGCTACAGGTATACATGGAATTAGAGGAAACATTAATTGGTTATAATACTGATGACCTTACATTAGTGGGGATGAAAAATGAGAGTGGGTTTTTGGTATCGCTCAATGTGATGGATGTAAATGGTAATTAGTTGGAGGGCTGTTTGATGGTATTAAAAGTTGAGTTGTGGGGAATGAACATGAAATGCCTATGAGGGAAACTATAATTGAAACTCAGCAAACAGATGAAGATGCTAGTGAAGTTGGTAGGTTGGATGGCAATGAAGATGGTACTGAAGGTGGTAGTGAAGATGGTAATGAAGATGGTGATGAAGAAGGAAGTGAAGATGGTAGTCAAGCTGATAGTGAAGCTGATGTCGGATATGATAACTTTAAGGATAGTGACTATGACTTTAGTGAGGAAGACATACCCAATGATGGAAATGGGGGTTTAGCTGTTGAATTGTTTGGTGCTGCACAAATAGGTAAGCAAAAGATGAGTGACATAGTCTATGACCTAGGGGCAATTGAGGCACCAAATGAGGGAAGGGATGAGCATTATGACTCGTCTGATGAGTTAAGAAGTCTACCATCTGACTCTGATGAAGAAGCTAGCAATGATTTTTATGCACAATTTATGTCTGACAGAGACATGAAAGATCCAGAGTTTCAAATGGGATGTTATTTACTAGTAGGAAGAATTCAAGGAGGTAGTTAAAGAGTATGCTATAATGAACAAAAGAGAGTATAGTTTGTAAAATATGATAAGGTTAGGGTGAGGGCAATATGCATTGGAAGTGAGCAATGTAAGCGGACATTGTATGGTTCTAAGAGGCTGGGGTCAACAACATGACAGGTTAAAACATATTTTAAAGACCAATATTACCCTACCCTTTATTACCACAGGAGGGCCACTTATAAGTGGATGTCAAATACTTACATGGAGAGGATTAGGTCAATCCTAAACATGCCAATGGCTGCTTTGAAATATGCTGCCATAAATGAGTTCATGCGTGACGGCTTTTTTGGCCCCTTTTTTTCACTACCAATTAGTGGAGCTCTCTTTTGGTTTTCAAGCTTTTCTTTGATGTTAAAATTACCTTTATACCCTCTCTGTGTATTGTGCTTAATTTTTAAACAAGTTTTTTTTTTATAGAAATTAGCTTTAAAATTTTGTTTTATACACACATAATTTTTTCTTTAAAATTTTTGTCCATCCAATATGCAACACATTTGGTGCATACTCTCTAACCGCACCTTTAAGTTCCATTTACCCAATAACAAAAGTTGTTGTGAAACGAGGCTTCTTCCTTTTTTTTTTGGTGATTGAACTTAGTGCTCTAGCTAGTGGTTTTAGAGCAAATGAAAGTGATAAATGTATCTACTATAAATTTGAAAATAGTGAGCATGTTATCATTTGCTTGTATGTGGTTGATCTTTTAATAGCCTTGACGGTACTTTTAGCCAGATGTAGCAGTATGATTTTTGATGTGGGGAAATGCTTAGCGTCGTACAAGTGACCTCTGATCCTTCTAGTATTTTCCTCTGTTTACATGGTGTAGCTGTACCCTATGCATATGTTTGTGTTTTGGACAAGGAAGTGTATAGGTTACGAGAATAAAAAGGGAATGATTAGCATGAGCTCTAGAGTTTGACTGCGTATTATTTAACATAAGGTTTGCTTGTTGGATTAGTTAAACTATGTTGGTTGAGACCTAGATGCTTCTGTCTCTTTATATAATCTGAATTTTCTTATCGACTATGTTTTCCTCGACTTTTTAATTGATAATGTGATGGTCGATTTCGATTACTCTTCGGTTGCTAATTTAAGCTATGATGAACCGTACGACTTCGCGAATATTATGAGTATTCACGTTCGAGGGAGGCTTATCTCATTGGCCTATGATCTTGACAAGGACCGTGACCTTGTGGTCCGGTCGCTTGGATTCGAGCCGTCCTACAAAAAGGGAGGTGTTTGTGGTCATTTAAGAATTCATGTCTCATTTTTTGGCTATTTTTATGAGTACTTTATGATTTTTTTTTAATCCAAAAAATACGAATAGTGCATAAATATTAATTTTTTGTACTTTGTGGGCAAAAATAAATATTTTGGAGGTTGTAAATAGATTTTTTTTAAGGAAGAAGCTTAAACCTTATGGTACAGTTGACAAGTTTAAAGCAAGGTTGGTGGCAAAGGGGTTTAAACAACCCGGTGATGTTGACTTTTTTGATACCTTCTCGCTGGTATGAACACAATGACAGAGCATTCTAAATATCTCTGAAACATTCGGTTCATCAAGTCCATGAACGCTGCAGGGGCATTAGTCAGTCCAGATGGCATCATCAAAAACTCATAAAGTCTATATCTGGTTCTAAGAGCAAGTGGAGCATAGAGGGCAATCCAACTAAGATTAAAGCCATAATTGAGATGCCCCCACCTAGGAGCAAGAAAAAAATCCAAGGATTCTTGGGTAGAATCCAGTACATCAACCCGTTCATATCTCAATTGGATATGATTTGTGAGCATGTGTACAAGTTGCTAAAGAAAGATTCAGCCAGATAACTTTGGCAAATTCTGACGCCACTCAAACGATTGAAGTGGTCGACGGTCAATGTATGGGCTTGACTAAGAGGTGAAGCCAACAACGCGCTTAAGCGATTGGTTTAGTCAAAGCAGGATTAATATCCAGTGTTGAGCCTTTCGATAGCCGGTAATCCCTTAGTGCTATACCTGACCATGACCAATACCGCAGCCATAACTCATAGTCAAGAATTCATAGTCGAGACCGACTCGTCAACCTTCAAGCTCTAACCCACCCGATAAGGAGCGACCAAACGGAGGACGAAGGGCCAGCCTTCATTAGAGCATTTTTCTTCTTTGGCGCCTTTGGGCACCTCCTTGGCAATCTCTAAACAAAAGGCCTGAAATGATTTTATTTTACAAAAAGGTTTTTGAATTATTTGGTATAGTAAACAAACTTATTCTTAGCCATAAATTTTATGGTATCTAAACTTACTGAGACCCTTGAGCATCTGAAATTTTGTGGCATTCCGGTGCCATTTGATATATTGGGTCGTGGTCTAGAGGTGTTAAAAGGGCCTGGCGGCCCACGAGCTAGCTCGGCCCGGCCAGTTTTAGGCCTGTAGGTCCCTAGATACACCTAGAGGGGGGTGAATAGGTGTATTACAACTTAGAGTACAAATTTAGAAATGAGATTACAATGTAATAACAGATATAATGATAACAGATTTAACACAGAGATTTATACTGGTTCGGCTCCACCAGCCTACGTCCAGTCCTCGAGCACTCCACACAAGGGAGACCTACTCGAGCCTTTTACTAAACCAGCAAGCTTTGGGTGCTAGCACAAACCGCAGTACAATTTTGGAAACCCTTCCAAGGTTTCCAACTGATTACAAATGAAAAGAGATTTACACTTTGAATACAATAATCAAGCTCCTTCTTGAGCAGATGTTACAATGAAAATATAAGACTAAGCCTTCTTAGGTGGGAAGATCTATATTCTTTCAAGAACCAAACCAAGAAGCTTACAAAGAACTTTTTCATAAGTAAACTTACTAAATAGAGAATAGATGAGAATAAGAGATTGAGATGAGATAGTTATCGAAGAGGAAAAAAGGTCGCACGAATAAAAGTTATAAATGCTTTCACAAATCCCCTATTTATACAAATAGGAGATAGAGAGTCGTTAAGAAGGTAAAGCCAAACAAGAAGGATTAGACTAAAACATATAGCTTCGACTAAAAGTCTTGGCTTCGACTCAAAGTGTTTTGCCTTCGACTGAAAATCTTTGCTTCGACAGAAAATCGCAGCTTCGACTGAAAGAAAAGATTTCAAGTTTGAGTCGACTAAAAAAAGTTTCCCTTCGACTGAAAGTCTTTGCTTCGACTGAAAGTCTTGGCTTCGACTGAAAGTCTTGGCTTCGACTGAAAGTTTATCCTTCGACTAAAGAAACTTTGCTTCGACTGAAAGTCTTGGCTTCGACTAAAAGTTTATCCTTCGACTAAAGAAAATTTGCTTCGACTGAAAGTTTATCCTTCGACTAAAAAACTTTGCTTTGACTGAAAGAGACGATTTTGGTTCTTTACTAAAATTTCTGTCAGATCTTTTAAGAAGGGTTAGAAATGCTAACAAGGAAAAATAGACTTCAGATTCTTCAATCTTCAAGAATCTTCAACGTAGTCCAAGTCTTTAAATTCCGAGTCCAAGTTAAGGCCATGTCAAGGTCTTGTCTTTGTATGATTACGATAAAGCCTGAAATATTTATCTTAAAAAAGTTGTCAGATTAATGTTAGAAATAACAAGACTGAAATCATCAAAATTAATAAGTCAACAAGGCCCGGGCTGGCCCGGCCCTCTCGATGAACAGTGACGGCCCTAAAAACTAGACTTTGGGCCTGGGCTTGGACCAGGCCAGGAAATTTCAGGAAAAGGCCTGGGCCAGGCTTGGTCCGAAAAAGCTCGGGTTTTGGCCCGACCCTTTTTTGGCCCGGTTATGGCAAGCCCCACGGTTTTCAAATTTAATTCCCCCCCCCCCCCCCGGTTCCCCCCAACGGATATATTTCCCTAAATTCCACTTTTACCCCCCCCCCCAACAGCAATATAACGACTAGTTTGAGGGGTATTTTGGTCTAACTTAATATTTCAACTCTTTTAAGAGTTTTTACACTCTTAATCTCCTTAACAACTATAAACGGATAGTTTTAAGAGGCATTTTGGTCTTTTGTGAAGTTTCAAAAATCTATAAATTCACATCATTTCTTTCTAATTTTTCACACCAATCTTCTTACTCTCTCTTATCTAAACATTCTACATTTCTACAAGCTTTGCTACTATTTCTCTCTCCAATTACTACTCTTGCTAATTATTACTCTTATTTACTAATTAGTACTCTTGCTAATTATTACTCTTGTTTACTAATTACTACTCTTGCTAAATTCTAATTATTAACTACTCCTCTTATTAATTTGTTATTTTGTTACTCTCTAATTCTTTTGTCTAGTAATTAGTAATTAGTGAATTTTTATTTATTAATTACTATTACTAAATTCTTTTTAATTACTAACTCTCTCCAATTTCGAATTTCAAATTACTCTTATTCATTTGTTACTCTTTAATTCTTTTAATTGTTATTTTTAATTACTAATTACTGCTCTTATACTTGTGTATTTAGTTACTTTTACTAATTTTATTTTCCAATCTAGTAAAAAAGTTTAGCGTCAAATATGGCTGGATTACTGAAGAAACTGAAGCGTGGATCATCATCACGAAAAACATCATCATCATCATCACAAGCACCACCACCAGCACAAGCGCCAGCACCACGGCCATCACAAACACCAATCCAAGCACCACCACAACCATTCGTTCCTGGACGAATGAGTACAGGCTGTATGATAGATACCCAAGCCAATTGGGAGTTCAATCAAAACATTCCAGATCTTGAATACACGCCTTCACAAGACCCCCCGCATTATAGTCAAGGACGCAGCTCGGTTGGCGAAGCTACTACTCCGTGGCATAATCTTAACCCTATGCCTGGTCATGATGAAGAAGGGCCGAGCAATGCCTCCGGTAATGAGCCAGAAGTCCAAAAGGGGAAAAAAAAGCCGAGTGTTGGAATCATTTTGATGAAGTTATGGTGGACGGCATCCGAAAAGCTCGATGTAAGTACTGTGCTAAATTATTTTCGTCTGGTAGTGGTAATGGACATCTTAACAGGCATTACCCTCAGTGTGCACCTCGACAAGGCCACGTCGAACCTACCCAAACGCAGTTATCTTTTGACGGTAAGTTATTTGTTTATAATCAGCGAGAGCAAAGAGACGGTCTCGCTGAATTTGTTATTCACGATGAACAAGCCTTTTCTTTTGCCGATAATGCTAAGCACTCTAGATATATGAACACATACGTTCAACCTTTGTACAAAAAGGTTCATAGAAACACAACTAGATCCGATGCACTCCGACAGTATAATGCTGCTAAAGCACGCCTGATCGATTATTTCGATAAATTTGACGGTAAAGTTAGTCTTACTTCTGATATTTGGCAATCTCCATTTACTTTTGTTAGTTATACTTGTGTGACGGCCCATTGGATTGATGCAGATTGGATTATGCACAAGAGAATCATCGCTTTCGAGCTCTTTCCTTTTCCGCATGATGGAATGAACATTGCTACTATTATATTAAAAGCATGTACCACATTTAAATTAAAGGATAAGATTATGAGTATTAGTTTTGATAATGCTTCTAACAATACAGCTGCTGTTGATGCTTTAGAGGAGAGCCTCAAACTTGTACTTTCTGGTAAATTATTTCATGTTCGTTGTGTTTGTCATATAATTAATTTAATTGTTCAAGATGGTTTAGCTGCTGCAGGAGATATTCTTGTCAAAATGAGGGGTATGACAGCGTATGTTAATAGTTCGAGTCCGAGAACACAACAATTTAAAACGTTGTGTGTTGAATATAATATGCCTCGCAGGAGAGCAGTTACAGATGTGGTCCACAGGTGGAACTCTACATACCATATGCTTTTACACATTCTGGCATACAGAGAAGTCTATACGCATTTTCTACTAACCTTGTTCCCAGCCGGCTTGCCAACTCAAGAGGAATGGCAGATGGCCACATACCTAGCTGAATTTTTGGAGGTATTTTACACGTCTACCAATTTATTGTCTGGTACGTACTATCCCACCTCTCCTCTCGCTGTAATAGAAATTCTCAAGATGGCTACAATGTTAACAAAATGGAGATATATAGGACCCTTTAAGGAAATAGTAAAAGTGATGGATAAAAAGTTTAATAAATATTGGAGTGAACTGCCTGTTATTTTTGCTGTGGCTACTTGTTTAGATCCTAGGTTAAAGTTGCATGGCGTGAACGTCTCGATACAAGAGATATCGAAATTAATGTGCTACCCAGTAGAGGACACAACCGCACTCACAGCGAAAGTGAGCAAGACATTTGAGGAACTGTTCAACCTCTATCGTAATTCTGCTGACGTGCGCGGGCGAGCTTCATCATCGACTGCTGAGAGGTATTATGCGCCATACCTTAAGGGCTTTGAACATCTAGTAGCAAGACAACTACCAGGTGAAGGTACTTCTAATTCGGCAGGTTCGTCTACTTTTTCCTCTTTTAATGAGATTGGTGTATATTCAAATACTGATCATTATTCTGATTTATCAATGCAAGAACAGGTTAATTTTAATTTGTTAAATTTTTGGAAACAAAATCAAAACATGTATAAAACTTTATCCCAAATTGCACGGGATGTACTGCCAGTGCAAGCCTCCACGGTTGCTTCAGAGTCGGCATTTTCAGCGAGCGGGAGGGTTTTGGATGACAGGAGGAGTCGTCTTAACCCCGAGTCGCTCGAGCTATGTGTATGTTGGAAGGATTATCTTGATGCGAAATACCGCGAGCAAGATAAACCGATTGATGATAGGAAGAGCAGTGACTCGGATATTGAAGTACTTCCGGATGATTAGGTAATTTCTTTTTATTTTCCTTCTCTTAAGTTTTAAGAATAAATTTTTTCACAAAATATAGTTTTTTCATATATATATATATATATATATATATATATATATATATATATATATATATATATATATATATATATATATATAAGTTTTTACAAGCAAGATAGATATTTTTCGTATATATAAAAAAATAGGTAACTTCGCCTGTTTGTTTACAAGCAGCCGGTCCCAAGCCCGGATAAAAGGAGGAGGGCCTATAAACACATTTATCTTCAATTTAACTCTATATGGACGTTAATAATTTACATACATTCATAAATTATAGCCTCACTTACTTCTTATTTTCTGACAAACACAATATATTAATATCATAGGTTCTTTTATACTCACTCATAACCATCCTATATACATATGAGAGTCATATATAGAGAATAAAATTTTGTACATGAGCCCAAGTAGAGAGAAAAAACTGTTAGTCAAAATCTATACTTATTACTTAAGATCGTCTGGGGAATCAACATGTATCAATCTCAATCAATTAATTTGATGTATTTTTGTTGGCCATCAACGCAAATAAATAACAAGGAGTTGGGAACCAAAAAAAAATTATTTTTTTGGGGCCCGGGCCTGGCCCAAGCCCGGCCCTAAATATTGGGCCTAAGGCCAGGGCTTGGACTGGGCCCATATATCCATATTCAGCCCTGGGCCCGACCCATTTTCGCTGGAGGCCCGTTGGGATTGGGTTGGGCCGACCCAAGCCCGGCCCATTGACACCTCTACCGTGGTCAACGTGGATTGTACGTCGACTTGCGCATTGATTATTGAATGGTATCCTTGTGCTCAAGTTTTTTTTTTTTTTGACAATTTCACCTCTACAATTGCAGTTTTTGTTAAAGTACATGTAGTAGTATCGCTAATTTCAATAATTTTATTGGCATTTTAGGTTAGGTATTTCTTGATACAGAGTCATGTAGAAGATAGTTTATGGGGGCCAAATGGGTAACATGATGCTCTGGTTCTCTTTTGGGGTTTGTTTTTAAGTAGCTTTAGTCGATAGCAGATGGTGAAGTTTAACGGTCCCTATTTGCTTGTGCTTCCCTCTGTCTGCTATATATACACATATTTCTATATATACATACATACCCATATACATACATTTTTGTGTGTGTGTTACCAATGTATCCATTCCATATGAATATGTTCCCGAGTGTAGCCTTTTATCTTTTTTGTGGTTAGCGATACATACCAATGATCAAAGCTAGCAATGACACTGTGATTATTATTTTCTTTGATGTTGCATGTATATTTTTAAATGAAAACATATACATTATTAGAAATTTATACTACTTACTAAGCCAAAACATGATTTGGTGTAACACTTTTTTGGTGTTACACTGAAACTAAATTTGGTGCTGACAAGTCTCCAAAACGAGCACTTTTCCATAATTAGCCATCCTCTTCAAAAGACTTTAATTATCCATCAGGGTAAACTTAGACAACCATAAGGATATAACTAAAAAAACAACTATCCCACTCTCCACTACCTCACTCTTCGGACTCTATCCCTCTGCTGCATGTAACAACCAAATTCAGCCAAACTTCCTCCATGTCTCCCTTCTTCCATCTCCGATTCAGATTGGAAGAATCGTTCTCTTCCGCAATCTAATGGTAAGCTTGCCTCAATTTGAATTCGCATTCTGCAAGCATTTTTTAATTTGCATTATTATCCATTTCATTTTATATAATATTTGAAAACACCCTACAATCTGCCAAAATACTTGTTCAATGTAAATGTGCCAAAACAATTCTCATTTCCAAGCTCAATGTAAATGGTGGGCAAGCGCCCGGTAGTTGTGGGTGTGCGCTTCCTGGTTGTGGGTGTGCAATTGGTCGTCGATGGCGGTCAAGGGTCTGTTTTGGGACTGCCGCTGAACGATGGTGGTTGTGGGTCTGCCATGGCGACTGGAGGCGCTGGTTGATGGTGGTCGTGGGTTATGTGACTAGAGGCGATTGTTGGGCGGTGGTGGTACCTTTGTTGGCAGATTGGTGGCTGCGTTGTGGAAGGTGGCAGCCGCCGCCAATGGGTCAGAAAGAAAGTTGCAGCGTGTGCTTTTGTGTGTGTGTGCGCGCTTGTGTGGGTGTGCTTTAGGGGGGTTGGCAGCAAAATTTTGAAATAATAAGAAGTATCCAATGCTAAAAAAATATTGGGTTGATAAGTTAGCCCAATATTTTTGTTGGGAGCTTTATCAAAAGGAAGTCCAAATATTCGGGAGGCCCATGCTTTCAAAAGTCCACTGTTATTATAATTGGACTAGGATATTTGGAGCAAAATAAAGTACCTTTGAATTTATCTCATAAAAAAAGATAATAGATAATTTCTCATTGATAAGGCTCAAGTCCAAGACTTATCACATGTGCTCATTATCCCCAGGTGTCATCCAAGCCAAAAACATGAAGTGTTTATAAGAGATAGGGGAGAAGTCAGGGAGAGGAGGGGAATTAGAAACAAAAAAAAAAAGAGGGAGAAGGCTGCTTCAGCAAAAGCAAGAAGGGAGAAGGAATAGAAAGGAAAAAGAAGAGAAAAAAAGAAAGAAAGAGAAAAGCTCTGGTTTTCTTCGAGGCTCGGATATGAAAGTTGCTAGGTGATAGCCCTTGCTTTATTCTCTGTATGTATTTTTTTTCATTCCTTTAATGGTTCGTTGTAACAACTTTAGTGTTTTAAGTCCCATTATATGGATAGCACCATGCATACTGATATCAAATATTTATGTTTAAGTTATTATTATTATTATTATTATTATTATTATTATTATTATTATTATTGTTATTATTTGTCATTTCATTTATATTTCTTTAATCGGAGGTTGTCGTGAACGTAATTAACAATTGGCTCTTTAGCTAATCGGCAATATGAATCCACTTTATAAAATAATAAACGTCGTTACACACATACGACGGAATTTAGTGACATAAGATTCGACGCTAATTAATAGCGCAAAAAATGTGCCATCAAATTTTAGTACGCCCAGTGGGACATGCTCCTCCTCCCATCTTTAGAAAAAAAAAATTTATAGATCCATATTTTAGAAGAAAAAAAAAGGTCACATTTTGTTTTTTTCTACTCCTTTATTTGCTGTTCATTTTTCTGTGTCAACCCAACCTATTTTGGTTGGTATTGTTGCAACAGAAATCATGGTCACTGCAGGGAAAGTGATTAGGCTATAATTTCTGCCTCCAACAGGTGTTGATCCCTCATCCCGATGATGGATAATGGAGTTTCCTTACCACTGGACCCAGTGCTTCTTCTCTTTTTAAGGAAGAAACATAAACTGCCAAATTATGTAAACTTAAAAAAATTGTTTACTTGATTGGCCCATACGTGGTTGAAAATTATTTTCATTTTTCAATCTTTGTTCTTTTTGCCATATATTTTTATAATTAAGACTGGTATTTTGAATATATATATATATACAAAAAAGTTTTTGTCCAAAAAAATGCAACATAACTATTTATTTAATTATTCATTTATTTCAAGCACTAACGTATACTTTTGAGTGTTTGGCAGGAATGAAATCACTATCATAAGATTAAAATTCACGCTTGTAGTTTGAAAGAAAGACGTTATGACATTTAAGCATGCATTGCTATCATGCAATACTGTAATCACTAGCTCGAAGATCACCAAGCCTACGGGCTCATACCCCTTGGGACAAAGGTCAAGGCCACAAGTCCTCAAGGAGTCAGCCCCTATGGAACAGAGGTTAAGGCCACAGGTTCCTGGGAGCCTGCCATCTATGGAACAAGGGTCAAGGCCACAAGTTCCTAGGGGAATGCGTCTATGGAACAAAGGCCAAGGTCATAAGTTCTTAGAGGTATGCCATCTATGGAACAAAGGTCAAGGACACAAGTTCATGGGGGCATGCCATCTATGGAGCAAGGGTCAATGCCACAAGTTCCTAGGGGCGTGCCATATATGGCATAAAAGTTGAGGCCACAGGTTCTTCGAGGCCACCCGCTTGCAAAACATAGGCCACTCACAAACTTATGCCCCTTGGGACACAGGCTACGGCCATAAGTCTCCAAAGGGTCAGCCTTTAAGGAACAAAGGCTAAGGCCACAAGTTCCTAAGGGCTTCCACCTGCGAAACATGGGTTACAACCACAGTTTCCCCAGGGGTCACCCCTTTTTGGAACATGTATAGCCTCGAGTTTTTAAGGGCCCACCGCTTGTGGAAAATAGGCCACGACCTCAATTTTCCAAGGGGCCTTATCCTATGAAGTATAGACTTTGGGGTTCGCATCCCATAGCTGAAGCAATAGAGCCATTGGGGCATAGCCTAAGGCCACGTTCAGTTGGAACCTCTGGACCTCGCCGGGATAACCCACAAGTGTATTTCTCGTCCCCTCAGGTATGCCGCCTGGAAGCGATGACTGGATCACCAAGGGATATACTTTCCAAAAAGTGTACTGGGTCTCAAAAGAGTCCATTGGAGAATGACCTACATGGACAGGAATGGGTAAAACTACAAGTAAATCAACCAACAAACGTTGGTGAAATTAAAGTCCTCTACAGGGCCAAGACTTTGGAAGCCAATGTCGAACCAAACAGGCATGTGCTGTCAGGAAACTCCAGGGGACATATCTCACATGTCTGGCCACGCAAACATTAAAAAAATGTTGAGTTTGTTTCTACAATGATGGGAGGGTCAAAACCAGTAGGGCATAAGGACGGGTCTACTTCTCAAAACTAGTCATCTCAGTTTATGCTACCACTATAGCTGATAATCTAGATAAGACGTTCAGCCTTGAAATAGGCGAGATAAGACCCAATGAGTCACTGGAATTCAGAACGAAGCAAGTAAAGGACAAAACTGCCAGCTAAAACCCAAAAAGAACATAAGGAAAGAAGAGCATGTGGCTGATAGTCAGAGTTCCACGGCTTCCAGCACTGATATAAAGAAGAAGAACCCAAGGAAGTATAAAAAGATAGTACCTCAAGAGGATTGCTCAGTTCGTGTAACCTATTCTATGGCAGCCAAAGGGGCACTTGTCGAGGGGCTGCTAATCCATTTTTCAAGGAAGTGCCTGATAAGTTTGGCATCTTCTGAAAGTGCCTCAACTACTCGTACTTCTTCCCTTTCTTCCAGCGAGAATACCGAACAAGGTCGGCATTCAACACCAAATGATAAAAATGAAAATAACTTCTTTTTTGATGATAAGCTTACTCCCCTAGAAGCTCAGATGGCTGTAATGATGGCACAGACAAAAGGCCTACCAGCACAATTGTCGAAAGCTACTGCAAAGCAAAAGTCATCATCCCGTCATCACAAGTCAAGCCGTCATGATCAAGCAAAAGGCTTTATGGCCATGGGACAGAACCGTATGAGAGGTGATGTTTATGTCAACCATAGCTCTGAACCTTTCAGCACACCATATGCAGAGGCTAAGACAAGTCAATCCCGCAACCCCTATGTTAGAGGGGCCTTGAACACCATCGCCTACCCATTAGAAGTTAGACCCAAACCTATTTTCCTACATTGACAGTATAGTCAAAAGGGAAACGAGAAAAGCTGAAGATGGAACCATTCCTACTGCTAGCTTGATAACAAAACCATACTCATCCTAGGTAGACCAAGTCTCTTTTCCACCCACTTACACTCAACCAGACTTCCGAAGGTTTAACGGGAGAGGAAATCCAGGGGAACATGTAGCTCATTTCATTGCTCACCTAGCCTATTTAGGCGAAAGTAAGCTTTTATGGTTGTAATTGTTTGTGCAATACTTAGAATGACCTGCTTTCATATGGTACTCCAATCTGCCAGAAGGGTCAATTCCTGACTGGGATGCTGTTAAGTAATTCAGTAATACAGAATGACGAGTGAGTATAGCAGAGCTGATCAATACAAGGCACCGTGAAAATGAGTAGGCACCCGACATCATTGCAAGGTGGCAAACTTTCTCCTTTAGTTGTTCTCATAATTTCAACCAAGGTGAATTGCTAATGTGCCTCTACACTTTTAGGCACGAGATCTCTGTACACCTTCTGTCCTAGACCTTTGATGAGTTCAATGACTTGTGCACAGGATCACATGATTTTGAAATGCACCTTGCTCTAAAGAAGACAAGGTCTGAAGTGGCTGAAAGAGTCCAGCAGTTGTAGGAATGACGTAAAAATAGCTTGCCAATGACAACTAAAGTAATATTGAAAATAGATATAATAGGCCTTCCTTGAAAGGAAAAATAGAGAGGAAATTTTCCTTCCCCGATGAAATCGTCAAAGAACTCTTATATGGGCTGGTGATAGAAGGCCTTATAACTCTATCAAAGATTAAAAGGCCCAAGGAGGAAGGAAAGAATGACACTCCTAACTATTGCCCTTATCATCGCGTCATCAATCACCGCATTGACAAGCGCTTCACCTTGAAGGAAAAAAATCAAACGCCTAATTAATGATGGGGATATAATCGTCTCGAAAGCTGAGAAATATTCTGCAAATCCGGTCACTTCAGCGTTATGCCC
This sequence comes from Escallonia herrerae, assembly GCA_033070095.1. Taxonomy (NCBI): domain Eukaryota; kingdom Viridiplantae; phylum Streptophyta; class Magnoliopsida; order Escalloniales; family Escalloniaceae; genus Escallonia; species Escallonia herrerae. The sequence continues at coordinate 160,676 of JAVXUP010001830.1, read as the reverse complement.
CGAACAAAATTGCAAAACCTCTCTTAACTTGAATAAAATTGTGCAAAATTATACTAATGATAAGGATGAAGAACAAATGCTTAACATAGAGTGTCAACGGGGCTCAGGACAAACATCCCATCTCGTGAAAATAAAAGAGCATGTCAGCCTTACAGATGCACTCCCAGCAGACATCATACGACACATAATACAAAAAATTGGTGAAAAATCAATTCAAGACTATCGTGCTGCTAGAATGTGTCCTCGCAAAATGGAAGAACTATCAAAAGACCCAATCGTCATCCGCTATCTACATTTTGATGAGCTCCCCTGGCACAATCGATACACCGGTAGCCTTGGCATAAAATACTTTCTACAAGTCTATGCTAACAAAGAAAATGCGCATGCACTCTTACATGAAGGTTTTGTGGCCTATTTCATTGATGGTTACCCTGAACATGGATGGGAGCTATTACAAATAGCAGTCCAGAAAAACCACTTGGGTGCCAAATATATATGTGGCATCACCTGCGTTTGTGTGCCTGAACCATCGACTTATAAATGGGGGCTCGACACTATGACGACTATCTTACGATGTCCTTAAATGAAAAGATGACTCATGCATTGAAGGAAAAAGGTCAAAGAAAAGTGTTGGTACCACATCAGCACATTATCTTTCCTTCCCCTTCATCGGGAAGCCTTTATTATGAGAAAAGAAATGCACATTGCGACAGTATCAAGCATATCCAGGACACACAAGAGATCAATTTTGCATGTGAAGAATGCACCTTATACTGTCATTTGGTAATGCTATGTCTCTTGAAATGAGAAAGAAATTGTGGAGCAGAGGAAAAAAAAAAAGCCCGCTAGGCTAAAAACCATGGAAGGAGCGATCTAGGAAAAAGTTAGGGTGCAAATATATATATATAGGGAGCTGATCCGTTGCTAGCGCTAGCACCGTCCGCTACATAATGTAGTGGACGGTAAGTTATCGTCCGCTACATTATGTAGAGGACGGGAAAACAGCGCTAGCAACGTGCTAGCGCTAGCAATGGATATATATATATATATATATATATATATATATATATATATATATATATATATATATATATATATATATATATATATATATATATATATATATATATATATATATATATATATATATATATATCGCACTAGCAACTTAACCAAAGTTGCTAGCGCTCTCAATGGATCAGCTCCATATATATATATGGAGCTGATCCATTGAGAGCGCTAGCAACTTGGGTTAAGTTATTAGCGCGATCTGACCGTCCTCGCGCGATCTGTGGACAGTCTAGATCTTTTTTTTTTTTACCTTTTTTTTAAGTCTGTGTAGCGAATAGTTTTTTGACAAAAATACCCCCGACCAGTCCGTCTTATCTGACTTTTTTTGTTTCTCATTAATGTGTTCGCTACATAATGTAGCGGACAAATAAGCAGTCTTATTTCACTTTCTCTCTGCTCTGCACTTATCTCAATAACAAATCTCTCTCTCATGCACCAGAAAGTCTGATCAACTCCATCATTCATCAAATATACCAACACACCTGGCTTTGTGTTGTTACTTGATGGTAAACAAACCCGCAAAAAATCGTAGGATTCGTGTCAAAATTGATCCTTTTTTCAAACAGTATGATTTTGTCTTTGAAGCAATCAACGGTGACAATCGCCGGTTCTGGCATCCTCCACCCTAAGTCTTCGCTTTCTACGCCACAATTCTCTATTCTGTCACCACTCCCAGCAGCAAGAACACGCCGGGATTTCAAACATTGTTGATCCATTGCGATTTCAGCCGGTAACCGGCGAGTTCTCTCACCACGGGATTTTGCCGGGATTTCAAAACACGCCAGTTCTGTCACCACGGGATTTCGCCCAATAACCGGCAATTTCATGTGTCTTCAATTGAGGGTTTTCCCTGTGATTAACCACGAAGGCCACCGTTCGATCATTTTCCCTTTGATCAACCACGAAGGCCTTCGCCTCTGTAATTCTTCCACAAATCCCGAACGACACAATCCACGTATCAGCCACTCAGCACCCCCACTTTGCAATCACAACCGAGTGAAAACCACCGTTGCCGCTCTGGAACCCCCAACTGAGGCAAGCCGTCTGCGCCGGTGGCTGGTAGACCAGTACAGTGCCCACATCATCGATAGAGAGAGAGAGGGAGAGAGAGAGAGAGTATTACTTACCCAAATAGATCTGGATATTCTGGATATATATATATATATATATATATATATATATATATATATATATATATATATATATGATGGGTAAATTTATAGAATGAATGTGAGGCAGCAACCAGACAAGGAAGAGAAATTTCAGAGGTGGGCAATGGCTTTCGTACCTTTGATTTAATGGGTATCTTTCCAGTTTATCTTCCTTTGCTCCAAGATTTGAGATAGTGCCGCTATGCTGGAATAGGCAGTGATTGAGGCGTTCGGGCTAGGAGATGGAGAAAAATGGCCTTGGCTGTTAAAAGCCCCTACCCGGTTTTGTTGTTAAATAATTTTTTAATTACATTACCTTGGGTACTCTGATCCTACTCTGGCTTGGAGTTCCTGTTTAGCATTTCAATGAACTCGCTGACTGAGCCCCCCACACCAGCAGCCCTAGTTTCCGACCCAAAAGAAGAATCTGGGTGCTCTCTTCGATCTAGCAGCCAAAGCTCCAAGACTTAATGCCATATTTCCTTCATCGACGACTATGAATGGAAATGAAATCGAATCTATCCTCTGCCTCAACGTGACCAACCAGAAAGGAGTTCACGACTTGATTCCTTTTAAACCCTAGAAGCTTGTAAAGGGCGGTTCACTGGCCTTTTTTTTCTTTTTCTTTATCTTTATCTTTTTCTTTCTTTGTATTTCATTTTTGTTATTTGGGGTAAAATAGAATGAGTATGCACTTTATACTTTGAGCCAAAAGTAATATGGCCTTCTCTTTTTTAGAAAGTCAAACTAAACATACTCGTATTCCGCAAAAGCTGGCAGATTGGATGGATTCCTTCCAACCTAATCCTATTTTTGGGTAAAAATTATTTGGCACCTTTTGAAGACCTAAATACTCTTTTTATAACAACACAAACACACAAAACCACACTGAACACGCAGACACGTACCAAACACACCACAGTTGTGCCTCCCCTCCCCTTCCCTTGTCACCCACAAACACCGACACCGTACACAAGCACACACACACATTACAAGTTCCCCCCTCCCCTTCTCATCACCTAGCAACACACACAAAAAAAAATTAATAGCAAAAATGAAAAATAGCCTTTTAACTTTTATCGACAAAATTTTTCACTAAAAGTCCTTCTATAGATCAATAAACGTTTTTAGAGACAAATTATTATCGACTAAAGACTTTTGTGATGGCTTTTAGCCACGGAAATTCTGTCATTAAAATTTTTTTTTAAGAAAATTAAAAAATTATACAAAATATAGAAAAAAAATTCTTTAGTGACGGAAAATTTCGTCGCTAAAAGTAATTAATTCCATCGATAAAAGTTGAATTTTTGCCGAGGGACTACCAAATTTCGTCGCTAATCTTTTAGCCACAAGATTTTTGCCCATGGACTTTTAGCGACGGACAGTCCGTCACTAAAAGTCTTCATTGACGGAATATCCATTATTAGTGACGGAAAATTCCGTTCCTAAAAGTGAATTTTCTTGTAGTGTATATTACATCGAGGCTACCGGCCTTTACTAATTGGTTCGCTACGAAACCAGCCTCACGATAACAAAAGGCTAACTGAACGTCGGGATAATGGCGAGCAGGTGTCAAGGAGTCACGATGGAGGTGAAAGAGCCGACCAGTGTCAAGCAGTCACGACAAAGGTGAAAGAGCCATTGGTTGTCAGAGCGTCAGCCTTTGCTAGTTGCTTAAACTAATTGGGGTATGCTTCTTATATATCTCTTTGGTTCTCTTCATGCAATTTGCATAGTCTTGTTTTAGAGCAATAAATCTACTTTAAAGTTTTTTTTTTTTGGTTAATAAGAAAATTGCATTCAAAGTAAAATAACATTCAGCCTTATGGCTAATACAACAAGACAAAAAGAAAATACAAGCCAAACCCTGAAGACACCCTGCAAAGGTCTATGAATCAGCATCACTACGAAACAAGGCCAACACCCTTCACTTTGTCATCAACCTAGTCTTGGTAGATATCTATACGGGCCTGACATGCAAAATGAGCTAAGAGTCGTGCTTCGATCAAAAGGTGAGGGGCTGCCCTGTCAATACTAAAGTGATGATAGTCTGTTACACTATAGCAAAAATTATAAATGATGGGTGTCACGGTATCTAAAATGTCTTCAGAACCTGCCATCTGAAGATGGCATAATAGTATCCTTTTCCGTCACTCAGAATTTCTTCCCATCCTTTTCCTCTTCCATAACTCTGTCCTCTAGCATCTTTCACTTTCCGGTAAGATTATACAATTGCTGACCAAAGCTATTATTGTACTGATTCCTCATGTTGTCTGACATAGGTAGTGAGAGAATTGAATCATCCGAGAAATCATCTTCATCAACATTAAATTCTGGAGCCACAAAATGATTTCTTAATGTTGATGGCGCATATATGATTAGATCAGTCCCAAGAGCAGTAAACTTCAGAGCAGGAGATTTGTGTGGGTTGTCCTGCAAGGTTAGTGAGTTGCAGATAATTTTTTATGTAAAAGATATTTTTAAAGTTAAGTCCTCTTTCATTTGCTTCATGGAAGTAGCCAAAGTCGGTGGTGGAGGGTTCACCACCCCACTACCGTAATCATGCTCATGAGAGATCACATTAGATGAACTCAGATTAAGTCCTGAGGTTCCTGCAGTAAAATGGTCCAAAAATGGGAGATTCCCCATTGGCAGGTTCCCAGCAATTTCATTAAGAGAATGAGCATGCAAATCTGAGTAAGCGCCAGGTCCACCTTCACGGCCCAATGATTCTGAAAATTATACGGCCCTTGTGAAAACTTAAGTAAATCTTCACAGCCCACGCATTGAAAAGAGTCCAAGAAGGAAGCTGGGCCAGGCCCAATGCCGTGTCCCATGAGGCTATTGTTTTGAGAGAAGGCATTGGGCTTTAAGGCTTCCTGTGGGCTTGAGTTACTTCTGTCATAATTTGGATCCAAAGCAACTTGAAGTCCAAATAAAGAGAGGCCATAAACCAGAGTGTGTAGGTCCACATAAATCAAATTATAAAATGGCCCAGTCCCTTGGATAGTAACCCATTTCGGTAGCCCACCAAATTGGACGAAAAAGAGAGAAAGCCTCTCTTCATTTACTCTTCGTACAGGTTCATCTGAAAAATTCCTTGGAGTAGGTACGTGGAAGATCTCCGCATTTAAGGATGATTTTGGAGATCCATATGAGATTTGCAGATCTGGGAGAATTTTCCATACAACTTTCTTTGTCCACGTGGCAGTCAGAGCCAAGATATCAGATTCAATTGGCACGCGGTTTAATGATGAAAAATCTCATGTGTGGACTTCTTTCTCTGTAGGCAATAATTGCTAGAGATTTTGCTAGATCTGGTATTCCTTTTCCTGTTCCGCGACATATACAGAGCCATTTTATCAGATTGTGTTCTAAAGTCTTTCATTTCTGGCGAGCTTTCCTCAGATGATGTATTAGAAATGGTGATCACGTCCTGGATAATTGATTCCAAATCATCCATAGCATCTCCTTCAACAGGTTCAAAAGCATCCTCCATGATTACATCTTCAATGATGCCATCAAAAAAATTTGTATTAGTTGCACAAGATTTCCCCTACGGGAACATCCATTTCGGCTATTAAATCTGCAATTTGATCATTTTCAACTAAGTTTCCATTAAGATCAAAATTTCCCCAAAAATTTGCTTCCTCTGGTGGCACCCCATCCGTGTCTCCTGAATCAGTACTATTTTCATCACCTTGGGAATTTGCATTTGACCCACTGTAGAGTGAAAAGAATCTGATGTTGTCTCAAAACTGAGTTCATCAGTAGAGACCACTGATAGAGCTGGGGAGAACGCATCAAAAAGATGGGTGAGATGTGTACCTTCATCTTCCATAGAGATAGCTATCCTGGATGACAGATTCCAGTCAGAATTGGGTAAGGCTCTTAAAGAGTGTGCAAACATTACGTAGTTGTCAAGATAATGCTAGGTAAAAATATATGTTCCGAAAATGAGAGCATTTCACTTAGAAAGCATTTCAACGACATCTACCGGTGAAGCCCTACATTGGATGTTTTCATGGCCGATGCAGCCACAATGGTAGGAAGCTATAAAAATTCTTTCATACGTGCCCCGGAGAGTTAACCAACCCACTCCATCAAGCAGAGTGATAAAAATGGCCAGTAGGAGTGGCAGATCAACAAAAACTCGGACTTTTATTCGAAAATAATCCTTATTTTGGACCCTTTTCTCCGACTGGGGCCACGAGGCTGAGGCTGATCCGGGCCATCCAGCCATGGCCGAGGCCGAGCCTTCGGTGAGGGTGAAGGGGGGAAGGGAAAGGGAAGAAGGTAAGGGGGAAGGGAGGGGGAGGAAAGGGGAGGAAAAGGGAGGAAAGGAGAAGGAAAGAAGGGAAGAGGGAGGGGGAAAGAGGGAAGAGGGAGGGAAAGAAAGGAGAAGGGAGAGGGAGCGGCGGGCCGAGGCTGAGGCTGAGGCCGTCGCCTCCCTTGGGGCCGAGGCCCATGGGTCGGGCATGCATGACATGATGTCATTGGGTGTAAGAGATGACGCCGGTGTACCTCAAAAAAAGACAAGGAAAAAGCATAGTGCGAGACCTCGGGGCAGATTGAAAGGTTGATCATGGTCAATCACGATCGTTGCAGGGCAACGTGTTTGGGGAAGACAAGGCCACGTCAGCTCTGGCCAAGATGTCATGGGTGCTGGTGAGCTTTGATGATGGTGGAGCGAGAAGCTTTGATCCAACGCTGAGTCAAAGCAATATGTTTTGACGGTGAAGGGGGCAGTGCCTGAATGCCCACCCGAGGAGCTTTGGAGAGAGCTAGGCCAGCGAGTGGCTGCGGATGTGTTTCTAGGTCCTTGGAGTGTTTTGTCGATGGCGGAAAGTCCCATGGTTCCCTCGCCGTATGTTCACGCACCGAGAGGGGAGGTTGCCCCAGTGATGTTCCCAAGGTATGTGCAGGGTTTGTTGGCGGAGCAACGAGATAAACTGTGGTCGCCGGTGATGTTTAAGGGCCACAACACTATGCCGGTGGGGTGAAATTTCTAGTGCACTTATATGTTGGAGCGTTCGATTTGGATGGAGAGGTTAGAGGTGTTGGGGTTGGTGTCTGCTGTGGAGGCCACGTTTAATGTGATTGATCTGGTGAGGGATATTAAGGGCTTGACACTGTTGCTTTCCAAGTGGAGCTCTCAGACGCATACATTCATCACAGAGTTTGGAGAGATTGGGCCGACACTTCTGGATGTGGTGATGTTGACCGGGTTACCGATGCATGGGATGGAGGATGCTTGTGCACTGAAGTTGACAGCACAAGAACGGTTGACCGTCAAGGCACTGCAGGAGTTTTCAGCAAAGATAAAGAGCCACCGAAAGGGTACGTACAACGGATGGATCAAACACTTCTATGGTACAGTGACCGTGTGACCCGAGCAGAAGTCGGTGTCGGAGGCTGATTTCTATATGGGTCCCTGCTTTAGGGACCAGAGATATGAGCTGGCGGGATTCCTTGCTATGTTCTTGTCGAGGTACATATTTCTACTGTCTTTTTTCTGCATTGCTTGCATGTTATACATTGATTTAGAGGTGTCAAATGGGCCAGGCTTGGGCCGGCCCAGCCCAAGCCCATCGGGCCTCCAGCAAACCGGGCCAGGGCCGCTGTCAACTGGGCCGGGCCAGAATGAGGGAAATCTGGGCCCAGTCCAAGCCCAGGCCCTAAGCCCAACATCTAGGGCCAGGCTCGGGCCCAATTTTTTTTTTGTTATTCAAAATACACCTTAGTTTTAAAAAAACTGAAAAGGCAATTTTTTGGGCCAAAAGAGGGTCGGGCCGGGCCCGGGCCTGTTTTTCAAAAAGTTAGGCCTGGCCCTAGCCCAAGCCCTAAGGGTCAAGGCCAGTCCGGGCCCAAAAAAGGGTCAGGCCGGCCCGGGCCAAAAAAGGGCTGGGCTGGGCCAGCCCGCGGGCCGCCCGGCCCATTTGACACCTCTACATTGATTGCTCGTGTATGCATAGTATGTCGAATCCTATACTTCAAAAAATGGTTTGCTTCAAAAAGTTATTGTACTCATACTGACATGCATTGCATTTTATCTTCTAAACAGGGTAGGCGTCGTAATAGGTGTTGTATTTTCTATGCTTGTAGGTTTGTACTTGAGGGGACACCTAAGGATGGTGTTGCTTCGAAGATGTTCCCACTGGTAGTAATATTGGCTAGGGGTTTGCATGTTAAGCTGGCTCTCATTTACTTAGGCACATTGTACCCACGTCTGGATCAATTTTCCAATGACATGCAGAGGTCATACAGCCGATATCAGGTGGCGACCCATATAGATTGGATGTTCTTATAGTGGTATCTATTCAAAATCTACATTGAGTATCAACCTAGGGGGTTTTCTTTGGTATATCCATCGTCGATGAAGGGTACGATGACCCGGTCGGGCAGGTCCCATGAGGTGTCGATCTGGTACACTATTGGCTGAGTATATGCTTGGGTGGGTAGGAAGGAGCCAAGATGTGAGCCTGGCAGATATATTTGACAATCGAGATGAGTGCATTCCCCATCCGTATACTCACATGCATAGCTTGTATAGCACTCATCTGTGGGTGCACCTATAGGACATTAGTATCCGACTGCACAGTCGAGATGAGTTGACAGACATGGAGGTTGCCTTGCTAATGGCTTAATTTTCCTGGTGGCTTCCTGTATTGACCGATGACGGCGGGAAGCCAACTATGCCCAGATGTTATGTGGCGAGATACAGTCCCAACCGTCTATCCATGGCCTTTGTTTATGACTTAGAGCCCTATGTGGCTATACTAGGCCTTGGGATATGAAGACGGCCTTTGGATATATGATCTTGGATGAGGCACGGACGTGGCTGGTACCGATAGAGGAGTGGAGAAGGCCAGGGACTTGGTTGATGGGAGTAGTGATGGTCGAGTATGCGCGATGGTGGGAGCCCGTGCAAATGACGTGGTCAGAGTGGTTGTCGCAGGCGTCGCCCGATAGACAGCAGTTCGACATCTTTGCCAGGGACTAAGGATTGGGGTTGATATCGGCACAGGTTACGAGGCAGTTGGGCATGTCAATATTGCTTACTGGTGTATTGGATATACCTTCACCAGCTCGTGCACCGAGGGTGCTGGGTGCCGGCAAGGGTCCTATTTCGTCATTGAGAGTGGGTATGATGGAGAGTGCACAGCAGATGGGCGTGGATTCTTTAGCAGCAGGCCGACTCAGGCCGAAGAGACCCCGAGAGGTATTAGAAGAGTCTGACTCTGAGGTTAGTATTACTCTTTGTTTTCTTTGTGCAGTTGTCAATTATCGTATTAAGTGAGTTCTAAGTTTCTTCTCTCTTTCCTTTTTTTTTTACAGGAGCTCAATGATGTTGATGAGACTACTTATGTAGACTCAGATGAGTAGGTGGAGAATGCCAAGGCCGTTACTGATGACGCTAAGGAGTTGGATTTTGAGACAGTTGATAAGGCTGAGGAGATGGATGTTGTGGCAGACGATGAGGCCAATGAGATGGATGTTACGATCGATGATGAGGTTGAGCCTATAAATAGTGAGGCCGAGGTGGTAAAGTAGGCAGCAGCATATATTGTGGAGTCGGTTAGTCGTCCGAGTTCATCACCTGTCTTAGTTGAGGTGGTGTTTGGTGACCAGATGGGTCATATGTTTGAGACAGATGATTGGTGGGTCAGTAGAGAGCCAGATGCTCCCACCGAAGTTCATGATGGGTTACCAGCTACACATGCAGTGGTTAGAGATCCATTGCCACGACAGGAGGTACCTAGTCTGTCTGTTATGGATCTTGTGGCGGATAAATTGTCAGGGTCAGCTGTAGATGCGGGTGATGCTCTGTTGGCGATGCATGCTGCTGTCGTTGGCATGCAGTCAGTGGGTGGTAAAGCGACAGGGGCTGGTGATGCCAGTGGCGGGTCTTCAGTCTGACAGGTGGGTGGTGCACCCTGGGAAGGCGTCAAGTTATCTGATTCAGTAGTCCATCAGTTAGAGATGATTAGAGCAAAATAACCGCAGACGTTTGTTGGCCTTATTATCATACGGGGCGCAGTATTGATCAAGGCAGTGTACACTGTATTTGTGGATTGGCTGGAAACACTTGGTGCGGTGCCGGCCTCGACTTGGACTTCGGAGGTCATATCTGAGTTTATATCGGAGCTAGCGCCTTTCTTATCTTTTGGCTTTTAGTTAGATTGGTTGGCCGACTATATCAGAGCGAGGGGCAGAGTGCCAAAGCCGTAGCTGGACTAATCGTTATAGGGGCTCAGGAGGTGGCTTTGTAGGGTCGTAGGCGAGTGCTTGATGCAGCGCTGACAGATGTGACTCAGGAGGTGGCCGAGATACGAGCCCGGCTTGTCGAGACAGAGGCTAGACAGGCAAAGATAGAGAGCTAGCAGGGCGACTGGGATGGTAGATGGTCCTACTTACAAGCACAGTGACAGACATTGGAGTCGTACACTTCTGATCCTGCTGGTGCATTGCTTGCTTCTTTACATTAGATGTAGTGTACTTTGCATTTTCTAGTACACGTTGGTTCGTAGTGGCCTGCAAACCTGTGACTTCTAGACATTTTTTTGATATTGATATTGTAGTCATATGGTTATTTTGTAAGTATGTTTGTTGTGATATGATACTTAGCTTTTGTTGTATTGGTGTGACTTGTATGTGTTGGCATCCCGTTGGTGTTCTTCCCTCCCCGCCCATAGCAGGTTACTTAGTGAACGTGTGTGAAAATACAAGAATTGCATTACATACAGTATTTGAGGCGAATGAATGATTTTGCATTGATAGTATTTGGGTCAAATTGTCGCTACATGAGTAAAGTAAGAACTTGTAATAATCAGCAAAAGTTACAAGTTATAAACATGTGTGCATATACAAAAAATACTATGTGTGTAAGTGTTCTAAGCTTTGGGTGGGTAGGGCTGGGGGGAACAATCCGTAGTTGGTTACGCATAATAGTTTTTCAGGTAGGCTCCGTTGACAGGGGCCGTGATCTGTCCATCATCCGGATTAAGCAAGAGATAGGAGCCGTTGTCTCTGGCTGTATGCACTTCGAATGGTCCTTCCCAATTTGGTGAGAACTTGGGGGTTGACATGTTGGCAAGTACATGCTTGGCTGTTTGGAGGACAGGTCACCTTTAACAAATGATCGAGGCTTGACTGTCTTCCCAGAGGCTTTGGTTCTTTTTTCATCAAGGCCCTCAAGGGCTGCCATTATGATTTCTTCCTCCTCGAGACCACTGCTAAAGGAGAGTCGAGCCGAAGCGATTGCAACCTTGGCTGGCACCACACACTCATCCCTATAGACAAGGGAAAAGGGTGTGTCCTTCATCACCGTGTGCTTGGAAGTGCGGTAAGCCCAAAGTGCCAGACTTAGCTTCTCAGACCATAAACCACTCGCGTCATGAACCATCTGTGACAGTACGCGGCGCAGCATCTTGTTGGAGGCTTCAGCTTGACCATTGCCTTGTGGATAGTAAGGAGTTGATGTGGCATGGTTGATGTTGTATCCTTTCATGAGCGTTCAAATATCCCTATTGATGAATGGTGTGTCACTGTTGAATATGATACATCGGGGGATACTGAAGCGACAGATGAGATGATCACGCAAGAAGTTAGCAATGACGCCTCCCGTGGCTCTTCATAGAGGTATGGCTTCGGCCCATTTTGCAAAATGTTCTGTTGTGACCATGATCCATATGTGACCCCTAGATAGAGGGTGTACGGGGCCGATGAGATCGAGAGCCCAAGAGTGAAATGGCTAAGGGGCTAGTATCATACGAAGGTCGAATGCCGACGTGTGCATCCTGTCAGCGTGCCTCTGGCAGGGTCGACAGTGTTGAACATGAGAGATGGAGTTAGATTTCATAGTCGGCCAATAGTACCCCAACCTTAACAATTCTGCATATATCTTTTGAGATTCTTGATGCTCCAGATAGTCATCATTGTGGACTTCATTGATCACCTCTACTGCTTGGGCACCTTGCAAGCATCGCAAAAAATCTTTGCAAAATAACTCGCCTTCTGTCACAAAATACCTGACCGATTTTCATTTGATGGATCATGCCGACGTTGATCACAAGAGCTGACGCCAATCACCCTCGACGTTGATCACAAGAGCTTCCGCACTGTCTGGCGTATATAGGCACTCGGTACAATCCCGTTGTATATCTTAAGCATCCTTGGCCATGGATGGCCAAAAGAGGCCCATGTGCTGAAGGCGATGGTATAAAGGGGGACCGTCGAGGCCGCAACACTTCTGATGGCAGAGTTAAAGTTTACGCTTTGCTTATTCCAGTGCCAAACACCTGGCTAAAGTGCCTCGGGGACATCGTCTATACAAGACATCTCCCAACATCAAAAAGTCCGTAATGGTATAACCACAAGCAAGAGATGGTGTCTTGAGTTGGTAGACAATTGACTGCCTCCAATCATCTATGTTGGTGTCCTTTGGTATTAAGTTCAAAGCTGTGCAGGGTTCGATCCTCTTGATAATAGTTAGCATCTGTTGTTCCCCATTAACCTTTATCTTTGAGGGGATCATGGCCAAGCTGTCTGCATTTCTGTTGTGGCACCTATTGTGATGTTTATATTAGACATGGCCAAGTCTTCCTTCCAAGTGTTGTACCAAGGCACGATAAGGTGCCAAGGCTGGCTCCTTGACTGCGAACTCTCCGTCAGCCTACTTCATGATCAAGTTCGAGTCTCCCTTCACACATACGGCCTTAGCCCCCATACTGGTGGCAAGTATGAGGCCAATGACGAGGGTCTCATACTCGACTTCATTGTTAGACACTGGGAATGCAAGCTTGAAAGATAGAGAGCTGGTAACGGTATCTGGGTTGCAAAGAACAATGTCGGCACCCCCTTGTCGGAGAGATGCTCCATTGGGACCTTTGCTAGTGGCTGAGCCGCCAAACTCAAGCGTACACAATTCATCGATGTCGGTGATCAGGGCTGTCTCCTCCCCAGGCAATTGATCTTAGGTCGGTTCATATTGTTAGCGTGGGAAGAAGGCCAAGAGGTCTACAAGTGCTTGGCTCCGTAGAACTATAAGATTCTTGATGGATAAGCCAAATTCGGCCAAAAACAACAACCAACAGGTAAGGCAGCCAGAGAGGTGGGGCGAGTGAGCATGTACCGAAGTGGATAAGCCTTGGTAACAAGTGTGATCTGGTGTGCCAAAACTTAATGTCTGAATTTCTGTGAGGCTTAAACCAAGGCTAGGCAGTGTTTCTCGATCTCGGAGTACTTGCCTTCAGATCCCCTGATTGACCCACTGAGATAATATACATGACGCTCCACCCCATCCACCTCTTGGGTAAGTAAAGCTCCTGTGGACTTGGGCATGGAAGTCAAGTAGAGTAACAGTGAGATACCTCACTGTGGCACCACCATGGTTTACGGCGACATGAGGACTGACTTGATCTGTTTAAAGGCTTGATGTTGGGGCGCACCCCAACTCCATGGTGCGCTTTTGTAGGTCAAGTGCTAAAAAGGTATGATAAGTTCGGCCAATGCAGGGATGAATCGGCGGTGAATTAGCGGAGGTAAGAAAGCTTTCTAAGGAAGCTCTTCAACTTTTTGGTGCTTTTGGGCGGGGGCATCTTTTGAATAGAGGCGGCTTTAGAAAGGTCAATGTCGATGCCCTGTCGACTAACCAGGAAGCTAAGAAATTTTTCGGAGGATACTCAAAAGGCACATTTGAGCGGATTCATCTGCATATTGTACAGGCGACAATGATCAAAGACTGCTTGAAGGTCGGTGAGGTGATTATTTTCCTTTTTAGACTTGATGATGAGATCCACGATATAGTCTTGCACAGTGCGGTGTATCATGTCATGGAAGATAGCTGTCATCGCCCTTTGGTAGGTAGTACCCACATTCTTGAGGCCGAATGGCATGGCTTTTCAACAAAAGTTACCCATGGGAATTCAAAAAACTGTCTTGGCGCAGTCGTCTGGATTCCTCCAAATTTGGTTGTAGCCGGCGAAGCTATCCATGAAAGACAAGGTTTCGTGTCCAATAGCGGCCTCTTTAAGCATGTCAATGTTGGGCAATGGAAACTCATCTTTGGGGCACGCTTTGTTCAAGTCCCAAAAGTCAATACATACCCAGACTTGACCATTCTTCTTTTGTACTGGGATAACATTGGCCAACTGAATGGGATGAGTAATAGGTTCAATGAAGCTAGCCTGCAGAAGCCGTTCTATCTATGTCTTGATCTTCAACTCGAGCTGGGGCAAAAACTCCGCAAATGTTGTCGGATAGGGATGGACCTGGTAGCAATATTGAGATGGTGCATCACCAAGGTAGGATCTAACCCAGGCATCTAATTGTAACTCCATGCCAATACATCGCGATATGCACGAAGGAGGGTAACCAATTCTTCTCTTCGGCCTAGGGCCAATTTTGTGTCAATGTACGTAACTCGGGGTTCCTCGTCCGATTTAGCCAGGTTGATTTCTTCAAGGTCCTCGGCCTATGGTCGAGGGCCTTCTCCATAGCAAGGTGGGGCTGCACTGGGGGTGAGTTCAAGGTCTAGTGGGAAATCCTCGGCCGCGTAACACCATTCAGTCTCCATGCGCGAGTCAGGGTCAAGGGGGTCAGATGACAGACCACCTAGAGCCCCAGCGCATTGTCATAATTGGTAGATATCACTTTGCCATTTTTGACGATGCATTGGAAGGTCAGTTCGGCCATTTGCTACTTGAACTTTGGGGATGCAGGCATGGAGTTGGTCTTGACAGCAAGCGGCGTCATTGATGTCAACCTCTTGTTCTAGTTAATCTTCTTGGCTTTGGACTTGGGGGGCTTGTTTCCACACAGCTCATCCCAGTTTGGCAACTTGCTTGAATGGATGTGTAAGGCATTTTCACCGTCCTCGGCCAGTTCGCTGAAGAATGAGGCCTCGGCAAAGTATGATTCGGCACATTCAAACGGTGCCTTAGTTGATGGGATTGTCATTGATACCTTGTGTCCTACAAGACCGGCCACTAGTTTAACATACTAATGGTATGTTGAGGGAACAACTTTGTTTATATGAATCCATGGTCGGCCAAGTAAGAGGTGGAATGCGGGCTCATTGTCGATCATATGGAATATGGTGTCGCGACGGACGATTCCAACCATAAGGTCGACAGTGATATGGCCGAGAGTGGACTGGTGACTTTGCCTAAAGTCAGCGATCTTGATTGGGTAGCATATGATTTTTTGCGCGGGGATGCCAGCCCTTTGCAAAGTGATAAGGGGTATGATAATGATTGAGGCACCGCAATTAACTAAGGCACGATAGAAGCCCGTGCCATTGATGGTACATTCCAAGAATAGTGGCCGATTATGATGTTCGACCGGCAGCGAGTCTTTGTCCGAGAAAAGCATTGCAGTAGATATGATGTGTCGTAGTTCGGCTTGAGCAGCCAAGCACTCAGGATCAAGATCGGTGGTGAGCTTGATCAGGTAGTTGGATAGATAGCTTTGGGCGACGAGTGAAAACCCCATTTTGTCAAAGAAACCTTTAATCTTCATCATTTGTCCTAATGAGGACGTTAGTTGAGTGGTTGACGGTACACAAGGTATGACCATTGGGGTGGCCTCTGTAAAGGCTTCAGTGATGATAGGCTCGACTGGGTCAGTGATGGCTATGAGCACCTGATGCTCCCTATTGTTGTTGCCATGCAGGGGATAAAGGTGCCCACGGACATCATTGTTCTTTGGTAGCTTTAAGTCACCCGCAACAACCTTCCTTGCAAAAATTTCATGTAACCCATTGTAATGCTTGAGATGATGTCCGACAGCTCAGTGGTAAGGACAGTAATTGGGCTTGGCTTTATCCGCTTTGGTGATGTTGGTCCTCATTAGTGACAATTAAAAGTTAGTGTCATGTTCTACCCAATCAGCCAGAAGGTCTTTCATTGTATTTAAGTCACATGAGTAGTCGGGGGGCAGGCTCTTGTTACCTCCGCTTGTCAGGGCTCTTGTTACCTCTGCTTGTCAGGGCATTGGTCTTGGAACTGACGCTTGTAGCCACTGAAGTAGGAGGTGTTGTTGTTGTTGTTCCTAGTATTGGATGTTTCGGCCGTGGCGAGGAGTGCATTCTGTGGCCGAGGCTTCCATGGCCTAACGGGACTGACTGACTCGTAAGTATGGTGGGCTGCCTCTTTGAGGTGTCCTCATGACCTCAGTTGTAAGTTCTTAATATGCATGCGGTATACATCACTCATGTTCTTGATGCATATTGGAACTAGGGTCTCATCTTTGCTGAAGTCCGTGCACTCGAGGCATTTGAGATGAAAGCGGTGCACATATTTGTTCAAGTCCCCCCTAAATTCTGGCGTATGCCAGCAATATCAACAATGGTGACTTATTCAGCTTCATAATAGAACTTGTCCAAGAACAACTGGACCATGTCACTCTATGAATGGACAGTCCCCGTAGGCATCTGATGGTACCAAGTATAAGCTAAGCCTATGAGGGACTTGTGAAACTCCCTCAACTTCAAACTGTCGCCTAGACCATACTGCTCCAACGAGCATGCAAATCTTGTCAAGTGCTCATGGGTGTTGCCCTTACATCTGTTGAAGAGCAGAAAGGTTGGTTGTTTGTACTTGAGGGGGTAGGGTGTGATGGCAATTTCATTGGCGTACGCGACATGGCCTGTCAGCCTAGTTGAAGAGTCAGGTTCAGAATTCCTAGACAAACAGTGGAGAAGTGCTTCCAAGTCTGACCGAGTGACATAGTTAGGGGATGGTTCCTCATTGCCGGTCAAGGGATGATGGCTGGCTGGGGCGTCGCGAGCCCCCAAGCCCCCAGCTAGGGCAACTTGGTGAGCAGGAGCAATGGAGGGTTAATACATGATAGGGGCTAGTGGTGGCAATTGTACATGGGCATGGGTGGGCGAGACATGTCTACCACTTGCCCGGTGGTTTGGTGCTATTCAGTTGGGTAAGGGTTAGGCTCCATCTTAATGGAGTCATGGGTTTAGGAAGAACTTTGTGTTGGCATATGCTGAGGTACGACAACAAGAAGAATCTGTTGCAACACTGGTCCAAGGTCAGCTTGTGGTCTGCGGGATGGCACCGTAGAAGAAGGCCCGTTAGCTACGAGTGGTGAGGATGTCGTGAGTCCTACCACCAAGGGTCTGGATGATCGAGGTGGTGGTGGTTTCAGCATTAGGGCCTAAGTGACGTCAAGAGCCAGCCTAGGTCCTGAAGGCTGTACTGGTGGAATGGATTGTTGTGAGGCCAACGCATGTATGGATATTTGCATTTTCGTGATGACAGCCATCAAAGTGGTTTAAGAGTCTTACAAGTTGGCTATGGAGGGAGTACGTTGTTGGATGGTTGCATTGACAACCACTTGTACATCGGGTGCAGTGGCTGATGGCTGGTCATGGAGTCGTACGACACTGGTCTCTTCCTAGTCGCTGAGATGGTCTTCTTCTTGCACAGTGGGAATGAGGCCTAGGTTGGTTGCATGGTAGCTCTTTGTTATACATGCATGATGTCCAAGTGTGGAAGATATGCATACTGCAATATGATGCTCACCTCCCCAAATGCCAAGAAAAGTGGGTTTGTACCTATGTGGAGGTGCCACAAAGGCTGCAGTCCGAGTCAGCTTCCAAATGTACAAAGTGAAAGACAGTGAGGGTGGAGTAAGGGCAGAGAGCAAGGCTTCCCAGACAGACCGTGAGGAGTGGCAGTGCTGTGGAGACAAGGCTGAGACGAATAGGGCCGGCAATCGACAGTCTAAGTCAAGGTCCGCGTCAGGGTCCAATGCTATGGTCCGATGTTATGTCTAATTTGGTGTTTCTCTCTCTAAAATTCAAGAGCTCTCAAGTTCTAGAGTGATAAAGTGATTTTGTAAAAATGAGCAGAAGTCCTTGAATAAATCACAAAGCCTACTATTTATAGGCAAAGGTATGCTTATGTTATCAAATGCCACATGTCGTCCCCTGGGAGTGACACATCAGTAGGGGGTCCAAAAATACTGGTTCTCCGTTGGACTGCTGGTTCCCAAATTCGCATTGCCTGCCTCACACAGCGTCGTTCTGCCTGTCTGAGAAGACTGACCACACCGTGACGGCATGATCAGAGTAAACCTGTTGCCCCAGCCATTGGTCCAAGCCCTTACTGTATCCGATAAGGTATGTCAAGAGACGTGTAGAGAGCCTGACAGAGGCGAAGGTTGCCCCTGTAACCAACTGCCAGGCGGACGATACGCGACACCCTCCAAAGACTTGTTCTTGTCTCGGAGTGACTCGAGAGTCATCGTCCTGGGGGCACCGATGATCACCGGTAATGTGAGTGGACATGGTCGCAGCTCAGTGCCTAGTGTCATGCAAGTCACCCCCAGGCGGTGATAGCTGTGTGGTAACGAGCCTATCCCGTTGCGAAGGGTCCTCATGCCGGAGCACTACGAACGGAGCTGTCAGAACCCAACATTTCATATGCTTTGATTACATATATAAGTAAGATTATATGCAATCACTTTATGTGAAAATGGTTATGATGAACTATGCATGATAACATATTTGAAGGTATGTTTAAATGTTAACACCTTGAATTGAGTAAATTTTCTAAGAAGGTGAATGAAGTGCTAGAAATGAAAAAGGGTATTTGTCGTTTAGAAACGTTAAATGATCACTTGAAAATGACCAAACATATTTTTAGAAGAGTTGGAAACGAAAATGGTGAAAACTCTAACTGGGAATAACCGGTTGTTGACCGGACTGCCTGTGAATTGTTTTATTTTTTGGAAAGAATTGTGCCACCTCGTGCTTTTGACGTGTCAGCATAGTATTGTGGCACGTCGTGCTTTGAGTCTTGTCATGCTTTGGTTAGTATCGTCGTGCTTGCTAAGTAGCATAACCTTGTCTTGCCACCTCGTGCTTTGAGCGTTATTGTGCTTTGGTTAGCATTGTCGTGCTTGCTAGGTGGCGTAGCCTTGTTTCGCCACGTCGTGTTTCTTTCCACCTTGTGCTCCCTAGAAAATTCTATAAATAGGCCTTTGATCTCTTTCTAAATTACTTTAAGTTATCTTTGACTTTATCGGTAGATAGAAACTAAAGAGTGAGAGAAGACGATTAGTCGCGATTATGAAAAGGGAATCATAACGCCTGATTAGGAGCAATTGTAAGTTGATTCTTCGTGATTTATGTAAGGGGAATTCCATATCACTATTCTTTTATGCCACGTGGTTATTTATTTCTCAATGTTCATTGTACTCCTAAACACTGTTGTTTCAAAGCTTGCTCAAATGCTTTGTTTTGAATATTGGTACATATCTTGTTTTTGAAATATGTTTGCGGGACGTGGCTTTAGTACTTTTGATCAATGGCAGTGCTCTAATGATTTTTCTACGTGCATGATACATTATGATTATGATACAGCTGAGCTTTGGCGGATCCCCTTGAGGATACCAAAGGCAAGATGCTGAAGTGTTATGTTTGATGTGCAACTTGGATATTGAATTGGTTTACTAATTGTTCAAGATACTAAGCCATGGTTGCTTTGACGGTTTGGGCGTCAAATATTTTGACTGGTCCTGAAATTGTTTACCATGTTTAATAACTGATCCTATGGTGCTATTATTATTCCATTTACTGGGTTACCCTGCTCACCCCCCACCATTTACCTTTCCACTGCAGATGATTAATTTGATGAGCAAGTCCAAGCGGGGATGTGAACGGGACTTGCAATTTGGAGTTTAAAAATCTTAGAACTTATTTGTAGGTCTTGTAATCCAAGTTGGGATTATTTGTACTTGTGTTGAAGACATAATATCTGTCGCTTGGATCCTGTAATCTGATTGGGATTGCGTTGTGATTTTGTTCAAAAATATTGAATTGGGTGATTGACGACTCGAGTCGTCACAAGAGCCCCTCAAAATGCTGCACACTTTGGAGAGTGGGTCGAAGCATGTTCCACGTCTATGGCAGGGCGCATGGTGTGGTGAATGAATGTGGTGCCTGGAGGCATGTAACATGATTGTGGCGCATGGGCGCGATGCCAATGGCACGAGACATTGATTGTGGCTCATGGGCGTAGTGCCTACGGCACAAGACATTGATTGTGGTGCATGGGCGCGGTGCCTATAGCACGAGACATTGATTGTGGCGCATGAGAGCGGTGCCCATAGCACGAGACATTGATTGTGGCGGATGAGCGCGGTGCCCATAGCACGAGATATTGATTGTGGTGCATGGGCGCGGCGACGACCGTAGTGAGACAATACCTGGTGTCGGGGGCACATGTAATGGAAGTGGCACACGGGTGCGATGATGACTGTCTTGAGACAATACATGGTGCCGGCGGCACATGTCTTGGAAGTGGCGCACAGGCGTGGCGACTACAGTCGTGAAGACGGCACACGGGCACGCGTCGAGTGTCCCATAAACAGGGCGTGAGCCAAGTGTGTATGCTGTACCAAAATGATAAATGCGATCTTTAGTAATGAGAAACTTGGGAGTGATGGTACACAGCTGTCGGCGAAGGGTCACTCGGTGGTAGCGCGTGACTTTGGGCGACGAGCATCACGGAGGCGGTGCGCCGCAGCTGGTGACGGATGACGGACGTTGCGAGGTTGGTGTGCGAGCATTGGTAAGCATCGCGATGATGCAAAGCCCAGTGAAGACAATTGCGCGTAGGAGGGGAGACAAAAGGACAACATTTGGGGGAAGGCCAAGGCCAGCCCCCATGGGAGGCTGAGGCCGACCCCATAGGCAAGGGGAAGGCCGAGGTTGACCTTGTGGGGTGGCTAAGGCCAAGGCCCTCCCTCAAAGAGGAGGCCAAGGCCACTTTCCCTCTCTTTGTCATTTTCGGGCACGCCGACGGTTGGTGTTTGGTGGACAACGTGGAGTTGGGTGGTTGAGGTACAACGAGCGTGTTGCCGTGGGTCGTACCCACTTAATGAACAAGGTGCCAAAGTCACCCACGAGGCGTACAAAGCAAACAATGCGCGAAAAGGACATTGCACGATAACTAAGTAACCGGGGGGAGGCCAAGGCCAGCCCCCATGGGGTGCCGAGGCCGACCCCATAGGCAAGGGTGATGCCGAGGTCGACCCATGGGGTAGGCCAAGGCCTTTGCCCCTTGACCCCGTTGCTTCGGTTGTGCTCTCGGTCAATGTTTTTTTTTTTGTGAAAAGAAAGATGTTCGGGTGTTCGCGGCGTGATTAACGTGCTACCTTGAGTCACGCTGATGTGAAATAATTGGCGCCTAAGTCGAGTACGAGGCGTGCGGAGCGAAAAATGCATGTGACTTGGGCGTGCGCACTTTTACTGGTTCGATGCGTTGAAAAGTTGACCGTTAAATGTGTTGACGTGTTGCGCGAAGTGGGACCCGAAGTGGACCCTTGGGTGCGACCAGAATAGGTTAGGAACATTATCTTTTGGAAAGGAAATACAGGACCAAAAGGGTCTATTTATCATGTTAATAGCCCTATACCTCTATAAATAGATCACTTGGGCATTAGAAAATGGGATTTTTCTCTTTGAAAAAGAAAAACTCTAAAGAAATTGTGGAAGAGAAGGGATTACATTTCTAGCCCATTTGCAGTCAATTTCCAATCCATTACCAGTTCATAATCCCTCAACTGGTCTCATTGCTTCGTGATTTGCTCCAACATTCTTCCGTAGTCAAGGCAAGTTAGGTCGCAAGGTATTTATCAATCTTATTTCATCTAGTTTTTGTCTTACGCTTCACATTTCTTAAGCTAGGAGTCATACACTTATTACCTATTTCTCGTGACCAAATCTTAGTCTAGAAAGATGAAAATAATATTTGGAATTGGAATCTTAATACAAATACAAGTCTAATTTTATCAGGTCTAATAAAGCTAGGACTCTCTTTGATCAGAAGTGAATGAATTAACGGTAACAATTCAAACTTTTTTCGACAATATGCGGTGAGGGTAATGAGTGATCAATTTTTTTTTCCCTCAACTTCATTATGCTATATGGGCAAAAATCTTAAGTTATTTTTACGTGTGTTTGAGCAGTTGGGCAAGCTCACAATAGATTTGGGCACCTGCTGCACAATCGATTAAAAGTGTGGGATCTTTTTTGTCCCTAGGGCCTGGGGACTTCCCTGAAAGTTAGAAACTTTGACAAATAAATGAAAAATGCAAGTAAAAGACTGCATGCCCATAAAGGACAAAGAGAGTTTCGATTGATTGTGAATGTTGATACAACAATGTTCCCAAATCTGAAAACTAAAATCCCTATCGGTAGGCAGCAAAAGCCTCTAAACATGAAAGTAAAAAAAAAGACTTGAAAAAGTCTGGTTGATTGATGATAATCCCTGCTCCTTCTTTGACCCACCATTTATGCTAGAGACTTTTGTAAAAAATAACTACCATTACAAGACAAACTACACACTTAAAGATAAACTAGCCACTTAGGAAATAACTACCCATTAATAAGTGACCAACCACACTTATCTCTTATTAATACAGACACATTTTCAGAAGTCGGTTTCTTCCACTTCCTGTTTGAATCTTCCATTATCTCTTCAGAAATAATAAAAAAATTAAATACCATTTGATTAAAGTGAAGTTATTAGTGAAAAAAAATATTTGTTGGTGCAAACATCGTGCCATTGGTTTAAGCGATTGAATACTTGAAAATTGCGAAGAGTAATATTTTTCAAAAAGAAAGCATTTTTCACTATCGGCATAATTGCACTCTTCAATAAAAGTATTTTTTACTATCGATTAGCCATTAATTGGCTTTAGCCACACCAAGACAACATTGGAATGTATTAAAAGAAAATATTTATTCAACAACGATAGTATTGCACTCTTCAAAATTGAAGCATTTTTTTTATTATCGATAGGCTTTCAATGTTGATAGCCTTTCACTATCGATAGTCTTGATTTTTCACTATTGATAGCCTTACACTCTTCAAAGTAGAAGTGTTTCTTCATATTGATAGCCTTTCACTATTGATAGCCTTACATTTGTCACTTCCGATAAGCCATATATTGGCTTAAACTGTATCATCTTGATTTTGCAAGACAATATTCTCTATCTATAGGCATGCACTCTTCGAAGTGAAAGTATTTTCACTATCAATAACCATAATTTTACTATCGATAGCCTTTCACTATTGATAGTCTTGCATTTTTTTCCACAATCGATAAGCCATCTATTGGCTTAAATTGTACCATCTTAATCTTGCAAGACAATATTTACTATCGATACAACAGTCGCAATCGATAGGCTTATACTCTTCAAAGTGAAAGTATGTTCACTATCGATAGTCATACGCTTTTCAAAGTGAAAGCATTTTCTCTATCTATTAGCCATGTATTGGCTTAAACCGCAACATCTTGATTTTGTAAGATAATATCAAGATAACATTAATGAAGTCTCTTAAGACTTGCAAGATACTTCTTCTTGCATTTCTCACTATCGATAGCCTTTTCCTATCGACTGACTTTCTTTATCGATAGCCTTGCATTTTTCTAACATAAAATCCAAAGAAACGCTACTAAATTTCAATAAATCAATCGTTGCACATCTACTAGTTTTTTTTATGTGACCCACATATCTAATGTAAGAATTGTTTTTCAAAGTCTATAAGATGGAGTCGGATTGACAATTCTTGCACTTTAGTGAGATTTACAACACTAAAATGCTCGAATTCACCAATAGCAAAGTACTTGACAGTGATTTTTGAATACTCATCAGTTTCATCTTTCATTGAACAAGTTTTCTCCTTATTGATAAAAGGGGTTGCTCTATGCATTTAGCCATAAAACGGCTGCAAACTTTATCACTATTGACGTCATTTGCAATTAGTTTTGGAACTGCAATCACAACTTTCGACATAGGAGATTGTTGTATGCTCTTAATAGTAGATGGCACACATTCTCCCCCCCCCCCCCGGGTCATATTATCCTCTGCATTTTTTCACAAAGAATATATCATCTAATTGTTTTGCCATTTTTGGCACCATGTCACTTTTACGAACATTACTTACACCATTTTTTGGTGTAAGTTTTAGCCATTAGTGTTAATGAATTCAAATGATTTCCCCACAACACGCATTTTTCATGCAATACATCAAATAACTCTCTTGATTTGCCTGGAGATAAAATTTGAAGTTGACAATTGTGAAACGACTCCTCTTGATAGCTAGTCATGTTATTTTTAGGATCTGTTTGAAAACCATTTGGTTTTTAGTTTTTTTTTTCAATTTTGTGAACTGGAGAAAAAAATGCGTTTGACATACATTTTTCATTTTTTGAAAACTCTCATTTAGGAGTTTTGGGTTTCCATTTTTGGTTTTTTATTTTGAAACCACCCCACCACCATCACCACCACCACCCAACCGCTATAGCTAGCCACCGTTAGTCACCTTCGCTGGCCGGCCAGCCATCGCCATTCTCCACCAACGCCACTGCAACAACCACCAAAGAAAAAATTCAAAATAAAAATCGGGTAATCAAACACCCAAAACAAAAAATTCGAAATAAAAACTGGGTAATCCACTTTTGAAAACTCTCATTTTGGAGTTTTGAGTTTCCACTTTTCGTTTTATTTTGAGACCATCCCACTACCACGTTTTATTTGAGTTTCCCACGGCCACCACCCCACTGCCACAGTCGGCCGCTGGCCACTGCGAACCCCCACAGCAGCCCCGATAGTGACCGGTGGCCACCGTCGGTCACCACCGCCCACCGGCCACCACCCCCGACCCGCCCACCAGCCACTGCCATTGCCACGCCTTGCCACCGCCACCGCCACTGCCACCCCAACCACCACCAAAGTAAAAATCAAAATAAAAATTGGGTAATCAAACACCCATTTGTTTTTATAAAAAAGAAAAACTAAACTGGTTTTGGTTTTTGTTCTTCTGGAAACAGAAAACCAAAACTGGAAGTGATTTCAAACGCTACCTTAGTAACCATGAATTGGTTGCATCCATCTTCAAAATATTGTCTTGTCTCAGCCATGTTTGGTACCATTTTCTTTGCATTAGTAAAGAGTGACTATTGGCTTGTAATTTTCAACCTCAACAAGTGTGGAAAGAATAATTCAACTTCCTTCCTCATCAACCTCACTCTATGAATTAAAGCCCAACATTCTTTTAATTCATCTAGTACATCTTCTAGAAAAGATGGATGATCTACTCTGTCAAGGTCTTAACATAGTTTTCAAACCTTTGTAATTCATTACGGGTTTCTATCAAAATTCTTGGTAGAATGGACTGGACATGGTTTGCATCAATACGATCTATTTGATCATACCAAAATTCCATTAAATCATCCACTGTCGACTTCATATAAAATGAAAGAGACAATGGTTAAAAATTTCTAGGCAATAATGACGCCCAGGTACAACATTTCATCAAATTTAACTAGAAATTGCCCTTAATTCATCAAATCGAGCCTGAAAATTCAACTTTGGTTAAAATTTTCTAGGCAGTATTGTTGGCATTTTTCACTTTTAGATTAAAAGAATCCCACCGGACGTGCCAATGTTTGCACTGCTGGGCAAACTCACAATCATTTGTCCACCTGCGGCACAATCCATTAAAGGCGTGGGATCTTTTTTTCCCCTAGGGCCTGGGGACTCCCCTGAAAGTGAGAAACTTTGACAAACAAATAAAAATTGCAAGTAAAAGACTGTGCGTCCATAAAGGACAAAGAGAGTTTCGATTGGTTGTGAAGGTTTACATAATAATGTTCCCAAGTCTGGAAAGTGAAGGTAAAAGCCTCTAAACATGAAAGTAAGGAAAAAAAACTTGAAAAAGTCTTGATTTGTCTAGTTGATTAATGATGATCCCTGCTCCTTTTTTGACCCACTACTTATACTTGACACTTTGTAGAAAATAACTATCATTACAAGACAAACTATCCAGTTAAAGATAAGCTACCCACTTAGAAAATAACTATCCACTAATAAGTAATCAACCACACTTATCCCTTATTAATAGATACACATTTTCAAAAGTTGGTTTCCTTCACTTCTTGATTGAATATTCCATTATATCTGCAGGAATAATAATAAAAATTAAATGTCATTTAGTGACACTAAATTAAATTAAAGTTATCAATGAAAAAATTATTTATTGGTGCAAACAACGTGACAAGGACAAACATACCAAACATTCACATAAACAACGACATAACCAAAACTCATGCATCATTTATCTCAACTATCATCTACATAACCATCACTCATAAATATACCACTATAAAGTAAAACAATTTGATCACGTTCTACATGAGACTTCGAATAATTTTTTTTTAAGAAGGCACTTTGCAAATCTTATATATAGATAATAACATTTCAAAGGACTTGATTAACTAAAAATCGCGTAATGGTAATTATAGGCTTCCATATTAAACATTCCTTTCCCCTTTATATTATCTTCTTTAGTTTTTTAACAAATATCATCATAATATTAACATGCATATAGTATTCGAGCAAAAATGGACCAAGGATACCAAATATTGGGGAATAATGGTAATTAAATCATGAACCCCACCATTTTACGTACGGGGTAGCCTAGTGACTATATTCTCTAATAGAAAATTGGTACCATAGTCCTGTAAACACCTCATTTTTGTAAATTTATTTTATAAGGTTATTATTTTACTAGTTAGCAGGCACTATTCATACTTAGGATTTTATCATATAAGCCTAAGTATATAATAAGCTTAATTTAATTAACTAAGTCCAGTCCAATAAATGGTTCAATCCAATTAGAGTCTAGTCCACTCAGTAATCCAGTCCAGTCAAGTCTGTTAAGGTGTAGATAGGAAAGATAGGACAGGGAGATCTTGACTTGATTTAAAAATGATTTGGGATGGATTCTTGAAATCTGGATTATCACTTGTATTTTGAGGATATTTTATCCAAATTTCTGGAGGTTATCTCCTAGATTTGGGATAAATTTTTATCTGATAAAGAGATAAAATCGTCTGGTGAAGATTTTTATTTGTAATAATTGGGCGGCAAGGGGTGTTTTAGGCTGTTCGATTTAATTCAATTATTATTTGTTTTTTAGAAGGATATACAAGGAAAAGAAAAAGTTTTCTATATCATTTCCACTATCCTAGACCTCTATAAATTAATCACTGGACAAAAGAGAAAAGTCCCTTTCTCTTAGTGAGGAAATTCTGCCACAATATTTAGAAGAGAGGAAACTTCATATCCATCGCATTTTCAGTCCAGTTTCCGTGTATAATCCTTTAGTCAGTTTCATCACATCGCAATTCACCTCAGTACCCTGTCGAGCAGTCTAGGCAAGCCAACTCTTGAGGTATTACTTTTTATAGAATTTACTTTTACATTTTCCATTTCTAGGTTGTTTAATCTAGGCTTAGACTCATTTTCCATTCCCCACGACCTGATTACGGTATAAAAAAGAAAAAGACAAAAATTGGAATTAGAATTCTTGTTGGAAAATAAGTCTAATAGCACTATAATTCTATTTAAATTAGAGCTTTACTTTAATTAGAATTCTGAGATGACTTGAAGTGTTAGTTGGGTAGAACTCTAAGCCCATTCAACTAGAAGGAGTTGAGTCCATTTAGGTCTCTAGGAAATAAAGACTGAGATTTAGGTCGCCTTCGATAGGATCGGTCAGAACTACATGGTTTTGATCTTAGTTAGTTCTAGGAGTGAGCACTAAACCATTCAAACCGATCCGAACTGCTCAAACTGAACCAATCCAATCTAAACCGTCTGAAGATCTTAACGGTTTGGTTTCACATTTTTCAAACCGACCTTGGTTCGGTTTGGTTCACGGTTCACATTTTTAAACCGATTCCAAACCGAACCGAACCGAACCGACCTATGATATGTTAATCTATTTTGTGTAATATTCCATTGATAGTTACACATATAGGGTACTAAGCAAATCCAAATAAACAAATCTTGAAAGTTAGAAGAAATAAAAATATTGACAACATTTATAACACAAAATATTTGTGGGTAATATCTAGTTTATATTTACTTATTCTTTCTCATTCATCAAGGGGGACTTATATATGGAATGAAACATGATTATATACAATTAGAAAAAAATGTAACTCCGCTTAGTAGTGTGCAAAGGAACAACATCTTTAAGTGAGTGCAAACCGATCCAAACCGACTAAGCCAAACTGTTTAAATCGACCAAACCGAACCGTCCAAACCGATGGTGTTTGGTTTACAATTTTTCAAACTGAAGGGTAACGGTTCGATTTGCGGTTTGACCCCCAAACCGAACCAAAGCAAACCACGCTCATCCCTAGTTAGTCCTACCGGGTACATAGCAAATCAATCCTCGATGTTGAGTTCAAATCAAATTTTAGATTAGGTTAGGTTTCATTTTGTGCATATTTCAGCGTTTTTCAACTTCGGATATACAAACTAAATATAACTATAAATATATATGGTGCATTGCCTTAAAAAATTTCCTTGTGCCTGGGAAAGCCTAAGAAATGTTTTGCTATCTTTTTCTATCATTAACAAAGAAAACCAAGAAAAAACCTTAACATGATTCTCAATTGCCAACCTAGGCATCTAATCGAACGAAAATAGAAATAATGTACTGGCAACTAAGTTATACAATA
The DNA here is from genome assembly GCA_033070095.1 of Escallonia herrerae. Lineage (NCBI taxonomy): Eukaryota > Viridiplantae > Streptophyta > Magnoliopsida > Escalloniales > Escalloniaceae > Escallonia > Escallonia herrerae. Next base: position 131,889 of record JAVXUP010001830.1, on the reverse strand, counting down.
GGAAGATGTTAGGAACATCTCTACTACAATCTTTAATGGTTTTCAGTTTTTATAACAAACAGTAAAATATGCACAAAACAAACCCTAAACTATCCTAAAATTTGGTTTGAACCTAACATGGGGGGTCACGTGGCCTACATACGGGCAAACCGGGAACAAAATCACGTAGTTCTAACCGCACCCTAAGATAGGTGACCTAGATCTCGTTTTTTATTTTCTGAATAGACTCGACTTCTCATTCAAGTGAGCTTAGAACTCTAATTGACTGCACTTCTTGTTGTCTCAAAATTCTAGATGAAATCAAATTTTGACTTTGATAGAATTCTAGAGCTGCCAGACTTCTATCTCTATAAAGACTCAATTTTTTTTGGAGGGAGGGAGAAATGAGCCTAATACTCTTAATCTAGACTCTAACCTAGAATGAAATGAAAATGTAAGCCAACTTTAAAAAAAGATAATACCTCGAGATTTGGCTACCGTAGATTGCTCGGTATGTTGTGGGGATGAATCCATGATTTGTGCAAACTCGCTAAGGGATGATAGATTGAGATGAGATGGGAAATTGGTGTTCATCTCTTCTTATGTTGTTTTGCCGATTTTCTCCTCCAAAGGAAAAGATCATTTTTTTCTCTAGCCCAAGGGATTTATTTATAGGGCTTTGGAGGCTGATAAAATGGTAAAGTTGACTTTTTTTGTACATATCCGTCTAACAATGGATAATACTTGAATTCAATCAAAAGGTATAAGAATTCCTCTATCGGCCGGTTCCACCCAACTAAAAAGATTTACCGGCCTATTTACAGCCAATTTTGTCCTTGAATCATATATGATTTTGTCTCAAATTTGGGGGATGATCAACGGAAATTCAGATAAAATCTACCAAAAATGTACTCAGGATACACCAAATTTCAGGAATCAAACCCAAGTTAATCTTTTTTTTTTAAATGAACCCAAGTTAATCTTTAAATCAAGGATATACCAGATTTCCCGAATCAATTCCAAGTCAACTCTAAATCAATGAACCCAAGTTAATCTTTAAATCAAGGATATACCAGATTTCACGAATCAATTCCAAGTCAACTCTAAATCAAGCCAAAATCTATCTTCCTTATTTACCTTAACTTAGATTAAACCCCAATAACTTGACTGACTAACTGGACTGGACTATTAACCAGACTGAAACACTTAATGGACTAGACTTTAACTGAATTGGACCATTCATGGGATAGGATCTAATTCATTAACTTACAATATTACTAGGCCTAAACTAGATATAATCATAAATTCAATTAAAAATAAAGCTCATTAACCAATAAATAAGAAGGACGAATAAGGCTACAAAAATGAGTTGTCTACAGACCCTTGAAGAAGGAGTTATCCCATAAGCGAACATCACCAGAAACAACGCATTTCACTATCAAAAAAATTCGAAACGATCATAGGACCTACGAAATACAAGAACTTCACACAGATATGAGTTCAGACCTTTATAAGGCTTCCTATGTATCCTTGGACAAGGAACCAGACTAACGTCGTTTAGAGGGTGTGGATATTGCTTGAAGCGGACCCATCGATGCGTAGAAGTAGTTTGTCATCGAGCAACATCAAAAGGTAACTGAGATTGAACTTCATCTGGAGCCAAAGCCAAGAATGCTTGAAAGCTTTTGGTTCCCAGAGAAAGGGCGCACCTCTAGAAGCAGGAGCCAACATAACATGATAGAGGTTGGTCATCTTGGGACACTAAAAATAAGGACTTAACTTCATCTGGAGCCGGAGCTAGAGCCAGCAACGCGTGAAAGGGCTAGTCACCAAACAAATGGCGTACCCCTAGAAGCCAGAGCCAACAACGCGTGGTAGGAGTTAGTTTGTAGGGATACTAAAATGAGGGGCTAAAATATATCTAGAGCCAATAACGCGTGAAGGTGGCTGGTCACCAGACAAAGGGCACAACCAACCCATGACAGCGGCTAGTTGTCTATGGATACCGGGGCATATGACTAAGAGGATGAGCCAACAACACGTGAAGCGGTTGGTTGTCTTGGAACGCTAAAAATAAGGACTAAACTTCATCTGGAGCCAGAGCCAACAATGCATGAAAGCGCCTGGTCACTTAACTACGAAGGAAGAAGCCTGTCTTAGAGTAACAATATGTGCAAATGGATTTTGTCTAGACACACTGGACGCCTGACTAAAAATTGAAGCCAACAATGCGTCAAAGCGATTGGTCGCTTAGTTTAATGGGAAATAATAATCCTAAGAGCGAGAGCCAATGACGTGTATAAGTGGTCAGTCCCTTAGTAACACCGAATAACTCTAGAGAAGTCACTCAAAGTCAGAGCCAACAATGCCCAAGGGTAGTTGGTCGTTGAGCGGCAAGAAAAAGACCCGTTGACTCTCTCTTATAGAGTCTAGAAGGACAAGAATAATATTTGTCAACTCCTTTCTAGAGTCGGGAAAGATAAGAATGAGCCACTAGAGGACAAAGCTAACGATGCCGAACAGTAGTGACTGACGGAGCAAGAATATGTCGACTCCCTTCTAAAGTCGAGAGACAGGATAAGTTGACTCCCTTCTAGAGTCCAAAAGAACAAAAATAGGATAGATTGACCCTCTCCCAAAGTCTACTTGGGTTGGGTTGGGAGGTCAAAGCTCAATTTTCATTTTATCTTTTCAAAATTTTTGTTTTGATATCCATTTATTCTTCTTTTATCTTCTGAAACATTTTTGTTATTTCTCTCAAAAAACTTTCAAAATCTGGGGGCAGGAAGTAGAATCCTAAAACTTAGGCGTAGAAAATGAAGACAAACACTATCATGGCTATTATAAGAGAGGAATCACATGGAGCCCTTAAACAAAAAATCTATGTCGATGATACTAACCATGCTATGGATTGGATAAAAATAGACACTATCTTGATTGACTAGATTGGGGAATCATAAGGAGCCACTAGGTGATTCCCTGGATAAAAACAAAAGGAAAAGAGATAGACACTATCTTGACTGTCAGGAGAGGGGAATCACAAGGAACCCTTAAGTAAAAACAAAAAGGATACGGAGACAAACACTATTTGACTGCCAGGAGAGAGGAATCACAAGGAGCCCTAAAATGCATGTAGATGATACTTATCATGCAATGGACTAGATAAGGAAGGAACTATAATGACTGTCGGGTGAGCGGAATTACATGGAGCCCCTAGACAAAGATGCATGAAAACGATGTTGACGCTGCAATAGACTAGATAAAGATGGACTAACACTATCTTAATTGTTATGAGAGGGGAGTCATATGAAATAAAAGCAAAAATTTCAGTCTATTGGGCGCCCACCGTGCCCTTTGGGTCTCAACTTCATTTTTAATAAATTTTGGCCTCAAGAACACATAACATGTAAAAGATAATAATACTCACCCTACGTAAATTTTAGATTTTTGGCTTGAACTCAACAATAGGAGTCGATTGCCTATCTATCCGATCAGACTAATCGGAATCAAAACCACCATAGTTTGACTCTGGTCCTACAGGGAGTAATCTACATTTTGAACCTAGACTGTAGACAAAAAAATGGTAAAAGACTCTATTTGTGGCTTTTGAAATGAAATGTGATCTTGTGAAGGGGAGACAATCTATATGATCTTCTAATCTAGAAAAGCTAGTAAAGATTACCTCATATTGTAGCTTGCCTTGACGACTCGGGAATGTTCTCCGTAAAATCCACAATGGAAAGAGCAAAAGAACGTTTTAAGAGTTGTTTCAATGGATAGACTTCTCGAGATAGATAGAATGTTACTTCAGTAAGAAATGGTACACAGGCTCTAAGAGAATAAGCTTCTAGACCCCTATAAATGAATGCATAGACCTTTTTTTATAGCCTCAGGGTCGTAAAATTTGATAAGATTGCCGAAGTCGATCGGCAAGGCTGGATATAAGTCAGAATAAGTGATAAAATTGCAGATTGACAAAAGTCAACTAACCGATAGTTAGTGGAAAACCAGCCGGTTGACCCCATGAATCAAAAATGATTTTTCTGAATTTTAAGGCATTATCTGTCCCTATTTTCTGTAGTATCTCTGAAATCATAAATGAGATGTACTAGATTCGGGATAAGTCATTTCCTAATCAAAAAATAAAATGATTTGATTTTTATATCAAAGATAAATCATGAATTATTTTCCCAAGTCATCTAGACAAAGTACATCAATTAAAATAATCTAGACCCGGACTTGACACAAATGGACTGGACAAATGCAGTTGGATTGGACTGACAAACTAGACTAGACTTGGACTTGACATGCAACTGGACTGAGCTGGACTTGGACTTGGACTATGGCTGAATTAAATTAATTAACTAAACCACATTATTAAGCCTAGACTCAACTATGCACCCTAAATAATAATAAAGCCATTATTTATTCAATTAACAACACCTACAAAAATGAGCTCTTTACCGAGCCCCTCAAGGATGGAACGCGCTAGTAGGCGAACATCACGAGAAAAAGGACAACATATTTTTGTAGTAAAAAGATGGCAAAAGACCACGTGACTCAACGATAGACTTAAAGACTCATATAGATATGGGATTGGACCTTTGTAAGGTTTCCTATGTATCCCTAGAAAGAAATCAAACCAAGGCAGTCTAGAAAAGAGGTGCCGTTCAAAGTTAAAGCCAACAATGCATAAAAATGGATGGTCGTTTAGACACATAAAAGACTTAACGTGTGAAAATCAGGACACCGACACTTGGTAACGATTGGACGTTTCAGGTGTAGAAGTCGAAGCCAACAACGCGTAAAAATGGATGGATGTTTAGGCACACGCAAAAAAGACTCATGTGAGAAAATCAAAGCCAATAATGTTGGAAGCGGTTGGTTGTTTTGACACCAAGGAAAATTGTATCTGTAAGGAGGATGCACATGAATTTTGGTGGATATGCTAATTGAGCTAGATTGAGAATAAAACTAGGATGAGAAGGTATGCGACCCTCATATCAACCTAGACTAAGTAAAAGATTGTATGTGACTTTCACCTACTAACGTGGACTAAGGGTAGAATACCCTCTAACTAGATCCGAACTGGGAAAATGGGAAATGTACATGACTTTCACGTACTGACCTGAATTAGAGTTATATACCTTCAGACACAGACTTGGACTGGGAAATTGCTGCACCCTATGGAGATTGCCAACATACCCTCATCCGAAAGGGATCAAGCCAAATGTAGTTTGAACTGGATTTGAAAAGAAGAATGTATGTGGCTTTCACGTACTGATCTAAAATGGGGGTCAAAAACCCCCAAACGTTGATATGCATCGAAAAATAGAGAATGTAAATGACTCTTCCATGTTGACTTAAATAGACCTTGAGTGGAAAAATGGCTGCACCTACGAAGGTTGCCTACATGACCCTCATTCTGAAGGGGTCAAGCCAAATGTAGTTCAGAAATGGATTGAAAAAAAAGACTATACGTGACTCTCACGTACTGACCTGAAAAAAGGGTCAAATACCCTCAGACTCAAAATAGGACATGGAGAAAGAAAAGATAGGAGTGTGACTGAGAAGTCACAGTAAGAATCATATTTTATTTCATTTTCTTATTTTTTAAATTTATATTCTATGATTTTTTTAATTTTCTTCATAAAGACTAAGGGTAGGACATAATTCTATAGTCTAGAGTTAGACGAGGCAAAGACACTGACTCTAAGTGTCGGGATTGAGGAATCACATGGAGCCCCTGGACAGGAACGCATATAGACTAATGCTGACTATGAAATGAATCAGAGATTGATAGACTTTATCAAGAGTCATGAAAGGGGAATCACAGGGAGCCCCAAGACAAAAAAACATACGGATAAACTGACTATGTAATGAACTGGAAGATGATAGACTCTGTCACGACTATCGTAAGAGGGGAATCACAGAAAGCCCTTAGGTGAACACAAGAAGGAAAAAGAAACAAACAACACTAACCATGAAATAGACTGCAGATAGACAGACTCTATCATGACTATCATGAGGAGGGGCTCCAGGAGCCCCTAGACCAAAATGTAAGCATTGTTGACTCTACATAACCCTAGAAGGGGATTAGAAGAGAAGCTCTTATTATACCCGTCAAGAAGAGGGACTGACAGGGATCCCCTAGGCCAAAATACAAGTAAGGTTGACTCTAGCATAACCCTAATGGAAGGCGGATCACAAGGGAGACTAGTAAGGACATCTACAAAGATCCTATGGCGAAGATATTACCTTTTCACAGTTCAAGAGCATATTTGAATTAAAAGTCACTTTGATTGCTCAATATGATGAATTGACTATTCATTTTGAGATCTATTATCTTTCTTGTACATCTTTTCATCATTTAGAATTGAAGGCAATGGTGCTCATTTAGTTAATAAGGCCATCTCTACCCAAAGAGGAAAGATCAGTAAAATTTTTATCAGAAACTTTTTAATTCCTCATCATTAAATGTCATGTAACTACACATGATAAGTTAATTCTCAACTTAAATACTCAGATTTGAATCCTCAAGACTATCATGAAAAGGTTGGGCTCAAAAGGTGGATATTAAGAATGTACGAAAATGACAGTGTGTGAACTGTGAGGCTAATGTATATGCTGTGGAATTGTATAATCTGTGAGGCTGATGGAGTCCAGCGTAGGATTAGTTAACATATCAATGTACATGACTAGGCTGAGCAAAAGTACGTGACTATTAAGTACGTGATAGAAAGGCATAGGATAAAGTCGTAAGGTTTCTCATATACTCATAGAAGTGCGGAAAATATATCAAACTGTCATACAGAGCATGGTTGTCGTACAAGGTAGGGTAGTCCAGATAGGTCAAAAAGATTAGTGGGTCCTCATCAGGTCACAAGAAGTTGAACACATCATGTTCGGGAGATTAGGAACTGAATGGTCAGCAAGCAAACCAATATGAAGGTGAACATATCATGTCATGACGTAGCATGCTTAAAAAAGTACATGGACCATTATCTTCTCCTTTTCCTTTTTTTTTCCAAAGTTTTTCTTTTCATTTTTTTGACCTCATCAAAATGTAAAAGAGCATTTGTCTCTCTTAAATAAGTATAACCTCAAGGAGGACTTTATATATGGGACAAAATGTAGGTTAGGGTATGGGCTAAGAAACGAATGGTAATAAGACTCAAAAACCCAAGTATGAAACCAAAGTGTGTGCCCATGAAGACCGAGCCAAAAAGGCGACTAAACTGCCTACGGATCCCCATTAATGGAATCAGGTCAGACGTAGTTCAAACTGGATATACTGAATATCAATTCTTCAAACTCAATCAATGGCAATTTCATGCGCCGCACTTCAATAATGATATTTCAATCCCATCTATTTCTTTTTTTTCCTTTCAACTTCTTCTTCTCTTTTTTTCTCTTCAATACTTCTTCCTTAGTTCGAGATAGAACAAATGATCACCATGAGTTTAATCATCCTTTATCTTCAAGACCTTGGTTCATATGAAGGGGAACCCTTTCCATGTTGAGTTGACTTTTCCTCAATACTTAGGTCATAGGAATACACACGGAGACTAACCCCCATCCCCCCGCATGAAGGTTAGAAATATAGGTTTCCAAAAGAAAGACTAAATTATTTAGGCACAAAAGGCCAGCAAGTGATAAAATTTTAGTACATGGTAATCAGGATAATATGTGGTGGCCAAACGATAGTCTCCAATCATCGAGAATGCTCATCCAAAAGAAGATTCATACAAACCTACTTTCTTTCGAGGTCTCACTTTCTTCTTTTTGTGCCAAAATTTTGCGTAGACCGCCCTTCTCAGGGTGTTCAGCCTAGTGGGCTTTTTCTTTCTTCCCTTTCTTTTTTTTGAAGATAAATGACCCATGCTAGGAGAGAGTAAGTGAACTTTACAGAGGAGAAGTCTTAATATCCATATGACACCTCATTATCTATGAGAATTGAGCTTGCTTTTGGTGAATAAGGGTTGCGGAAGGTGGCCAAGAAAAGAAGTCATAGCCTTTTCATGATAGTCTCCTGAATCCTCACTCGAATATCTGAGTTTCTAAATCAAATTCTCCCGTAAGGTTTTTGACATTCAAATTCGAAGGGGAAATTCTGATTTTTATGCTTGAAGAACAGTGAGTCACCCCCCCCCCCAATTGCAAAGAAGAAGTATCAATGAGATAGAAATTAAGGTTAAATTCAAAAATCTTCTTTTCTATATCTCCTCGAAGTGATTGGCCAATTATGAATTTCAACCAGTACGAAATCAGGGAATTGTCCCTTGCTTATGAAATGCTCTCGAGTTGCTAAGGATAGACTCCTAGATTTACAAAAAAAATTATTTGACTTAAACCCTAAAAGTGACTTCTAAGAGGGGAAAAACTATAAATGACTTTTTTAAAAATTTCTGCCTTTTTTTTTTGTATATATCATTAGCCATAAAAAACTAAATCATAATCTAAGATTAAGGAGAAACAATGACTCATTATTTATCAAAAGAACAAGTTCAAAAAGATAACCTAGGAAATGCTAAGAAAAATTCTTGAAAATAGATATAAGCCAAGGTTCTAGCCAGCATAGGACAATCAATCCAATAGCAAACATGATTTGTGTCAAACTTGGGTGATCTTACGTACTGAACCCACGGTATCCTCTTCTTGGTTGAGCGCAGAAGGATCTAACGCTTGGAGAAATGTCTCAATTATGTTCTCTTGGTGAACCGATAGAGGCTCTTTTTCACATCGGGTTGGCAGGATGGCTAATCTTGCCCTTGTCAATGAGATCTTGAATAGCATTCTTCAAGGTTGTACACCTATTTGTGTGGTGCCCGTATCCTTGGTGATATTCGCATCGAGCCTTTAAGTTAGGCCCGTATAGTGTAGCATGGGGAGCAACTTGGTAATCATGCCTCTATTGAGTAGCTGCTCAAACACTTTGGTCATTAGAGCATGCAGATTGGAGAACTTTTGCCTGATATTTGGCTTCCACGAGACCTCCTCTTGAAACTCAACAGTATTTCATATCATTGTCTATGCTAGGATTTTTTGATCCATTCTGGTATTCTCCTTACTTTCCATCTTGGGCTATTGTTCTTTTGTTGATGGCATCCTCAATTTGAGTAAGAAAACTCATCAATGTATTGAACGTAGTGTGATAGTAATTAAGATGTGCTCACGATATGCCAACTGAAGATTGTCCCTAATTATACTTACCTGCTCTTCTTCTAATGGGCAATTGAACATTTGTGCACCCTTGTTTCTCCATCAGATGATGAACGCAGATATTGATTTAGTAGGCTCCTGATTAGTAGTCTTCAAGTCTCTTCGAGTATGTCAAGATCAAAGTCGTATTGCTATTGATTCACAAATTCTCTCACTACATCTTCCCACGTTCAGATTTAAAAGTTATCGAGGGTGAGGAACCATCAAGAGGCAGCCTCGCCAAGGTCTGGTGGAACAGTTGGACTAACTAGTTATGATTAACTTCGTGATGAGCTAATGCATGCATATACATCTTGATATGGATCTTTGGATCCGAAGTCTCATCAAACTTATCTATGTCGGGAATCTTAAACTTAGTTGAAAGACTATCTTCAGGGTTTACGGTAAGGGAAGTAAAGCCCATGAAGTCATCGGCCCTTTTTCATTCGGTTAACTTGAGACTCAAGCATTGCTAGTTGTTTCTCCCATTATGCAATGTTAGCTTTTTCTTCACCATCGGAATCATACTGGCAATCAGTTTTCAACTTGGCTTTATCTTCCTTCTTTTCTTCTCTCTTATCTTCTTTTGATTCACCTTCAGGTTCTTTACACTTATCTTTCTTTATAAGATTTCCATCTCTTTCGCGATCTTCTCTTGTCGAAATGTTAAGACAGTAAAGTTGATTTCGAAGTCTTCTTGAAGTTTACTAAGGATACAGACTAGGTCAAGTATCTGAGGGAGTTATTCAGCCATTGGAATGCGCGAGAATCCTAGGACTAGTCCCGATGCCGGAGCTTTGTCACCTTTCTCTAAAAAACCTCAAAAAAGTTTTTAGCTTTTATCAAATTATTATTATATTTTTTTGATTATTTTTATACTATTTATATATTTACTCTATCAATGTGTGTGTGTGTGTAACAAGGTCTGAGACCAATCCTTAGGGTAGCAAACATTAAACACACACACACACACACATACACTCACACACATCTATGAGAAAGAAATTTGTCACCCTACGGATTCGTCCCCCGACTTATTACCTTCTAATAGAGAAAAGAAAAATATTTTGAAAACTTTGAATTTGAAACATTCTAAACTATTTCTTTCTTCTTTTTTTTTTTTACCAAAAAAGACTCAAGCTAGCCTAATAGGATCACACAATCAAAGCACAAAATATTAAACCGACTAATTTATACCCGTAGAGGAATTGGACATTGATTAATAAGCCGGTTAACCTTGCGGGTTAATCGTCTGGTTGGTTAGTGAGGTGATTATGGTTTTATGGGAGAATGTTCTAAAAAATGGGATATTGAATAACCATCCGGCTGGTTAGCTGATTAGAAGTTTTTGATTTTGAATTTTTTTGGGAAAATCTGGTTTCTAACTAACCGTCCGGTAATTTGGTGACCAAACCGGCCAGTTGGTTAGCATGAGGTACAATCCAGCCCAGTTTTGAATGGAGAAGCAATGTACGCATTGATTAACCGTCCAACTGGGAGTGCGGATAGCTGGCCGGTTAGTCAGAGTCTGCCCTTTCTTGCCAAATTACCAATTTTAGCTTACAGATGTTGGTGGTTTCCTGCCAACATGCCATAAGCCAATACATGTATTTCCCCACAAAAGGCAAAATACTTAATGGTCCAGGTGTGTGGTTTTCCCTTATAACACAGGTGCAAAGGTCACTCATATCAGCTACAATATACCATAAACCTCCTGCCCATAACTAGGAAGTTAATAATGGACGATCACCAATATGTATACAAGTCATTTGATATACCAAGAAACCAGGAGGTATCTTTAGTATGAGACCGTGGAGTTGAGAGCTCAATCAAAAGATCGCCTTGAGCCTAAGAGGACCAAGGGCTTCAAGTATCACTCTTGAATGAACGGGTTGGCGTGAGGTGTGCGCGTGTGTGAGGTATGGAAATAAAAGCTCAAATACCACATGTATGTATATTGTACATGCCATCAAATACAAAAAAAGTACAATAGGACCAAAAATCAATAAAAAGTTTTCAAGTCTAGTCCTCTTAGTGTATTTGTCCTAAGCAGAGTCGTCACTGTGGCGAACCACCTTATAAAAAATACACGGAAAAGGACATTTAATGGAATCGCCATCTTATTTAATCAAACAAGAATAAGAAAAACCTAGAAAATTACTCAAAGGTGTCCAAGAAGAACAACTAATGTGTCAAAACCAAGATAGGGATCCGAGCTGTCGCGCCCTTTCGTTCTCTACTTTGTTTCTTAATGAATTTTGACCTTAAGAACACATAACATGTAAAATATGATGAGACACACCCTAAGTAAATTTTAGATTTTTTTACTTGAACTCAACAATAGGAGTCGAATTACCTACATATTATATTGGACTAATCAGAATAAAAAATGTTACTCTGGTCCTACGGGGAGTAATCAACATTTCGAACCTAGACTATAGGTAAAAAATGGTAAAAGACCTTTTTTGTGATTTTTGAAATGAAATGTGATCACATCTTCTAATCTCGTAATGCTAGCAAAGATTACCTCACGTTGTAGCTTGGCTTGACTACTCAGGGATGTTTTTTCTGTAGAATCAACGTTGCAAAGAGCAAAAGGACGTTTTAAGAGTGGTTTGAATGGCTAGACTTTTAGAGAGAGAAAATATGTCACTTCACTAAGAATGACACACAAGCTCTAAAGAGAATAAGCTTCTGGGCCCTAAAAATAAAGATCAAGACCCCTTTTTTTAAAGTGCTCAATCTGATAATATTAGTGATGTTAATCTACAAGGGTGGAGATAAGTCAGAATAAGAGATAAAATCACAGATTGACAAAAGTCAACTAACCGGTCGGTTGGTAAAAAAATCATTCGATTCACCCCATTAATTAATTTTTTTCAAATTTCAAGGCATTACTTGCTCTATTTTTGGTAATTATCTCTGAAATTGTAAATGGGATATACCAGATTCGGGATAAGTCATTTCTTAACAAATAAAACACTAACTTAATCTCTATATCAAGGAGAAATCATGGATCATTTCTCCAAGTCATCGAGACAAACTGCATCAATTAAAATAATCTAGACCTTGGACCATCTTGACACAAATGGATTAGACTAATGCAATTGGACTAGACTGATGAACTAGACTGGACTTGGCCTTGACATGCAACTGGACTAGACTGGACTTGAACTTGGACTAGACTGGACTAAATTAATGGATAAATTACACTCAGCAATCCTGAGGTTTACCCTAAAATACACACGGCTACCCCTAACTTTTTGTATTACACTCCGCTCCTTGTAGTTTGTATTCGTATTTCATGGAGCTACACAAAACTGACGGATTGCCTAACTCCGTTTGGAAATTCCCTGACACACCACTTTTTGCTTTTTTCATACCCAAACTACCATCCCTTTCTTGATTCAAAACCAATATTGTCCTTTAGGATTTTTATTCTTATTCTTCTTTCTTTTCCCTTCTGCAGACCCCTCTTCCTTCCCCTTCTTCCTTCCTTCCTTTCATTCTTCCCCTTCTAACAAAAATGTCAAGGTAAGGAAATAGTAAGGAATGGTTGAATCTGAGGTATACTTACATGAGTTGTTGGTGTAGAAATAGGGCAAATATGAAAATCGTTGAATATGATGAGAAGCCAAGTAAGAGGAAGTTGTTTTTCACTTGTGCAAGTGGTGGATGTAACATGTTAGTTGGTGCAATCCTGATAGAGAAACACCAAGGCCAAGTGGAAAGTCAATTATCTATTCATCTGATATTTATGAAGAAATTCAAAGGCCAGAAACCAACGAAGAATCAAAGCTGCAGTTGCTTGAGGCAAATGAATGTAAGCAGACAAAAAATGCAGTTAATAGAATCTAATCTAGCAATGCTGAAGTTGTTGGTTATTTCTTCTTTAATTTCCTCATAGATGTGTATGTTGATGATAATTTTTGTCATTAACAAATGAGGGATTTGGTCTGTGGTTACGTAATGCAACTAACGTGGCCTTATACCTTGGCATTCTGTAATTTTCAAGGGTTCCTATAATGACTGCAATTATATTTGAATGAAGTATTTATGTTTAGTATTCTTACTAATGAATGTGATGGTTTATGGTGATTTGTGACGGTGTAAGGTGATTTTGGTGGTTTGTGCACACTGCACCAAGACACCGCACAAACAAGTGTAGTGTCTAAACCAAGTGCTCAAACCCTGCAAAAATGCACTGCACAAACCAAGTGTTCTAAACCAAGTACTCTAACACAAACTCACAACCTGCTCAAGCACACAACTCACAATGGCCTACAACTGCTCAACCACAAAAATGGCTTGTTCAACTACAATGGCCTGCTCAAACAAGTGCTTAACCACAAAATGCTTACAACTCTTAATGGCCTACAACTCACATCCTGATCAAATCACTTGTTCAAACACACTTCACTAACTGACACACAGCAACACAACCTGCTGCAACAACAACACAACAAACTTCTACGTACTGCAACACACAAAAACACAACCTACTACCAAACAACCAAATGCACAATCTGTTGCCAAACTCATAAATGCACAACTTGTTGTCAAAGACACAACTGCACAAATTGTACAAACATACTAACACCTTGCAAAGCAATAAATCACAATCAACTTTGGGACAAACATGATAGAACTGCATTAAGTTATGTTGTGCAAATGCTTTAAGTTTGCATCATCCAAATGTTTACAAACATGATAAAAACATAAAGTTGACTGAAACTAAATTTTACAATTTTTTTTATGTAGTCAACATGACTGTAACCTACAATTAAACTATTCCCACTGTAACTTTAACATCAAAAACTTGTCTTCGGTAACAGAACTCCAATCCATTTACAGAGTCTTCAATCAGCTTCACAAAATTAATCTTCACAATATCTTGGAATCTTCACAAAATGAATCTTTAGTTATAGCAATCTGCACAGAAGTCATGATATCTACACAAAAAAAACTACATACTAACAGTTGCTATTGGATATTTCCCTAACTAGGAGTAACCACAGCAGGTCCTGCCTGTTCAAAATTACATTAAATCATAGTGAGAAAACAACATTGTGAGCAGTTTATAAGCAAATCAAATGAAAACTACTACAGTTACTACACTTACATCTATATCTGTGCTAACTTGGCTGCCACCAGCTTGGCTGCAACCCCTTGCATCCCTTGTAATAATGCCCTTACTAATGCTTCTCACAGGTGCCCTCTTATAGGTCCTTTTGTTATGCCTAATTTGCTTGCAAATTGCACATTTGATGTTGCATGACGTTCTACCTTTCTTAGCAAGTCCATCAGCAGCCCTTTTTCCTTTCTTTTATTGGCCTTCCAGGCAACCTTCTCAATGGTGGAGGCTGCAAAGGTCCCCTGGAGCTGGCTGCCAGTTGGACTCATCATGCACTGGGTGCATAACGCCACCATAAGCTTGTAAGTAAGTGTCTCTAATATAACATACATCCACAAAGTCTAGCACATCCATTCTCCCATTATTGATGCATGTTGCTGCATGCTTGCGAGGTACGCCGGTAATATTCAAAACCCTACAACAACAACTCTTTCTCTGAAGATCAACCAAATGCACCTTCCCATGATCAACCACCTCAAATTCTATACCCCCACCCAGCACACATCATTATGTTACAGTACCTAGACTGAGCAATTACTTGGTTGCATTTTTACAATATTTTTGGAGCTTCCATAGCCTCCCAAGATGCAACATTTTAAAATCTTTCATGCACCTTGCACATCAACATAGTTGTAATAGTATCAACCAAAGTCAGGATATGTTTTCCCCTCAAGTTCCCTAGCCAATTGTTGAAGGACTCAACAATGTTGCTAGTCACATGCTCATTCCTAATAGCTGGGTTAAAAGTATACCTAGCCCAACTCTCTAACCTATGCCCCTTCAACCACTCACCTGCTTCTGGTGAGAAGTTCTCCATTTGACTCATGACAAGGTTAAAGTTATCCACATTGTATGACTTAACAGCAGACCCAAAATAGGATTTCAACTTGATGCCAGGGTATTTAGACTTACGGTTAGAGTAAAGGTGCCTCCAGCACCTTCTGTGACTTGCCTGTGGTATGATCTCAACCAAGGCATTCTCAATACCCTGTCAATAATGCAAGTATAAGGATAAAATTGATATTAAAAGCAAAACTATAAGCATGAAATTAAACTTGTAAGTGTAGGGTAATACCTTTTGGCCATCAGACATTAAAACCCATGGCTTTGCCTCAGAACCATCAGTAAGGATGTTGTAAAGGTGACACAGAAAGAACTTCCATCTTTAGATGTTCTCACTCGCAACAAACAGCAAATGCCAGGGGAAACAACCCATTATTCTCATCAAGATCCATAGCTGACAATAATACACCTCCATAAGGCCCTTTGAGATGACATCCATCTTCTGCAAGATATGGCCTACAAGCATTTTTAAATCTATCTTGGATAGCTGCAAATGGAAAGAACATCTTATGGAAGTGAGGCAAATCCAAATTGGGACTAACTCTCTGGGTTTTAAGCTTAAACAAGCTACCAGAATTAGTTCTCATCACTTATGCCCATACATCCATAACTTCTTATACGACTCAGCATGACCCCCCTTAATTTTTTCTAGTGCCTTCCTTTTGGCCCTACAGAGCTGCATTATATGAGCCTCCACTCCAAACTTCTCAACCAACAGTTCTTGCATACCACCCAAACTGATGTCAGGATTTTTCCTGATGTACTTAATCAACTTCTCTGAAATCCAAGTGGAATTGTCTTCCTTGTTAATACTGACAATTACACAAGAATGCTCAGAGCCATGTTTTCTTATTTTAAATGTTTTACCATCACAGATATGAGATGCATGTATTCTCCAGTTACATCCAGGACTGCCATAATGGGCAACAATTCTTTTCTTCTCATTCCTGTCTCTCACCAGTTTAAACCCATTCTCAATAGTATAGTCTTTCAAAGTTTCCCTAAAATGATCCACATCTTCAAACAACAAACCTTGATGTAATTTAATTTTTTCCCCTTCCTTATATTGAAAGAACTTCCCTTCATATATCTGTCTGCATTTACTGTTGCCACAACTAGACTTTCATCACTATTATTCATGGGGGTTTCATCATCATCTTCATAGCTTGACAACCGATCATTAGTCAACTTATCATCATCTGTCTCAATGTCTTCATCATTTGCCACTGAATCTTCATCACTCTCACTCGCTCTTTCTACTCCTTGCCAATCAAAGTCCTTAGAATAATCACTAGACAGATGCATATCCTCCTCTTTAATTTCATTACTGTCCCCCTTACTTTCTTCCACATCATTCAAATCCTCATTGGTAGTTGCCTAACTATTTGGTTCTGGATAACTAACTACCCCAGGTTCAGCCCTATCAGTCTCTAAGTAAACATTTATACACCTAGAGTTCTCATATAGCGCAAACATATAAAGCAAAGTTCTATCCCAAGTTATTTCAACCCTGACTTGAGTTCCAGGCAATATGAAGTACATCTGAATACATATACCTGACTCAGAGGGCAGGTCTTTCAAACTTATCTCACTTGCATCGGTTAAAAGCTCCATATAATTGTATCTGTTCGGATCTACATCATCAATCTCTCTGACTGTGTTATAGTAGTGGACCAGCAAGGTATGTCTTCTTTCATTAGCCATTTATGTAAGGTAATTAGAAACAATATTAATTTAGCTGTCAATTAGGGGTTTAATGAAGTTGTCAATTAGAGATTTACTTTAGTTGTCAATTAGGGCTTTCATTAAGTTATCAATTATGGATTAAATTTAGTTGTCAATTGCAAATGCTTCAATTAAGTTCTCAATTAGGGCTCATTTAGTTTGCAATTAGGCCTTTAATTCAATTGTCAATTAGGTCCACAAATTTTGTTCAAATTAGGGTTCAAGGAATGATTTGGATTAGAATTACGGTTTCCAATTAGGGAATTAGGTTTTCAATTTCAGATTAATTTAGCGTGTCAATTAGGGCTTCAATTTAGGGCCGCTAATTTAGGTCCTATAATTAGGTTTGATTTAGGGTTTCAAATTCCACTCCCAAAATTGAAATTAGGGTTTCAAGTACGGATTCAGATTAGGGTTCCAATTACGGAGTTGATTTAGGGTTTCAACTATGAATTCGAATTAGGGCAAAAAATTGGTTGTCAATTAGGGCTTCAATTTGGGGGTCCTAACTCTATGTCCTAAAATTAAGGATCAATTAGGGTTAAAATTACAGATTCATGTTAGGTCTCTAAATAAACATTCAATTTAAGGCACTAATTAGGGCTTTTTTACATTTAGGGCCTTGATTAACCCATTGTAAATCAAGGATTCAATTAACCATGCACATAGTTAAAACATAAAAACTTCAAATCAAGGGTTTCAAAATGATGAAGAAGGGTAAAAGAAGTCGTGCTGTAATTTACATACCTTCGTGTCTGAGATGACGACCACGATCTTGATTCCAGGATTACGTTGCCATTGCCGTTGCCTTCGCATTTGTTGGGTTAAAGAAACAAAATCAAAATTGTGATTGATTTTAATTTCATTTCTCCCTCTCTCGGTATCTGTAGCCGAGACTTCTCAACTTCCCCCAAAATTCAAGACAACAGTGTTTGTAATATATGAGGGCAAAAAAGTCATTTTGCGTCACACCGTTAACACCTTTAGAAAAATTGAGATTCGTGAAGCGGAGTGTAATAAAAAAATTTAGGGGTAGCCGTGTGTATTTTAGGGTAAACTTCAGGGGTGCCGAGTGTAATTTACCCTAAATTAATTGATTAAAACACATTACTAAGCCTAGGCTCGACAATGCACCCTAATTAATAATAAAGCCATTATTTATTTAATTATAATTGCCTACAAAAATGGGGTGTCTAGACCTGCATTTAGAGTTTTAGTATGAGAACTCTTCTCTAGTTGCAATTAATGTCATGAACGTAAAAACGTGATTTTTGGCGATGTAATTTTGTGCAGTTTTTAGTGACAAGTTGAGGTCACAAGTGAACGTGAACATTTTTAGAATTTACTTGCAACTAGTAAAAAGGATAATCCTAAATGGCACTCCAATCGAAAAGTAAAACAACCTCAAATAACTGAAGTGTAATGTATTCCTGACATTAAACATTAGGAGCTGCGGAGCGAGTCCAATTTAGTATTTACCAAACGTGCCCCATCTCTTGACGTGAATCAGGTGGGGCAATTCTCTACCAATTGAATATGTGAGCTTGGCAAAAGCTTCCACGAAAGAGTATTGATTTCAAGCCATTGCAAGTAACAAGTTTATGTTAGATGGTGACTAAAGAATGTTTTTGTGCTAAACTAGGTAATAAACCATGGAGTAAGTGCTACTTTGCTACAAGACTTCAAGATGGGAATTCTAGATTTCTTCAATCTTCCTATGAAGGCGAAAAAGAAGCTGTGGCAACAACAAGACAACCAGAAGGCTTTGAGCAGCTCTCCGTTATCTTAGAGGAGCGAAAGCTCAATTTGTCACACATGTTCTACATAACTAGTTTTCCAACCAATTTAAGGATTCAGCTATTTGACATTTTACCTCGAAAGCCCAGGTCTCTCTCCCCCTCTCAAATGCTCACATGCACACACACACACACACACACACACACACACACACACACACACATTAGCCCGCCCTACTTAGTAATAATCGTGGAAGTTCTAGATCCAAAAACTTAATCTCTAATTTCAGCGCAGTACCATTTGGTTGAACCCCACAAAGAACAGAAACAATCTAATCTGAACCCAGCACGTCAATTTTTAAGAGAATGAGTTCACGTATACAATTTTAAGAGGTGTCAACTACTTCCTTTTTCTGAACAAAGTTAACATACATACATGTGTGTACATAAAAAGC
The DNA here is from genome assembly GCA_033070095.1 of Escallonia herrerae. Taxonomy (NCBI): domain Eukaryota; kingdom Viridiplantae; phylum Streptophyta; class Magnoliopsida; order Escalloniales; family Escalloniaceae; genus Escallonia; species Escallonia herrerae. The sequence goes on along the minus strand of JAVXUP010001830.1, from coordinate 112,816 downwards.
AAGACCCAGCAGAGTGTTGTGCTTGTTACAGCTCATATTCTAAGTAAGTCCCAACGACTTCACATGATCAAAACAAGACCTAACATAAACAAGTTTAGAGCCAAAATTTGTCTAATCGCACCCAATTCTAAGAAGCCTAACCCTAATTTTACAAACCAACCTCGTAATCATCGAATCTAGCCAATGAAACACACACTCGTGTGCCTCTCAAAACCAACTAGATAACCCTACGGCAACCACCAAAAATGAAACAGAACAAGAGACAAGAGCAACATGTGTGTATTTGAAAATTAAGAGAGATGTGGTGGTACCTTGAATAGCTTTGCATGCGACGAGACATCGTTCTCTCCCGTCAAGGACTCTTGGATGCTTGATTAGGAGACATCAGCTAACCGCGTCTCGGTCGTTTCTCATCTCGGTCTTCACAGGTCGGCAACTTGTGTCTTGGTATGGGCAGCATGAGGGATAAGGGGGGAGAGAATGTTGATTTGTTCATTGGAAATGAAAATGAAGGGGAGTGGAAAGCTCTGCCTTATTTGATGTGACCATGATAAGGCTGGGGAAGAAAAAGGATGAACAAAGCATTTTGGCATTATTTTTCTAAGACATCAGAATCAATTTTCTAGTTGGTACGTTTATCCGTAAAGAATATAGTCGGAGTAAATGATAAAATAAAAATAAAAATAAAAATAAAAAAATATATATATATATATACACACTAAAAGTCCAAGAGTCGCGTTAGCTTCGCGGCTACTGCACAGGAAGAAAAGCAGCCTTTACTCGGGCAAAATGCCATTCTCTTCCTAAAATTTGAAGCAGTGAACGCAAACAAAGCCCAGTAAAAAGATTTAACAAGGGTCTCGTATCTGTCACCTACTCCCTGTCTCTTGACTGTCAGGTATTTCCAGTTTCTCCACAGCGTCGATGGCGGTTTCTTCGAAGCCGTAACCAAGTTCAGCAGCAGCCATGGCTAAATTCGAACCGGAGAGACGGAACGTCGTCGAAGCTTTCGTAGACTTCACCCCGTCCTCCGACTCATCCGTTTCAGTGTCTTCCATTCGGTCTCTCGCACTCTCCAAAAAATCCGATTCCGAAACCCTACTTTACGCGGGCTCTGCGTCGGGTAACCTCCTTCTACTCTCGCTCAATCCTGCAAGAAATTCATCCGAAATTGATGTTTCGAAGGCAAAAAACGTTACATTCATGCGTTATGTGCGGATGAGCGATCGCTCGGTGGACTTTATACATGTAGTTACCGCTATTGACAAGGTTCTAGTTGTTTCGGGCGGCTTTATTTACTTCCTTGACCCACTTCTACTGCAACCACTGAAAAAACTGTCTTCATTAAGAGGAGTTAGTGTTGTTGCTCGGAGAGTGCGGAGCAGACAAACCGACTCTCCCAGCACGTCAGTTGGGGGCTATAGCGGATCGTCGAGTTCGTCTACCACGGGTCAGCGCTTATTGCAGAAATTTGGTGGCGGGATCAGATCAAATGGTGGTGTCAAGAATAAGGAATCGGAATTCAGTAGAGATGACAATTGCGTTTTTGCAGCTGCAGTAGACAAGAGATTGATGTTGTTAGGGCTTGATAGCACTGGCGAGTCTCTTGTGATATTAGAAGAATATCAATCCCCCAGTGGGGTTAATAGCTTGGTGTGGCTTGATGACTCCATAATTATTGGCGCAGCCGGTGGGTACTATTTGTATTCGTGTGTATCTGGGCAAAGTGCTTTAATTTGTTCATTACCGGATCCTTCGACTCCTCCTTACTTGAAATTGTTGTCAAAAGAAAATCAGGTGCTTTTGTTGGTCGACAATGTGGGGGTTACCGTTAATGCTCAGGGGCAACCAGTTGGTGGGAGCTTGGTATTTCATGAAGCTCCAGATTCTGTGGGGGAGCTAGCTAGATACCTGGTTATTGTGAAGAATGGGAAGATGGAATTATATCACAAGAAATCAGGTAACTGCGTTCAAATGCTTCCTTTTACTGGGGACGGAGTTGGTCCATTCATTGTAGCAGACGAGGAAGATGGGAGTGGGAAAGTTGTTGCTGTAGCCACACCATCTAAGGTATGTGAACTTTTTTTCTGGTTTAATATGGAGTCTGTATAAGATATTCAATGCTGTTATGGTACCTGGAAACCTACAACATTTGGACTTAAGGTTTCCTTGAGTGTTAGGTAGACAGTAGCAATTTCTTTTGACTTCAATTTGGATTTGGTTTCCCCCTTCTCTCTATGTCAGTGGCCCGAGGGGGTTTGGGGTGGGTGTTTACAATGGAACTCTTTTTTGTTCGTTGAATGCTCTCCTCAATATGAGTAGAAGTTTCTGAAGCCCTTTCACCGTTTGTTCTTTTATGTAGCATGACTTGCTTTAGTTTCTGCATTTTATTAAAGCCGAATATTTTTTCCTAAGATTTCTCCCAGTGCGATGATTGAAATGTATGAACATAGGTTTCAGGGCATAAGTTCCAAGGGGGTGTGTTTGGGGGGTGGGGGGGTGGGGAAGGAGACTCCTTTGACAATTTTGCATCTCGTAATGTAGTTTTGAAAACGTCTGTTGATGCTTTGTTGGTGATCATGATGGTTGTCTCTCCTATACGATGTTACATTAGCTGGTGTGTTCTTTGGAGACCATGAAGCCTCTCTCCCCATGTGCCATGTAGAGACTTTTCCTCTGAAGGACCATACCTCAATGTACCCTCCACCAAGCCAATATCCTCAAGGATCTAGGGATACGTTGCAAGCACGATATTGCTGGTGACCCAAAGCTGTTAACAAAGCTGTTAACTTCGAAAGAGAGTGGAAAAGCTTGTTACAGGAGATTGGCCGCTATATGCTTCAGGAGTATCTGATCATGGTAGCTTGCCCCATCAAGGGCAAAGGTTTCAGGAAGCGCGATCCCTTGACCGAGCAGATAAGCTCTGCCTTGCATAAGGCAAACAGACCTACATAATGTGCAGTCAGGGCTTTTGCCCACACTCAGATTTTGGAAGCTCCTCCTATCGTTCAATTTACACATCTATCGGCAATTACTACACATTGAAATTGCATTGGAAGTATATTTGCTAATGATGTAAATTAGTGCCCAGAAGAAAAGAATTATTTAGGCTCATGTAAAACCATGGATTTAAATTGACCAATTTGAAAAATGTATAGGAGTTGTTTGTTATAGGCACAGGACTAGGATGCGGGTGCTTGGTGGATGAGTTATTTTTTTCTATATGTTGAATGGAGTATACTACTGTACGCATCACCTTTGGTCAAAAAACAGGGAATGAAGAAAACGCAAATGCATGACATGATAATTTGTAACACGAATATGGGAATCTAATACTAGATGCTTCATGTTGATGCATGGCGAAGGAATAGACTACTGGTCTTCCCTTTGGCAATGAATCTACCATCACAAAATTTCTGTAATGCCTTACGCACATGCATGTGTACATGTATGTAAGCATATACGGTTAAGTACTCTGAAGAAGCCTATCTTCATCATTTCCCAGTTTATATTAAATGACGATTTCTTACCGCTTCAGTTCTACGTGTCGCATTGATCTTTGTTTCAGTTAACATCATGGAACAGCACATGTTGCACTGGTACAAAACCAGGCAGGGGAATTGATTGTTTGTTGCCAGTGGGTGTATGAAAATGAACATTGTTTTGGTTGCTAAAGGCTATTCTGAGATGTATGGTACTCCACATTTCCTTTTTTGCATGTCCCTTTCTTGCTTTACCCTTGCACTAATATATCTTTTTTGATCAGTCATTGTTCAGATCCACCTTGTTATCTATATTGCACATTCTTTCTCTCCCTCTCCTAAGATTACCGTCAGATTCCAACATCAGATTGCTTCTCCATCTTCGGTTTTTCATTTTAAGGCACTCTTGATCAAAGGCAAGATGTGGGCTCCTAATTAAGAATGTCAAGAAGGGCGACAACCAACCATTGGGGCCCACAGCGTGGCCACCACCAGATTACCGCAAGAGTAAACCAGAGAGTTGCCGGACTACCGCGGGTTTGGCTACTGGGAACAAGAATCTTTCTGCGGCACTGGGCTTCTACTGCCAGACCACCGGTCGTTGGCAAGAAGTTCACAGAAGCTTGTCGGGGTCAAAGTCGTCAGCAGAAAATTGCCAGAATATACCGCCCTTGCCACGAAACTACCTGTAGTTGCCGAAAAACCATGGGCAACCACCTTATCACAGTTACAAAATTTCATGAGAAGTTCTAGTATGAAGAAAAGGTTTTCAACCTGTTAAGCATTGTACCATTGTTGGGTCCATTCTCTAACAGCTTGAGCTTTTAGAGCTTCTAGTATCTTCGCTTTCTCTGTTTAAGAACCATCTTTTTCGAGCATCGCTTCCCCCTCAAGTAATCATCTTATCTTGGTTTTCTTTGTTCTTGAGGAAATTTATTAGAACATCCATCTCGGAGTCGAGGGTTTCATCAAGATTCTGGAATTTGGCTTCCGGACTTTTGACCGAAGTATACAAATATTCCTGATTTTTAGAGATCCCTTGCAACTGGCTTTGAGTTGCTGAGATTCTCTCTTCAAGCATCTGTGTAAATCTAGTCGCCTCTGGCATAGAATAATCTTCATAGAATCCTGGAAGAAAATAGAGGCTCTGAGTACCAGTTGCAGAACTAGATTCAAGAGGAAGAACCTTCATATCATTTACAGACTCTGAAGTCTCCTTATACACTGCAAGTAGTTACGCTTGAAAGTTGTCAATTTGTTATCTAACAAACTTGTAAACAATCGTATCAACAACGGATCCTCAACTAACATAACAACTTCTAACAATCAATTGACACCTGTAACAGATCCAACAGCTTTTTTCTCCAAAAATTCCAACTTTAACCAACATACTAACTAACTAATCAATGAAGTAATTCAATACTCAGAACAGTCCAAGCCTTTGGAGACACCAAATGCATCCATGTGTCATACTCTTATAGGTGAATGAGATTTCTGAATGATTCAGATAAATATAGTAGGAGGTTGGGAAATTTTACCTTGTGAGAGGTTCTATCATCGGGATGCTATACTTTTTTCAGTCGCGGTTTGCTGTATTTGGATATTGCATATTAGATCTACCACGAGAAATTGCATTGCTGATGGGAAATGCTTTGTGTCCTGGAAGAGTAGGAAGCGAAATTCGCTTGCAAAGTCAACATGGTGAGATAGTTTCCAGCTATGAGTAAAACTAGTGTTGAGTTGGTGTGGATGTTGCAACTCTTTTCTAAACTTAGATTTGATATCTCATTGGCTATGCAGCAGTTACGTGACAATCCCTTTGTTGTCCACATTCCCTCCAATCTACCCTTGCATGAACGCAGTATAGATGTTGGAGTAGAGTATTATTTATTTCCTGGTGAACTGTACCAATTCTCTTGGGAGAGGTGTGTGCGTAAATTTGTAAATTTTTTTTATATCAATGCTCCAGCTTTAGGGGTGTTATGTTAGGACATACTATAGTCAGAGTACTAAGGGTGTTGGTATGATGAGATCACTCTGAAATACGCTCACATGCACATATGTAATTGTATTTAACTGTATTCCCCTGAACATCTCTCTCTCTCTCCCTCCCTCTCTCTCTCTCTCTATATATATATATATATATAAAATATTCCCTTTAGATAAACTATCTCCATCTCTAATATGATCTCCAGGTTTCTATAGAGAACAATTACTTTTTCCTGTGCCTAAATTAATCTAGCAAATATCTCAGCAATGTTCCTTGAATTGACATCAGGTGCAAAAGTCACTTGCTAGGAGCTCTCAAAATCAGTTGCCTCTCAGCACAAAAACTCCTGACGAGCTTCAGCGGGGTAATGAAACATGTAGTACGGAGTAAGTAGGAAATATTTGGCTTCGAAAAGCAAGGGAAATGCGAGTGCCTCAGTGGCTTTTTTTTTGGCTCTGACGATTGAACAGAGTCAATTACAGTTTTGTCAATAAGAGGCTTGGAGAGGTGGTTGAACACGCGTTGCATGAAAAGATATTCACCCGGACCACTTGTCAAAGGGGATGTAGCCTTACCAGCATTAATTCATTTCAGGGAATCATGTAGTTAAATAGAACCAATCAGAGGACATGAAACTAATATGAACCACAATAAAGTATAGAAATATACTACCTGACTTCAAGAGTTATAGGAATTAGCACTGCGTTAACCCTTGTATCATGTACAAACAGTAACCAGAATGAGAAATCTAGACAAAAATTTCCATATAAAATATCTGGCCTGATCTCTAGACTTTTCAAGACTTTCTATGCAAACTCCTCGTATATTCATGAGCAAGTGTCTCATTTGTGTTTTGCATAACCTGTTCAGCTGTATTGGTCTATGATTTGCGTAATCCATTAATGGTTTGAGAGAAGCAGTAAGAAACATAAGCAACCCTAATGGGTGCTGACGGTTGACTATACAAGAGTTGACATCGAGTTGGATTGATTTTTCGGTTCCTCTGAAAGCTTCCATATATTTTTATTACAATCATGCCATTTTTCAGAGATGTTTTTCTCTTATTTTCCCCTCAAATTTAGACTTTTGCGTGGTACTGTTTGGGCTTGATGACTTTTTTAAACAGTTTGCCTTTTTTCGCCTTCCATCAGCGTGCAGGACTTTCTCACTCCATTTGTTTATTATGTTGGTCCATGTAACACTTTGTGATTGTGGGCCATTTGCTTTCCTGACACGCAATATGATGAAGAGGAGTTCCTTTTTTGGTCGAGTGTGGCCGTCCTCTTTATTTTTGGGTGCATATCATCCTATGAAAAAGATGACAACCTTGTAACTAGTCTCTCAGCTCTTGCTTTCTTATATGAATTTGGTTGTTTTCTATGACAGTTTAGTAATCTCATAACAATAAACACGTGGGAAGAAAGTCCAGTGTTTAGACATCCAGTAGTACTATATTGAAATATCACCTCTACTAAGCTTCACCACGCCAGATCACCCAGAGCTAAAACCCATCGGTGAACCATAATTCCACTTTTCATTTCTTCTATCTGTTAGGTTGTATAATTTTTTTTTCTGTATGACGATGGTAGTTTGGTTGTACTCCAACATGTATTTCTATATTCATTGCTAGTTTTGGTCGCATTTCAGCATCGTGTTTATATAGTTGTTATGCGTCCACATTGACATCTATATGTGGAGAATGTTATTATATTTCCCTTTATTATTTTGTCAGTAATTTCTTGTTTTTGTATTCAAAATAATTGTAACGTGCATAAAAATGTCTATTAATTTTTTTATTACTACTACCTGTCCATATACTAACCTTTTTGTGACCATTGTGCCATGTGCATAAGTGGTTTAAATTCGATAGAACTGATGTCATGATATATCAACATGATGATAACTGTAACGGTCGGTGCTTACATGGTTTCGTATAGTTTGAAAATTCATCATTGTTCGTTTATTGTCAGATTATTTGCTATCAGAGGGTGCCTTCTGAAGAACAAATTAAAGACTTGTTGCGGAAAAAGAACTTTCAGGAAGTCTTTTCATTAGTTGAAGAGCTTCGGAGTGAAGGCGAATTGACGAATGAAATGCTCTCTTTTGTCCATGCTCAAGTGGGATACCTCTTGCTGTTTGACTTGCATTTTGAGGAAGCAATAGATCACTTCCTTCTCTCAGAAACTATGCAGCCCTCAGAAATATTTCCTTTCATTATGCGAGATCCAAACCGTTGGTCGTTGCTGGTATGTATGTACATATGCTCTTTTTAATTATTAAGGTTTTATTCACTCTTGGTTTAGCTCCAAACTCTGAGAGAGAGCTGTGGTCTAGTTCTGAGCTGCAATTTGGTAGAAAATCACAGTTTTTGACGACTCAAGTGTCGTCGAGGTATATTTTGCCGTCCCAAGTGTCAGAATCTGGGTCTGTCACATGGTCATTAGCCTCTGGGAAGTTCTAGCCATTCCACTTCTTATTTTGGGTGCGGGCTTTATAGATAATTGTGCCACAACTAGGCCAAAAAGATGTCAAACTGCCAAAAATTTGGGCTGGCCTCGGTACGAGTATGCATATAGTTTGTTCAGTGAATAGTAGTGTGAAAGTTTAATCATACCATTCTGAAGCCCTGACAACTTGACGCCGCGTTGATAAGATCTGAAGCTGAGACCGGCACAGGAAGAAGGGCTTCAGATCTGGTATGTGTGTTTGTGCATGTCTCTTTTGTGCGTGCGCGCGTGCAAGAGAGTGTTGACCTATCTGTTTTACTCATCTGTCCACTCGTTCCTTTCTTCTTTTCCTTTTGGAAAAATATCACTATTGATCCCAACTTTCCATAGAAACATTCAATATTTCAAATCAAGGAAAACTTTTAATTCAACTCATGTAACATGCGTAAAATCTCATATACTTAATCTTTTCTCTTTTCCTATCGATCCCAACTTTCCATACGATATTTCCCAAGTGAAGAGAAAATTTTAAGCAAACTCGTATAAATGCATAAAACCCCATATACTTGATCACGTACATACAGACCTGTTCCAGTGTCCTTGTCCAGCAAATGGATCCGTGTATCCTTATAAGTTTCAGTAGTCGGCGAAGCCAACACTTGAACAATATCCAATCCGAACACCAACCATGTAACCTAGGCAACTGCTTAGTTGAATTGAGAAGCCCCAACTCACTTGTGATCTACTTAGCCAATTAGATGGAAACTTTGGGAGTTTGGTTCAATTTTAACTTTCTTTAATGGGTGAAATGTTTTAGAAAGGACAAGTAAGGAATGTATCATGAAAATTAAGAGCAGAATAGAAACAAGAACACTTGATAACTTCCCACTGTCCCACAGCTCTGTCCTGTCATGCCTTAGAAAAAACTAGAAATTATAACAAGTGTCAAAAGGAGATTTAATCAGCAAAATTTGTTCTATCAGAAAATATGATACAGCACGGCTCCTCTAAAGTTCGAAACTTTAAATCAAGTAGCTGAATAATACTATTATGTTTTGTTTAAAGATATGGTTGCAATACAGTCAAACATTCTTTGCCCTGACTAGTTGCCGGCCTCGTGCTCTTTCCACATATCTTTTTATCTAAAAGATTGCTTTTCTCAGCTCTTAGCTATTTGATTTGCAGATAAGCAATATTCCTTAGGGCCATTTTTCAGACAGATTATCTCGTTTTTTTTCCCCCTTCCCTGCACCTTCCTCTCCTTTCCCCATTCCTCTTAGCTCTGTCTCCTGCTTCTTGCCAGGACAGCTTACAATCACTGGATACTTTGCATATTTTGTTGGTTTCTAGATTCGTAGATTTGCAGCCCACTAATTTAGGTGTATAGTTTATCTAGTTACATGTGCAAATTGGTAGATAATGTTTAGTAGCCCAAGCCAAGAATATACATGCTGACTAATCAAAGAGAAGGGAGGAGCAGGGTCTTGAATATACATGGGGGCATCAAGGATGAGAATAAGTGGCTAGCAGTAAAAGAAGATGAAGTTAGAGAGAGATGGAGGTGTAACTTTGACAGACTGTTTACTTGAGAAAGTTTCTGAAGAGAATTTAGGAGATCTCGGAGGTTCATTCGATGAGACTAACTAGAACATTTGGGCTAAAAGAAGCTTCGAAAATGATGATGCAGGAATGGCTATTGGGTTAGGTGGCATTGATATTCATGGTGTTTTAGCCTAAATGCATAGACCAGATCTGGGACACTACGAAAATGAAATATGCTTGGCGGGTAACACTGTGATGCCCGTTAACAAGCCTAAAGGGGATATCCAAAGTTGCATAGAAGATCAAACATCGACCAGTTTGTAAGCTATTTTCTTGATTAGTCCATCAATGGAGATATTTAGAGATTGTAGTAAGAATCTCCACTGACTTTGTATTCTTTGGGTTTTGGAGAAGAAAGCACTGCCTAGTGGATGTTGTTTATGGATGATACACTAGGCACTTATCATTCAGCATATTCTTTGCTCTTTACTGCACCTCCATAAACACAGCACCTGCCAATTCATGTAACTATATCCATAATATTCAGCTAATTCATATTGTGTATAACGATGAATTCTTCTTTTCTGGATCAACATATTCTTTGGACAGACGGGGATGGAGGGACAGAAGGGGTGGAAGTGAAGTCCAGTTTCCTCACTCACTTTTGGCAAAAAAACAATTTTTTAGTACTAGTAATTTACCTCAAAAAACTATACAAATTTTACTGTCAACTTTTGGCTTTTTAAAGAAAGTTTTTGTTAAAGATGTCGATGGATCAGAGACTGTCCTCTTTCCCCCTGGTAAGTAAGAAATTCGATAGAAAGGAAGGCCCTGGAGAGGAGGGGGTCGGTGGGGGGCAACCGAATTACAAGAACAGACCAAAGCACCTAGGAGGTGCCCTAGCCAAACATGAAACCCCAGAAAATAAAACTCCAGAGAGATTCCACCTCGAACAGCTGATTCCAATCCTACTTTCAACTCATCCGTAAAAGCTGGTGCTTGCTTTATACGTTGGTTGGGTGGCGTGGATGATTACAAGATCAGTCAGTGATCACTGTGCAGTTGGAGTGGTGCTAAGGTACTAAAGTCATTATGGCAAGGAAGCTACCTGAAGAAAGCACGTTAAGGTTCTTGTTCAATTTCCTGTTATGGCCTCGTGGAAAGGAGGAAAGTTTGAGATAGAGTAAGCTGTTTGCTTCTAATAAGATTTTTGCAACGCCATTCTTAATGTGTGAAACCTAGCTTTTTCTGTGGTAGAAAAGCACAGGCAAGGAGAGACAGATCATATCAAAGGGGAAAAAAATCAGCATCTCATTTGCTAAAAGACATCATAGACCTCATTCTATTAAGAAAAAGTAGGATACATAGGATTTGTGCTTTTGATTAGAAACTTTTTCATCACCATCATTAAGTTATGTGCGTGACCTAGCTTTTTTTTTTGGTCGAAGAAATGCACATGGAAGGGGAGAGAGATTCCTATCGGGAAGGAAACATCGAGTGTTCTATCTGGTAAAAGACATCATCGCATGCATCACTAAATGAACAAAAAGGTAGGATAAATATCAAATTTGTTACTCGAACTCTGCAACAGATTGTCGGGCATCTCCACCAGAAGTAACGCCAAAATTTAGTTTAATTGTGCTTTTTAAAAGATTTTGGTTTGGTTGTGATAATAAGGTTATGTCGAGAAAGAGAAAGCAAGTCAAGGCTGCAGTCTGCATACTTTCCTGGTGTTTGAGTTTGCACTGAACTGGAGGTACAAAGAAGTAGAGAGGGAGGCGCACAGTGATTCCTAAATCGATGACAAATTTATATATGGTAACCCTTTTTGATTGGAAAAAATAATAACTTTTGATGAGGTGGTGCTGTTTATAGCCCACGCTTCCTCTATAATATACCCACTGTTTGTGAATCTATAATATATATAATAGGATTCGATTGGCAAGGTCTTTGCCTTCCAATCCTCTAACTCTTTTTTCTAGATTTTTAAAATTTTTGTATTCACTATAAATAGGTGTAAAGATACAATTGGCCCAAAAAAAAGGTAGCAACATAAATATAGCTGTCCATCTTCCTAATTTTTAGCCACGACCAGGAGGTTCCATCATGCCCCCACAGTTCATTATAAACGTCATCTGGGAGGTTATACAAATAAAAAACCGAAAGAACTTCATCCCATAGTTATCAGTTCTTTGAAGCTTCCATCAACTAATTTATTCCTAAATCAGACTATGAACAGCCATAGTGTCCATCCATTTCTATTCTGAACTTCTGTATAAGATGATCATCGTGTGTGGAATATTAGTGAGCTCCTGTCCTTGACCTAGCAGCCGTTTCTTCGGATTTCATCACCTCCCTTGATCGAGAACTGATGAATCTTAGTCTACGTGGAGTTAATTTCCTAAGTGGAAACGGCTTGATAGCTTGAGCAAAATACCAGTACGCGAAACTGACGTTCACCTTCACGCTACTGGAGGAGGGCTGGCATCGTGACATGACAAGGATCCAACAAACCAAAGCTCAATCACTCTATGGAGGAGGAAGATCATTGACGGCTGCTAAGCAAGATGGATTTGATTGTGCATGGGGAATGGTGTGTTTCTATGTGCTTATGGGGATTTTAGGGGATGTGGGGCTGAGTGGGGGGACTGAGGTGGGAATTGTAGTGAGTGGGGTTGTGGAAATGGTGGTGGAAGGTTAGGCATACAGCGGTTGGGTGGGGCTTTTTGGGGATGTCGGCGGTGGGGTGGAGGGACGGATGGTGGGCCGGGGTGGGGTGGATCGGTCGTGGGTTGTGTGTGCGCGCACGTGCGCGGAGAAGAATAGAGAAAGGGGAGATAAGAGAAGGAAGGGCGGTGGCGGGCTTGCGGCTGGTGGGGCACTGCCGACGGGGAGGGAGGAAGGGGGCTCGTCGCCGGTGGGGTAAGGCGTCACTAGCGGGGGAGTGGGGTGCTGTTCAGTGGTGTACTTGGGTGGTAAGATGGGTCACTTGGGCAGGATGCGTGGGTCGAGGGGATTTTTGGGGATGGAGTGCCGGTAATTAAGACTGAGGGGCTGAGTCGAGGGGATGAAGTGTGGGCGGTGGTAAAAGGTGGGGCTGGAACGCTGGGTTGAATTTGGGGTTTACAATTCAATTGGGTTAATCAAAACAAGAATTCAATTGGGTATATTTCAAGTTTATATTGGTTTGTCTTTATATTTTTTAACTATTTGCTTTCCATATGGTTACTAACACTCTTGATAAAACATTTGTAACATTAAATGAAATTCATTAAAGTTATGGTAAGCACTTTAAAGTGGTATGTCTACTTTGTTTTAGCATTTCGATTTTACTTTTGTCATTGTACATCACTTTGCTATGGGTCAACAAAAATGGCTAAATTGAACCCAATTATTAATTATGTATTACAATAATGTACAATTTATTTTTATAATTCAGCACTAGGGGTTGTATTATAATTTATAGGCTAGCTTACACTTACGGTTCTAAGCTCACGTCTATTGGGAAGTTAGATGCAGACCTCCATGCGCAACCTAAATGATTTGTAAATGATGAGTTTTTTTGTGAAATGTTATTTCTTCAAGTTGATATGTGATAACAGCTTCAAATACTTATTTCAGTGTAACATACTTATTTAAATTCTTCTTATCAAAAGTTAAGCTTAAAGAAATAACATAACTTTTTATCTTTGCAAAGCCGAAACAATAAAAAGAAATATTTTGAGTATTTGCATTCTTTTGTAAAAGCTATCGCTTCATGTAGCAAACACAAAAGTTACAATAGTTGCTACGGTACAACAAGATGGAGGTCATGTCAAAGTTAGGGGCCACAAGTCGCTGATTTGTTTCTACCTCAAATAAAGAATGTTTTTCACCATAAATTCATGTATAAAAACTCATTGTTGAATGCAATGAGAAGTTTGTTAATATCTGGAACAGCTTGCTGCAGTTATGGTTCAAAAAAAAAAATAAAAATTTCAGGGAAGTTACATAACAAGTTTTAGAAAATACAATGCAAACCCAGCATATTTATATTGAGTTTGTCTGTCAAAATAAATGAACACGATTATGCGCCCGTTCATAGCACGGGATTTTAGCTAGTTTTGATATAAATAGATTCTACCTAAGTTGCATAGAGCAGGAACGAGGGCGGAGGCGGGAGTGGGGAAGTGTCAGTACCTAGGAGAACCTGAGTTGGGAGCGTTGCGGCTATATAATTATTTAAAATAAACTTTACTTTATGGTATGTCGTAGGACAATGTAAAAATATTGCAATCTTGTAAAATCTACAACAAAGTGTGGTTAATTTTACAATAGTTAAGAGAGGGAATATGAAAAGAATAAAGAACCCCAGCTGTCATGCCCGACATATCATGTTGGGAACGTGGCCAACCCACAGCCACCAATTTACTAATTACCTGTAAAGACAGACTAATAGGGCCCATCCCACGTGCTTTGCCTTCCATTTCTCGGTAGACGCCTTTAGAAAGAAACAGCCGAGTTTCTCTCTGCGTCTTCTTCTCTGTTCATGTGCTCTTCGTAACCCTAGCCTCCAACAGTGACTACCTAAAGGAAAAAAAAGGAGAAAACCTCCATTATCGATGAACAATGAATCTGCCCGTACTTCCGTTCGAGATCCCAACTCTCTTGGGTCGCCCTCCCGATGAGCTCCCAAGTTAGGAGCGCAGATTCGCGCTTTTAAGGAAGATTCATAGCCTTCCTCACCGAATCCTGCAACTGAGGATTCTACTAAAGTACTTTTCTTATCTTCATGCTTAATATTTCATATTTCTTGGTGAGGATCCTGATGCTCATGGAAAATCTGGAAGAAAGAAATTTTTATCCAAGTTATCATATATGATTTTCATTTAGTTATGTCTTGCAGAAGGTTTACTAGCTTAGCTTTTATTTTGAAAAATTGACGTTTACTTTTATTTAGGCCAGTTAAGTCAACTGATAGGTTTCTTCAAAGCTACCCATTGTCAGGATATTTAAGCTACGCGTTGTCAGGATATTTTGGCAAGTTGCAAGGCTCTTTCATGGTTAGTCTGGGGATATATTGGTCATTGTGATCCAGATTACGGTTTTGGATGTTTCAGTAATATAAAGGGTATAATTTCTGGTCAAGAAGAACTGATATCTTACTTTTGAAAGATTTCTAAGCACTTTTAAGTGTTGTTGGGTGATTAGATCCCCCCACCCGCCCCCTTATAGTCGTGATGTGCTCCACCTCCCCCAACCGATTGTTCTCTTGGGATTTCCTTGCATCAGATCCCTTCTTTTCTTCCTTTTTAATAATACGCTTGGTGAGGGTCTGTAAAGTCAATAGTACTTTTTCTATGTAGGCCAAAGTGTTGTGTTGGATACTTACCGACACCCTGACACCTCTCGTTTGATAGCCAGCTCTCCTCCCTGCAGTCACCATCTCGCCGGCAAATGCTGATACGTGTTGGACACCACTTTAGGGTGTCCGATAATTTTTTTTATCTTATATATTCACATGGAACACTTTTGATCAGGTATTGGATAAGCTATGAAGCACGGATGCAGCACTTTGGTGAAGCACCAGCACTGGGTGCCTGTCGGCGGTCGGTTGCGTCATGGGTGGGGCATGGGAGCATGTTGGGTGCGTGTCCGGTATTTTTTTATTTATTTTTTAGTTGTCTGAAGTATCAGGTGCGCCTCAGGTGTGTATCGGATCTGTGAAAAGGGCAGATCGGTGACCACCGGTCACTCCAGCGACCAGCTTTTGCTACCACCGGCAAGGAATCTGAGAGGAGGGTGGAGACTGGAGGGAAGAAGCAGCAGCAGAAGGAGGAGGGAAGGAGAACTCACTGGAGACTCAAGCCGGCATGCAGCGTGCACTTGTGCGGCGATGTGGGGTGAAGATGAAGAAGAAGAAGAAGAGGGAATCCCGCTGTTATGGATGTCATTGTTATCGATGTGGCTGGAGATAGATTTGTTATTTCATTTAACCCGCTTGTTAACTTATTACTTAACCAGCCCCAGTACTTCAAAGAAGTAACAGTAATACCACATATAACTTTATAGTGTTCAGCTATACAATTTTAATAGTTACAAAACTGCCCATTAAACTTAACAAACTCTCACTAATTTGATTGAAAACATCAAAATTTATGAAGCAGCCCATTAAACTTAAACATTCACTATTTTGGTTCGAATATTTTTTCTACATTATCCGATACTTATATTATGAATTTTAAGATTCAAGTTGTTTAGAAATTCGATACTAAGAGTACATAGTTAAAAAAATATATATAAAATTTGCCGTATCCCCGCCTCAGCTGTATCCTAAAATTTTAAAAAATGCGTATCCGCGCTCGCACCTGCGCTTCATAATGGATAAGTATAGAACAAAAGCACGCTAAACTTTCTTATATGGGGGCCCTTCTGTACAGCGTACTTCCTTGCATTACTTTCTTCTTTCTGGCACTTGTTCTTTCTTCTGTTTGCCACTTCTTTCTTTCCTTGATTACTTTCCTTTTATGGTTCCGCAATGAATGTTTTCTGCTAATTCTTAATATTTATTCAGCAGTTATATTTTGTATGTTTTGATTGCTATTAATTGATTGAAATGATTTGATGTATGAAAATTACACTTTTGAACATGTGTATCTAACTATATCTAGAATATTACGTGTCTGCGGTGTCCGTGGTTTGACTTTTTCGAGTTGCCGTATCTGGTTTCCCCGTCAGTATACCTGTCTGTGCAACTTAATGCTTTTGAGTGCATCTTGGGATTATTGAGTGCCTAGATTTGTGATCATTAAGCTTTCGAAAAAAGATATTATTGATTATTGATATTGAGTAAGATATTATTGATCATTTCTGAAAAATTCCTCAATAGTTTTTGCTCTCAGTGGAAGAGAATCCCTACTCCGTCACTGACAGAGAGGTCTCCCGAGAGCTTTTTCATTAGTTATCATTTTTTTTTTGGACTGTTATTCGGTGAATATAATAGGTGTATTTCTGGAACTGTTGAATATGATTTAACCTTTCATTGGCACGTATATTCCTAGACATTTTCACTTTGATGATAGGAGATACAGTGTTTACTACAGTTTTGGGACTGATCGGTTCTTTAGCTTTTAGATTTAACAGCCATCTCATTGCATATTCGAGAAACGGCTAAAGTAAAAAGGTTAGTAATCCATGCTGTAGGGGCTGAAGAAGGGGAAGAACGTCTTTTCTAGCCCTAACTGATGATTAAAGTAAGATGCTATCCCAATGCCTTAAACATGAGCAACTTATTCTACGTGTGTCGCCAACACGAAATTTATCTTCGGGGTCTCAAGTGTCTATGGTTTAGAAGGTGTGCATTGTATTGGTTAAGTTGAAAAGATGGATCTTCAGTTGGTATTTAATGTTTTAAGTGACTATGCACTAGTCTTAGCTAAGGAGACATCAAAGGAATGAAATTGCCATTGTTTTAAGAATTGTATTCATATTGACGTATAGGAGTCTCTTAGCCATTAAGCTGGAATGCTTCCAGATGTCACACTGAAGATGGTTACTTGTTGTGTTTGTTTAACAATTAACATTTGTTCTTGTCTTATCAATTGTTTTACTAATAACTTGCATATGTAGGTGCCAAGGAACCGGTATTGGGGCTTGCATCCTCCTCCCTCACCTATTGAAAATGTTATAGATGATGGCTTGGTGGCTATCCAAAGAGCTATATTTCTTAGGAAAGCAGGCGTAGAGACTGCTTTAGACGATAAGTTTCTTTTAAATCCCCCAAGTAGAGCTGATTTATTGCAGTCGGCAATAAAGAATATTATCAGGTTTGATCCTTTTCTTTTTGTTTTAATTGTTCTTTTTCGGGTTGGTGGGAAATCAGTAATCCAGAATTTGGACCAAGAGCATTTGGACTTTGGCCATTTCTGCTGTTATCAGTTAATCTCTCTCTCTCTCTCTCTCTCTCTGTATAACCCGCCTCCTCTGCCCTCTCTCTTATATTTTACAGGTACTTACAAGTTTCTCGTGGAAAAGATCTTACGCCTTTGGTGAGGGAGGGAGTTGACACGCTTCTAATGTACCTTTATAGAGCCCTAAATCTTGTTGATGAGATGGAGAGACTTGCATCATCTGAGAACAGTTGTGTAGTGGTATGTACTATCAACCCTTGACATTTTAGCCCCTAACTCATTCTATTATAACTGCCAGATAGCTTTCCTGACCTATGCTCAAATGCCATGGACTTACAATTAATGTCAAATCCGGGCAATTCACGTGTTTGGGTCACATTTTGAACCATGATCTCTCAACTTATTAACAAAGGAAAATGAAACTGAAAGGAAGGAAGTTGCAAGAAGATATGAATCCTCGTAGTTTCCAAAAATAATCTAGAGTAGTTATTCTAATCATTTTCCCACAAGAGTTTTATGCTGCCTGATTGCGACTTGTTGCTGGAAGAGTTGTAATCTTTCTTTTTCAAATTGTTAGTAAGTGAACTATTTCATGGTTTAAATACCGGATTTGACTGTATTGTGCTGTCTAATAGTTGTAGAGTTAAGAAAATGCACAACGTGCAGTTCTTGGTAAACAGTTAAATCTTAGTATTCCAATGTATTTCAAA
The DNA here is from genome assembly GCA_033070095.1 of Escallonia herrerae. Taxonomy (NCBI): domain Eukaryota; kingdom Viridiplantae; phylum Streptophyta; class Magnoliopsida; order Escalloniales; family Escalloniaceae; genus Escallonia; species Escallonia herrerae. The sequence continues at coordinate 94,756 of JAVXUP010001830.1, read as the reverse complement.
GAGGAGGGGGTGTCAGAAGCCTGCTTGAAGGATGACTGGGCAACTTCCATGGGCGGTGCAGGAGGAGTTAGAAGCTTTATTGAAAGACTCTGGGCATTTACGGGCACTTGCCTTCCTGTATGCAAGTAAAGGGATGAACTCTGAGGCGCTTGCTATTTGGCGTATACTGGCGAGAAATTATTCACCTGGATACTGGAAAGAGCCTGCAGGGGAACGTGATTTACAGGGTGCTTCAACAAATGCAAAATCTGGGAAGTTTACTGCTGCTGTTGAGGCTTCCAGGATTCTTGAAAAGTCATCTGATCAAGATTTGATTCTGCAACATCTTGGATGGGTAAAAATTGTTTCTTGATGTACTTAAATACTTCCTAACTTAATTACATTATGCTTTAAAAATGTTGTGGCCGATGAAAAATTTGTTTCTCAAATATCAGATTGCAGATATTAACCAGGTACTCGCTGTTGGAGTGTTAATATCTCCGGAAAGGATCGATCAGCTTTCACCAGGTACAAATTATAATATGGAATGAATCAATTCCTTCCAGTTGTCCTCATTGTGTTGAGGAGACTCCTCTTGCTACAACCATTTATGAAAATTATGTACAGTTATACGTTATGCATATGTGAGTATGTGCGGGAGTGCCAGTAATATTTATCATGATTACCAACAGGCCCACCTTTTGTTTCCTGTGCTTCTATTTGCAATACTCTTCTTCGAGGCTATGATGGTCAAAAGCTTAGTTGCACAAGGCGGGGGCGGGGGTGGGAGCGGGAGCGGGGGCGGGGGCGGGGGCGGGGGCGGGGAAGCGTAAGCACCAAGAAGAATCTGTGGTTGGGAGCGGCTTGAATAAATAAATGCGTAAAGAGTATTATCATTTGTTTAACATAGTTTACATAGATAGCAACAACAAACAAGGAGACTTTAAGGACTTGAAGGAAGAGAGAAACAAGGAATTGAGTTGAAAAGAGCTTGATTTTCATGTATTCTATCACTTGTTCCATGCATCTCTATCCAGCTAGCGGGATCGAGTTCCCATCTTAGCTTGGGACGAGATCCCATGGAGTTCTTAACTTGGGATCGCAAAAGCGAGTTTCCGAGAGAGAAACGCCACCATATTAGGAGTTTCCTGCAACTAAGGTCAAAAGTACTTGACATACAAGAGTGTGTGTGTGTGTGTGTGCGTATATATATATATATATATATATATATTTCTTCTAGATGATATAAGGCCGTCCACGTCATGCGATGGACAGCTCCGATCACTCTTTTAAAGAAACACGGAGACGAACCGCTTCTAAGAGTAGCAGTTGGTACTGAATTCCGATTATGCCCCTCAGCTTTAAATAAAATGAAATCGGTGTTGAAGAAATGAAAGAACACTCGATCACTTGTGTCTCTTCATCAATATGCCTTTTTCATTATAGGTTACACTTAGACTCCTGGAGCTGATTATTAGAAGGCCTTTTCTCCAAAATGAACTCTATGAAAGTGCTTCTCTCTTTGGAGTTAGCCTTGGGTGGGACTTACATCACGTTGGTCTGAAGAAGACATATATTCATAAAGACCTTGGAAGAAGTATGTATGGAGATCCCTTGTGGGTTAGCATGTGAGTAGAGCAAGGGCAAAGTTTGCAGATGAAAGAAGGCTATATAAGGGCTCAAGCGGTCATCCAGAGCTTGGTTTGACAGATTGCACCAAGCTATGATATCATTTGGATGTCATCGAAACAGAGTTGGTGGTACAATATTCGTCAAATGCTCCAATTGGAAGATTACAGTTCTCATTGTGTACGTTGATGACATTTTCGTCATCAGTGATGACGTTGATGAGTTTGATGAGTTTGCTACCTTAAAAGCTTATCTATGCACCGAGTTCAAGATCAAGTATTTAACTTGAAGAGATAGAAGTAGCCAGGTCTAGCTTGGGTACCTTTCTTCCTGAAAGAAAGTATGTTTGGACCTCGGACCTCCTAGAAGAAACTGGTATGTTGGGGCGTAGACCTGCACACTTAAGGAATCTTATCTTCGTGAAAATAGTGGAGAGGCACTTGATAAGGATATATGTCTGAGATTTGTTGGAAGATTGATTATCTTCACACTCTATACGTGATATAGCATTTGTAATGAGCCACGCACCTCTGGGATGGAGGCAGTGTTTAATATCTCGGGTCTTGAGGTAACTGAAGTTTGTCCAAGAGAAAGGGTCAACATTTTTCACTAAGCAATCATCTAAGATAGAGGCTTTTCCAGATGCTGATTGAGCTGGATCTATCAATGATAGGATGTCTACGTCCGGGTACTGCACAATTGTTTGTGGAAACTTAGTTGCTTGGAGAAGCAAGCTATGGTGTCTAGATTAGGTGCTAAAGCAGATTATCGAGCCATGGAGCAAGGAATATCTCAGCTTCCTTGGTTGCGCAGTCTACTGGAAGATTTGGTGTGTTACTAAAACACCTGTGATGCTGTGGTGGATAGCAAGGTACCTATGTATAATACACACCGGGCAGGACATGATAGGACGGAGCATATTGAGATCGACCGTCACTTTATCAGTGAGAAGCTGAAAACTGGTTAATATGTACTCTTCTGTATAGTCCAGTGATCAACTTGATGATTTACTTATCAAAGGTCTTGATAGCAAGGTTTTTATTCTCCTGGTGTACAAGTTGGGCATGAGAGGCATCCATACACCAACTTGAGGGAGTGTTTTCGTAAATAGGGCTACTTACAGAATCGTCTCTATTTGTAACTTGAAATATAGAGACTAGGGTGAGAGTGAAGATAAGCTCTTGTTCTGTTTGCTGTATCTTCGCTTGCTTTCTCACCTTCTCTTCCTTCCCTGTTATCAGAACCCTAGAATCAGATTTCAACCATTAGCAGAGAACTTGAAGCGAACAGAGGTCCAACAGAAAGGACTCATTCAATTTTTTCTTAAGTTGGAAGTTGGGAGATGAATTAATTGCAACATATTGTGGTTGGTAAGTGGGGATACAACAAGCATTTTTTTGAAGGTGAGATTATACTGTTAATAATGTACTAACCACTTTACTTAGCATCTGTTGGTGTCCGTGTTGTTTTTTATGTTGAATATATTCTCCCAGAGTTCCAGTTTGTGACGTCTACGACCCTAGATCATTAGGGGGAATTTTTCATTTTTCCATTGCTTATAATGGATTGGTCCCCATTTATGGACTCAAAGACACACACATCATGCACAAATGAGATTTTGTCTTTGAATGTGTTGTGCAGTTACACAAAATCTTTCTAGAAAGTAGAACTCCTCCATGATGTAGAGCAGCTTTAGGAAACTCGAATATTATGGTGCATGTTAGTAATCTGCTTGATATACTGAGGAATTTTCGTGGATTTTGGGAGCAAAAGGGGGTTGAAATTGGCTCATTTTGAAGAGATCCAAGCTGGATGTCTTAGCTGGAGTACTGGAAGCACTTACTTCTGGTGTTTGACTGTAGTTTGAGGCAAAAAGTGGAGGAAATCGTTATGGTTTGCAGAACTTGTGATGGAAAAGGATTGAGGAAAAGCCATTTAAAAGGAATTGAAAATTGGCTCGAGCTCATGACCATCTAAATTCAGAATCAGATGGTTCAATTGGTATCTCTTACAGTCAGTTTTATGTTTATTTTGCGGTTAGTTATAATTGGTCAGGTTTAGTCAGGCTCTCCTTGTGTTTTATGCAGGGAGTGTTTTCATAGTTTTGTCTTCTTGGTCTGCTAGTCATGTGGTAAGCTGCTTGTAACCCGCTTACACCTCGAGGTTCTTTCACTCATAAGTCCTAGCTGTTAAGCAACTTCCTTTTGTCTTGGCTTATAAGGATGGCTGTAATTTTTCAGTTATGCAGATTTGACGTAACACAGAATTTAGAGCTTTTATGCTTCTTGGGATGTCTGATGCATCTTTGCTCTTTGGTATGATGCTCAAAAACCCTGGGTGTGATGCCTAAGGGTCTTGAGGAGTGATTCCTATTGTTTGATCGTTCTCAATCCTAGGTGTGATGCCTGAGGATCTCTAAGGGAATCGATTCCTAGAGTTGTTTTCTTCTCTTTGCATTCTTTTCAGCTCTGAGCATCCTAAAAGCCAGATTAAGATCCAGTTCACCACTTCATCCTACAAATCACATGAAGTCTGTTTCACCATGCTGTCCTGCGTCAACTGGTTTCACAGGACTTACTTGCCTGGAGTTATGGTAGTTAAAAGCAATTTTAGAGGTTGTTCATATAGCCAAGAATAGCCCCTTGGATGCTTGTGATTTTGGTTTTGTTCGTATTGAGTTTTTTGTTGAAGGCAATAAAAGCCATTCGTTAGGTAGGTCACTAGAGGTGAAAATGATATCAGGCTGAGAACACAAGTAGTAAATGCCAAAAATAGAACAATGGATGAGGGTTCACCCCCGCAAAGCTTAGGCTTGGGTAAAACCTTATGGTTTAAGACCAAAGTTCGTAAATCATGCTATTAAGAGCTGTCTCGAGAGCAATTCCGTATGTGTGTGCGCGTGAGTCAGTTGTATTATCAATCCATGGTTTCCCTCCGGCTTCATTGATGGGAGCTGTACAAGCATGGGTGGTCATGGAGGCTTAGGTATCTACTGGATGAAGGCCTTGGTGGTGGTGCTTTCAATTGTGGGGTTAAGGTGGAGGTGGGTTGTGGGATGGAGTTGTGTCTTGGTGGACTGATGTTTATGGCAGGCGGCAGCATCACGTCAAATCTAGACTCTATCATAATAGAATGTGGCTTGCCTTAAGAGTGAGGTTGACAGGAGTTTGTGTTCAAATTGAATCTTTGAGGCTTCTTAATAGGCACTATTTTGATGCTATACTTTGAAAAGTTAACAAAGAGACCCCAAAAAAAAAAAAGAAAAAAAAAATTCTACTCCAAAATCAGTTAGGCAGGAAAATTAGACACTAAAACAACACTACATTTCAAGCTTCGGCGACAATCTGCTATAACTCACCTCCTACTATGACAAATATATACTTTTTTGGAATGGAGTTAATTATATAATTTTTCTTCGCAACAATATTTCTTTCTGGAGGACTTATAGTAACACACATTTTTGAATTTTACAGATGAAGTAATTGCGGCAATTGACCCAAAAAAGGTTGAAATCCTTCAAAGGTATGTCCTGTATGAGTTTGCAATATTTTGGGGTAAGATGAGGTAGGTGTAGAGTGAGAGTGACATGGGAGATAGTTTCAATTGCTAGGTGTTTATCAGAGAACACGTACCTGGATTGGGGAGAATGTAAGGAAGGATTATTTTAACCGATCCCAGCTAGTTTGGGCAAAGGCGTAGTTGACGTGATGATAGTTTTTCATATTGAAACTGTTAGCTCTTTAGAAGTTTTTTGGTTAATGGACGGAATGCAATCCAAACCTAAGTCGCAATGCCCATGGGAGTCGCAGTGAGATGCTTTCTGTTTTTTGACATCAGTAATTTTTCTTTGGCTAAGTTGTTTACGTTAGTAAACCATTCGATACCAGCGACATGTCTTACATTTCCTCTTTCTAATGTAGCGAAAGCACATAAAACAAGGAACATGTCCTTGAGCGAAAGAAAACCTAGAATCCGCTAGGCAAAGCTAGCATAATGTAGAGTTGGTAAGAAATCTCAAAAATAAAGGAAAAACTGCTACTCGATGGAATTAGATAATGGCCTTCTATAGGGAACCTGAAAATCTACGAGCAATGAAAAGATTAAAATGGCTAACCTAAAAACCAGAATCGTGTGAAACAGTTTTGGATATTGCAAAATTATAGTGGATATTTGTTTACAGAAAATAAAAAGCAAACATGAGATGTGTCCTATAATGGTGGTATATTGTCTATTATTATCATATCATGCTTTCTGCCCATATGTGTGAAAACCATGGGATTATTGTCCTACATCCGTTGCCCCCACCTGAAAAGAACTTGTCCTCGAGTTCATAATGGAAAGCTGATATCTGTTTTTTTTTCCCAAAAGGGAATAGGTATTTGGAGTGCTTCATTCCTCCCTTAATGCAATACCTCGTAAACTGATGGCTGAACCATAAAAGCTATTTGATTTTTTTTTTGCTTTTAATGTGATTGGCCAAATTTATTAGATAATAATTTGCAACCATTTCAAATGTGCTAACCCCAAATGTTAGGAATAAGAAGCTCTACGAAGTTCAGCAGCTGTGGTTCCTAGCTCATCTTTTGACTTTATCGATTTGGGACTTCCCATAAACTTTTCTTCTGTGAAATCATCCTTAATGTTGACATCTTCATTTTTCTACTCCTGAGTAGGCTTATCACTTATGATCATATTTCAGTTGTTGAACGAAAAATGTTGGACCGTTGGCTATAAAGTTTAAGCAATTCCCTTTCTATTTTAAGACAAGATTTTGTGAAAAAGAATTATTGGACCAACTTAGACAACATAATGGGAGGAAGCAGATAAAACGAGGAACACACCGTTGAGTGAAAGAAAACCTAGAATTCACTGGGCAAAGCTAGCATAACGTAGAATCCTTTAGGTAAGAAATCTCAAAAGAGGAAGAACTACATTTCTTTGTCTAGTTGAGAATGTTAGATAAAGGCCTTCATATAGGCAACCAAGATAAAACGGCATACCTAAAGACCAGAATTGTGCGGAATGGAGCACATGTGAAATGTTTGCTATAAGGGTGGAAAATTGTCTGTACTGCATACTTTCAGCCCTTATGAGCAAGAACCATGGGATTCTGTTCTACATCAGTCTCCCCCACTTGAAAAGAAGTCGTCCTCAAGTTCGTACTCGAAAACTGAGAATTTCCTTACCAACAGAGTAATTATTTGGAGTGCTTGATTCCTCCTTTAAGGCAATACTTGTAAACTGATGGTTGAACGATACAAGCTATATGAGCTTCCTTTTCTTTGCTTTGCCTTTAATGTTATTGATCAGATATATTACATAACAATTACCACATGTAATCTACTAACCTCATATTGATTATGATGTTAGGGATAAGAAGCTCTAGGAAATTCAAGAGCATTGGTTCCAATCTCATCTTCACGTTTAGCTGAGTTGGGGCTTCCTATAAACTTTTCTTTAGTCACATCATCCTTAATGTTGAAACCTTATTTTTGCAACTCCTCAACAAGATAATGATAATATTTCCGCTGTTTTTGCATGTCGTTTTGATCTGAAAGTTCTTTCCAATTGTCATCACGGAAAATGAACTCCTAATTGATCGATGACACCTGGCATTCCCAGTCAATCTTGATCAACGACGAGATTGGTAGTTACCTTATTTGAGGAATTAGGGTTTTGAAAGAACTCTAACATGATCCCCAAGGATCCGGCCCAAGGTGCAGTCGTCACACCTAATGCTGTTAGGGTTCTACACCTATGCCTATATAACGGGGCCTCCCCCAAGCATGTAAGCAACTAGTCAGACAAACACCAGAGTGTTCTAGACTCCTAGCTTTTTCAGATTCTATCTTGTAACCTCCACCCAGTGGTCACTCCTTTTCAGTCTTGCAGGTCATCATTTCAGGCCGTGGTTCCCAATCAATTTTTTAGCAGCAACACCAATGACCACACATTTATCTAAGAATGATGCTTGAACATCGTACTCTTCCCCAGCTTTATTTTAAATAATTCCCACTCTATATCAAGACAAGTTTTCGTCAAAAGGAATTCTTTAACCAACAAATGGAACGTAACCGGCCATGAACTTATCCTAGCCTTACCTTGCAATTATTGATCCCTTTGTACTTGATGCCACCACGTGGCAGCAAAAGATCCAAGTTTGTTATAATAGAAGTTTGTTCTTTCCTCTCTAGGGGTTTTCTTGTACCCAATATAGTCTTCCATATTTAAATACCCAATCAATAAATTCCTCTGATGTTTGCATTTCAATAAAGCAAAAAATACTATCGTACTTAGGAACGCTTCTACGCATACGTTGACTACAAGCAAAATCTTCAGCACGAACTCTATGGCTTTTACAATTGCTTTGATTCTAAGTGTCCATTAGACTGATGGCTCCTTCACCCCACGATCAAGAGCGATAAGGCGGTTACCACCATCAGAACATTTGTTATCTAGGCAGGAATGCCAAAGCTCTGAATACCAAATAATGTAGCGGGAGCATCAAAACAAGGAACACTGTCCTTGAGTGAAAGAAAACCTAGAATCCATTCGGCAAAGCTAACATAACCTAAAATCAGCTAGGTAACAAATCTAGATAACAGAGGAATAACTGCATTTCATTGTCTACGTGATAGAGTTACTTAGATGCCTCTATATAGGCAACCTGAAAATGTACGATAAATGAGAAGATTAAAACAGCTAACTAATATTCAGAACCGTGGATATTTAGTTAAAGCAAATAAAAAACACATGTGACATGTATGCTATAATGGTGGAATATTATCTATAGTTATTACTGCATGCTTTCAGCCCATACGTGCAAAAACCATGGGATTATTGTCCTACATCACTTTTTGTTTTCATTGAAACTTAAATATTGGAGTCCAACACAATTATCAAGGGATACCTAAGCCTCCTGCTCATATTGAAAACGTGTTAAGGGGAGCAGAACTTTGTCTCCTGCTCATGTGCCTCATTTTTGTTTCAAAATAAAAAGTGCGAGACCTACTTGATTTCGGCATTAGGAAAAAACTATGACTAATCCCAAAGTCTATTGAATTGAGGGCAGTTAAGTTCAACTGAAAATTGGTAGGAGTGTTGCCGATACTTATCTCATGTTACTTCCATTTGATGGTCAAAATCTACTTCCGAACACCGGTTTTAACTAATTTCAACATGCTAGTTTACTCTTCACTTCTGCTGCTAAGTTATCAGGGTAGATGTTTTTGTTCCATGTTTTCATGTAACAAGCTCCTTGTGCTTCGTACTCTTACGAAACGAGTCGGAGGGGAGTAAGATCCATTTTTCTTTAATCTTTCCTTGTCACATCTTCAGCCTCGTAGGCCTTCGAAACTCCTAATGTCTTGGTTAGTGGCTGGCTCCAGTTCAAGCCACTCCTCCTCTCTCTAGCTAAAAAGTGGTTATTTTTGGGCCTAATTTTTTTAGAAGTTCCCTAAAGTTTGACTGTGTTTGGTCCTTTATATATTCTTCTGTATACCATTCTATCCCTAAGTCCCTGTGAATTTCAAAGGGCAGAATTGGAAGATCACCATGAAACCTTTTCTTTTCCGTCTTCATATTCATTCTTTTTTCACCTTGCCACCTTTATCTAATGATAACTGCCAGATACGGCAGCGGATTCATCTCGTACCCCCTGGGCACGCGTCCGCACTGCACAGATCCATTGCCATCTCCCACCACCTTTGATTTCAACAAACCTGCTGCGACTAGGTTAGGTAAAACTCTACCATAATGACAGTGAACAACAAATCGCAACTGCCAAGTCCATAGATTCCTCCATATCCCAAATTCAACAACCACCAATCATTATCACCTATCTTGTCTCAGTCCCATTGCCTTACGGCTGCGTTGCCATTGCAGCGTCTTCATGAGCATCCATCCCATCTCAACTACCACCACCTCACGGAAACCCAATTACATCTCAATCATTCCCATAAGGCTACAATTTTCAGTTACACATCTATGGATCAAGAAGCTCCAGCTTCTCATAATCAACATTACACCCTACTGCTACTATTCACGGCATCAGATTACCATATACCAGTATCAAACTCTAGTTGCAACAACCATGTATTCTGAGCATGGATTGCAGTTCATGTCGACGATTTTTTTGTTGCTAATAGTACAGGCAAACAAAAGGGTTAGGTTGGGAAAATTTGCCTTCAAAATGTTTGTGTTATCTTCCAGATTTACCCCTCTGAAATTGACAGCGGCTTATATTTTGGACTTAGGGACCAAATAGATACCAAAGCATATATAAAGGACCAAAACGAAAGAACTTAAACTTGAAGGACCTTTTAAAAATTAGGCCCATACATAAGGGACCTTTTTCAATATTGACCTCTAAATTTTGTCAGAGATTAGTTGTCAAACTCAAGCAGTACATATTTATATTTTCTAAATGCATTTCTATTTTATTTTATTTTCGTTTGGTTTGTTTCTTATTCATATTGCTTGATTTGCATACTTCTTACAACAATGCCAGATATCTCCAGTGGTTGATTGAGGATCAAGATTCTGATGATCCTCAATTCCATACATCATATGCACTTTTGCTTGCAAATTCAGCAATTCAGTCTTATGCTACAGAAGTTCCATCAGAAAGTTTAGAAGCTGAAAATGTAGAGGAGATATGTAACTCTGATTCTGGAAGAAATTCGATCTTTCATAGCCCAGTCAGGGAAAGATTGCAGATCTTTTTACAGTCTTCGGACTTGTTTGATCCAGAAGAAGTACTTTACTTGATTGAAGGATCTGAGTTATGGCTGGAAAAGGTCCTTCAAAACTCTTCATTTATTGCTGCCACTAAACCCGCTCGCATGAAAAATTTTGGAACAAAATGGTGTTTTAGCTTTTTTTTTCCCCGCCAAGTTCGAAATGTCGTCTTTTCTGATTAGTTATTCAATACTTTCACTCATGGAGCTCTCTCTAGACAGTGAATAGTAGTGTCATCCTTTTTATATGATGTTAGGACAGCACACATGGTGTCCGCACTTTTTCTTCAAAATGATATACTGCATGTTTTAAATGCTGATCGGGTTTCTGATTATTATGACAGGCTATCCTTTACAGGAAGCTAGGGCAAGAAACATTGGTACTCCAAATCTTGGCCTTGTAGGTTTATTAACTTTTAAGAATATTTTTCTTTTTATCTTTTTGGATTCTGAGTTGATGCAATATCATATTTTTGTCAATCTCTATGTAAAGAAGACATAAGTTTCCGTTTTCTTAGTTTAAATTGCATAGCTTTTCATTTTCAGAAGAGAAACGCTCCATTATAACTTCCAAGGACACTGATTGACATTAGCCTTGAATACTAGTGTTTAGCATGCTTTTCTTGGTGCTTGTAGTGCATACTTTTCTTTGTGCTTTGAATTTTGTCCTTGCGATACCTCAAACGTGCAGGAGTTTGGGAGCATTAGGTAGCATTTGAGCTGACCACCATTCACAAGTGATTATATTCGTAGGGAACGATACTTTGAAAACTTATATATCTTCTGTAAACTTCTCTTAGGAAATTGGAGGATAGTGAAGCTGCTGAGCAGTACTGTGCCGAAATTGGTAGACCAGATGCCTATATGCAGTTGGTCCCTTTCTCTCCTTCTCTGATTGTTATGCGTGCGACGCACGAGTCTCAATGTTTTGCATTTTCTTGATGTAATTCTTTTCTTGCTTCACAACCCTAGGTTGCTTGAGATGTACTTGGATGCAAAAGATGGTAAGGAGCCCATGTTGACTGCTGCTGTTCGCCTTCTTCACAATCATGGAGAATCATTGGATCCTCTGCAAGTTCTTGAGGTATCAAACATCTCCTCTTTCTACACAAAAACACGTGCATAGAGATAGACAAATGCATGCAATACATGCTTTTTGAATACGTTGTTGATGTAGGAAGACTAGGATATCGATCGGGGAATCACAACTATTAAAGGAGGATTATGAATGTTTATATATACTGTATCTAAAACCTCTGGAGTATACTTGATAGTAGTATCCTAAAGAACTCAATTACAGTACTAAGAACTGTATATCCATGTACATAAAGTCAAAATAATGCTTCGATCAGAAATCTTGTGCTTCCGCCTATTTAACTGCATCATTCTCCCCACTGCTGACAAAACTCGAGTTTTGAAGCATGAGAGGAATTGAAACCATGTAAAAATCTTCATGTAAGTTTTTAACATTTAACTGGAAGAGTCATCAGCAAGATTTATGGTAGTAGGAAAGATTGCAGCAACTGATGGGAGTCCTTAGCAGGATCAAGCAAATGGTCGGGGATAATGAACTCTGTATGATCAATCACCTTAGTAAAAACCCTTCAACAGTGTTCTTAGGTACTTCAGCTGATAATTTTTTTTTTTTAATTTAACGGATGAGCTCCACACCATCAACAATACATGGCGCTTCATCATAAGCATGCGCTTCATTATATATTAGTTGTTGATCATCCATCGCTGAAGTTTTTTTAGGTGCCTCTTTTCTCATTATATGATTCCTCATCCAACACTTATCGATGTAGGTTGTTGGAAAAATGAAGGTGTAAAAGGTCAATGAGTAGACTTGATATTTTTTTGGCATCATTTAAAAAATTGCTTTGCATTATATCTAGATAGTGGAATAATTGGTGCATATATGCTTTGCTAGACCAAGATTGTCGAGACCTCTGTAGCAAACACTAGTAATGGTAGATCCTTCCAATTTTTGTTTGGTTGTGGGATAAGCTGATCATCCAGACCCAATGTAGCATAAATGAATTGAAGCTTACTAGTTACTGGGCTTTTGGATAGATGATTGTGAGGTTGAGTTGTACTAGAAATATGGACCTGCGCTAAAATAAGACAAAGCAGAGGGGGTTCGATGAGTAAATAGTTATAAAGAATCGCAGGGCAAAATTAAGATTGAAGGCTTGGGCTTGGACTAGAAACTAATTTAGGCTCAAGGGTTTCTAAGAAGATAGACTTGTGCTATGACTTGTAATGCTACCTAATGACTTTTAACCAAAATTGCTCCTCCATTTTCACGCTTGTAAACCAGATTTTGGACACCGCGGGACACCGCTGATTTTTTTAATATTTGTCTGTATAAATGTACATAGATCTGTGTATATATATGTATGCACGTATTAAATATATATAAAATAAAGTAAACATCAATTAGAGCAGCTGAATCGTCCGAAATGGATTTGAAAGAAAGACAATAACATGAAATAGTCTAAACAGTAACAAGAAAGAAGGAAAAAAGACATGGGACTAAAGGCCTGAAAGCTTCGCTCGAGTGACTATGTACCTGCCCCTTCGACATAAATGAGAGAGGTCTTCTAAAGCCAGATCGATCTGTGAATGACGTCGGAGCACATCTTAACCTTATCTGTGCTGAAGGCAAGACACCTCTTACGTATATCAAGGCTTTCTTCCATAAACGCTTTGACTTCATGCTTACTCGTAACCTTAAGGTAACTGTCGAGGGCGGTCTTCAAGGAACGATGTTGCATAAGCTAACCAAGTCAAAAACTGAGAAGCTGAGTAGGATTCAACGGTCAAACGATCAGACCTCGACCGTCACTTGACCAGTTTACTAAAGGAAGCAAGATGTCAGGAACATACATCTAAGTTAATACCTAGGTAATTACTCGAGGAGTATCAGCCGCGAGGCTCCCTCATCCATAACCTCGAAATTCCTCACCCTCTAGGTATCGTATTTCCATCTAACCTCGAAATGCAGCTCAATAAGCCAATCCCAAGGAATTAGGGGCGAGACATTGCACTAGTAGGACGCGAGGTCGTCCTTAGTTCCTCGGAGGACTTGGGGATATAAGTGATTAGGTGGCTGGGACCAGGAGGTGTCACAGTTGCCAGGCCTTATGTTAACCACTCTGAGACAAAGGATGAAGCTGCAACCTTTAAACAGTGTACTATCCATCCTCGTATTGACACAGGTTACTCTGTCAAGGGTCAAGGGGTTACCTGCTCTTTGAGCATCCTGTGTGGGGACCATTAGTTAGTCCACTCCCTTTCAATTAGGGAGACAAGGTCTAATCCACGCCGTATTCCCAATTTGTCTCTAGTAGTTGACAATGCTAAAGTGGAGGTACAAGGCCCCACCTCAAAGTCGGTCATTGGCTGTTGTGAGAGGTGATTATCTGAGCTCTGTTTATCCTAGTATAATACTTTACCTTGACATCAGGAATGACCGCGAAGAAATCATAATTGTAGGCCAAGCTCTGCCCAAATTCCCTCACACTACACCTAGACAAATTTTCACGTCGTACAGCTGAATAAAAAGGCTCGAGCCTTGTATATCACCCACCAGCCGGCCTTCCATATTTAGCTCAGACTTGCTTCTCACCCTCGCCATTTGTTGCTCTGGATCCGTGCATCATTGTTGTGTGTCATGAGACCAGCCACTCACATGCTCACTATGTCGCATCTCTGCCGCCTCATCAAAAGGACCCTCAACAGTTTGGCAACTCTGTTGATCTCGTTTACCTCTAGCGCTAAGACCACCTGAAACTCGGAACAACACGATGGTTACGAGCCGAGGAAATCAAATGTGTGGAGAAGGCACCGAAGGAGCAACCAGATTTAGAACTGCATTAGAACTCCATAAAGACCTTCCTCACTTCCTTCCTTGCATTGAAGTACCAAATGAAGGGGATACAACAAAGGAGGCCATCCTCCTCCTCACGGACACCAATTTCTCGTCGGTACGATGCTTTGCTCCAAGCTCGCTTCTACGGCATTGCTGTAGACAATTGCAAGACAGGCGAGCACCATAATGACGAGGCCATCCCCCGCAGAGATGCACCCCTAATTGGCCATAAGGACTTTGCGGTCGAACCAAAAGGGTATCTTTCTGCCTTGGGTTCAGCACAAGGCAATACGCCACTAACAGTGGAAGATATGGAAGCTTTCTCACCAAACTCATTCACTACCTCAAGGTAACTGGTGGTTACCCTCCACACATTTCTTTAGCTGTTTACTCGAGGGTAACGAGCCCGGATCGAGGGTTATGAGACCCCAGAGTGAGATTGATATGACGGCGAGCGTGGCTATACACAATAGAAGCTGTTCAAAATTTTCTTATTAGCTTGGGAAGTTTTCTGATAAGAAGGCCCTTTGTCTGATAGAGTTCTCTCGCTCCCTCATAGTGCGAGCATTTACCTGGGATACAAACCTACCCCACTGATCTGTCCCCTGATGTGATGGGATGTTATGAAAGGAAATTCTATGCAAAATTTCTGGCCTCGAAAGAAGGCTTATCTTTGTTGAGCTTACTGGAATAACCCGGAACAAAAGAGAAAACCAAAGGATTTAATCTCAAGGTTCAGAAGACGTACAATGGATTACCACGTGGCTCTAGCCGAGGAAATACTCGTTAAGACCTATATCGAGGGAACTCTGAAGGAGTTTGAGATTCACCTCTCCAAAGGCCTCAAGTTGTTCGACGCTCGTAGTTATATTATTCGAGACCTTGACAGCCTTATTAGACTCGATACGCTGTATGGTGATCGAGGTGGCAGTCTAGGCCCTCGATTTCTTCTACAGTAGAAGACAACAAAAGAACTAACTCTGATCTTGGACCCTTAACGAAGCGGTTCTTTGATCGATGCCTACTACCTATACCATTCTCATGCATTTCTAGACAAGTTCCTGCTATCCTTTGAGCCTAGGTTGAGGTTGGGACTGTCACTCTCCCTCCTTCAACAAGAGCTAGTCGAGGATGTTAAGATTAATCCTTATTACTGTCACTTCTATAGACGTTATGATACCCATTCCCTCTCAGACTGAATGACACTCGAGAATTTTCAAGAGGAAACGAGAGAAAGAAGTTCTAGATCTCTGCCAACCTTATATCAATCGACATCCATTCCCTCAGCATGACATACGTAATGACAAGAATGGTCATCTAGCGATTGCGGTTGATGATGCGCAGAGCCTTGAGGGTACTGAGATTAGATTTACACTTGGGGAAAAAAATGATGCCCTTAAGACGTGCTTCAACAATCAGGTTAACTCCCTTCAAAAGGCTTTCAAGTTTAAGGAGTTTTTTGATCAGTTAGGTGTTATGGAGGAGGCTCAGACGGCAACCACTAGAGCCATCCTCGAGATCACTTTAAAGCTTAATGAGTAGGCTTCCAAACAACACTGTTCAATTCTACGCTTTACGAGAGTAGGCAAGAATCTGATTGCGTTCTTAGAGGCTGATCATTAGGTACCTTACCCTCTCAACCATGCTCTCTATATACTTTGTATTTGTGCTGTTGAGTTTTATAGAGGCTTACTTGATGGAGGAGCCTTACCTAGTAACATGCCTTTGTCTGCTGTTTATACCACCGTCGTCCTAGACTCGAGACTCGTAAAAACGTGTCTTAATATTGCTGGATTGGGAAATAGTATGCATGGTACCGGGGACACGTAAATTTAGAACTCCAGGTTGGCCATATCAAATCCCATAAAGATCTACATGGTTGATCCCGACAAAGGTTACTATATCATCCTCAGTAGATTTTGGATGAATGCTTATGGAGCAGTTCCCTAACCATCCATTAATGCCTCAATGCCATTTGGAATGGAGACGAGGTTACTGTCCACACCTCCAAGGGATCATTTGCTAGACTGAGGCTCACATAGCAGATGCACTATTGTTTGAGGAGTATGAGGAGGACGCCTGCTATAACTGAAACACGCTAAGCCTGGATAAAAACCTGTCCTCAAATGGAGTTCATTCTTAAACGAGCCTATCAGGGAAGTTCCCAAGAGACCCCTCGAGCCCTCTAGCGATGACGTGGAGGAACCTGCGGTCATCCGAGTTAGGCTCCATGATGGCCTTGTTTCTTACGAATCTTATAGTGCTGGGGGTACGAGCTTGACGCTATCGAGCACGACCCTGGGCCCATCTAAATATTAGATTGTGTTCATAAACCTGAGCTAGTACCTGAGGCTCTTCAAGACGGATCGAAGCAAAGGAAAATTGACCTCGAGGATATGATTTTATTAGATGAGGGGGAACGGCCGAGGCAAATATTCTTCTGAAAATTCATTCCTTGTGACAAGAAGGAAAAAATCCAACCCCGCTAAAGGAATAATCAGACATGTAAGGCTCACATGAGGGGTCATATGCCCTCTAACTCCAATCAATGACTAAGGTTAGAACAATAATCAATGACTGTGGACCTTGGACCTCCACTTTAGCACACTCAACTAATAGGTCAATAGGGCGTATAATGGTCCCCATAAAGGACGGTGTATGACCAGGTGACCTCTGTAACCACAGAGAGGACACTATTTGTTAGCACGAGGATGGGGAGTACACTGTTTAAGGCTACGAGCTTCGTCTTTGGTCTTAGAGCAGTTTAAACGAGGCCTGGCCACTGTGATACTTCCTGGTCCCGTACACCTAACCACTTGCCTTATCGAGTCCCAGGTGGCCTCACCTCAGAGGAGCTAAGAATGACCTCACATCCTACTGGCGCGAGGTCTTGCCTCCGATTCCTCAGAGATGAGCCAACATTTTGAGGTTTAGTTGAAAAAGGGGACCTCAAGGGCGAGGAACCTTGAGGTTTGGAAAAGGGAGCCTTAGATCTGCTCCTTGAGGAATTGCCTGGGTGATAACCTAGAACTTATTTTCCTTGCATCTTGCTTTGTCATCGTTTGACCCTTTGACCATTGAATCCTTGTCAGCTTCTTAGTCTTTGACTTTTGGTATATTACATTGTTCCTCGGGTACGTAAGGAGCCTATTGAGGAAGACCCGATGCCCAACTGCCAGGTGGACTAGGTGCGATGCCCTTTCGAGACCTGTTCCTGTTTCGGAGTGACCCTGGGGTCATAGTTCTTAGGGGTGCTGATGAAAGCCCCCAGTGCCGGGCACGTGGGCTAGTCATGCAGGCACCCTGACAGAGATAGTGTCTCGGAAGAGTCGCCTATCCCGTAGGTGAGTCCTAGTGCCGGAACACTCAGAGCGCGCCAAGGTAGTGTCTCGAAGGAGTCGCCTACCTGACGGGCCGAGGTAGCATCCCAGAGGAGCCTTCTACCTGGCAGAAGGGGAGTTAAAGCTCCTTGGTGGAGATAGTGTCCCGGAAGAGTCGCCTAAACCTGTAGGTGAATGCTTGTGCCAGAGCACTCGGAGCTCGCCAAGGTAGTGTCCCAGAGGAGTCGCCTACCCGATAAGCCGAGGTAGCATCCTGGAGAAGCCGTCTATCTGTCGGGGGGGGGGAGTCTTTATACCGGAGCACTTAGAGCTCCCTGGCGGAGATAGTGTCCCGGAAGAGTCGCCTATTCCTGCGGGTGAGTCCTTGTGTCGGAGCACACAGAACGTGCCCAGGTAGTGTCCAAGAGGAGTCGCCTACTTGACGGGCCGAGGTAGCATTTCGGAGGAGCCGTCTATCTGGCGGAAGGGGTCTTCATGCCGGAGCACTTAGAGAGCTCTCTAGCGGAGATAGTGTTCCGGAGAAGTCGCCTATCCCGGTGGGATATTGCACACTCCGGAGAGTGGTTCGAAGTATGTTCCACGACCACGGCAAGGTGCGCATGGTGTGGTGAAAGGATGGACCAATGCAAGGGGCGTGGTAGTGTGACAGAGAGCCAAGGGGCGCGACTGTATCAGCGGCACGAGGCATTGACGCGGCGGTTGTGCGAGGTGTCGGCGGCACGGACCATCGGGGAGTCGATGAGTTGCTCCGGTGATCCAAATGTGCACGGTCGGCTGGGGCAACTAGCCGAGGCAGGCCGGCCGACCGGTGCAGCTGGCTGATTGGGCCGGCTGACTAACGCAGCCTACTGACAGAGGTCGGTCGGCCGACAGACACAGCTGAATGACATAGGCCGGTCTACAGGCCTACCGGGGTAGGCCGGCCGACGGGGTCGCCAGAAGGGATAGCAGAGGTCCAAGTGTGCATAGCCAGAATGATCTAGCTACAGACTCTAATCACAGTATGACGGGGTCGCCAATAGACTCTAATCACAATATTTTTCTGTGGTTTTTACCCCAAACTTTAATTCCAAAATAAAAAATAAGCTTACCTCAAAGTGATGACAAAAATCACGGGGTTCTCTGGAGGCTTTCTTGAACTTTCTTGTGCCCCTAGGAATATATTGTACGTAAGTAATAGAAACCTAAAAGCTATTTATTTATATTCCTAAATAAATTAAAATTTCGAAATACCCAGTACGTTCCCAAACTCTCTAACCCTATTATTTATTCATTCTTTTTATTGGTATTTAAATATCAGGAGTCCAAGGAGACAGGTCCTTAGGTGGCTATGGCCAGGGGTGTCACCTAGGTAGCACGGACATGGACACGGTGTCGGACACCGACACCGGACACCGCAATTTCCAAAAAATCAGATTTTGGACACCGCTATTTTTTAAATATATTTTATATTATATATATATTTTTAATAAATATCAAATATATTTCACAATCTAAAATAACAAATAATAATGAAAAACTATAAGTTATAATTTATTTGATCAATATTTGTTTAGTTAATATACTGAAAATGCAACAACAAAGGGAGAAAAGAAAAAAAAAAAGAAAGAAATGGGAGGACAAAGGAAGAAAAGGAAAAGGACAGAAACAAGAGGACAAAAGAGAGAAAAGAAAAAAGAGAGGACAGAAACACGGAGGACAAAAGGAAGAAAAAAAAGAGAAGGACAGAAACGGGAGAAGAAAAGGGAGAAAAGAAAAAAAGAGAAGGACGGGAGGGATGACGGAAAGAAGCTCCAGCACCGCCGCAACCTGTGGGTCAGCGACGGTGGCGGAGGTCTGGATCTATCCAGCGAGTCAGCTGCTTCGGTCTTCACGACGGCGACTGTATAGTCTGGATCTATCGGTGACGGCGTCGGAATGTTTGGCGACCAGCTCTGATAGCTCCGACGACGGCTACTAGTCTGTAATGCTCCGAAGGCTTCCGTAACGTGAGTGTTCCCTTCTCAGATAGGCGACGGCCGTAAGGTGAGTGAAGATCAGATTAGGGCACAATTTCTTGACCCCTGAAATTAGTTCAAAAAATTGCAAAGTAGCTCCTAACGGTCCGACACTGCAGATGCCATGTCCGACACTCCTCGACGAAGTGTTCGACACGGTGTCGAAAAATTAAAAAAAAATAAAAAATTCCAACACCGATTGGTGGTGTTCGACACGTGTCGGGCGGTGTCAGGAGGGTGTCGGGGTGTCCGTCCGTTTAGGACACCAAACCTCCACCTAGGAGAGGTGTCCGTGCTTCAGAGGGTGTCACAGTGGTCAGCCCACAACCTTTAAGCGGTGTACTACCATCGTAGCGATGACACGTGACACCCTCTCAGGGGTCAAAGGGGTCATCTTCCTATTGATTGTCTTTGTGGGGACCGTCACTTATCGCACAAACTTCAAATTTGAGGGGACAAGATCTGCTCCAAGCCGCTTTCCCTCTTTGCTTCTATTAGTTGACTCTGACAAAGTGGAGGTACAAGGCGGCACCTCACAGTCATTGATTGCCATGAGAGGGTATGTGACCCATCACGTGAGCCTCTTCCCACTATATTATAAATAGCATAACCTAAGCTATTCCAATTTAATCACTCATATCATCCTTAGGCAAAATGCCCGACTTTTCCCACATAATGTACAAAACCTCAAACCTTCCATTTTCTCCTCCAGCCATCCTAGTCTCAGCTCGGACCTGGTCCTCACCCTCACCACTCATCTCTAGGGTCGTGCATCGTTGCATGTCACGAGACTAGCCACTCATGGGCTCATACCTGGCATCTCTTCCACTTCGTCTGAAGGACCCTAAATACTGCCGCAATTTTATTTTTGTTGTGCTGCATATTTATGGCCGTGATAAGCGGTCTTTGCCTACAAGAAGATTATCGTACCATCTAGAAGTTATTGATATGTAGAACCACTAGGTACATCTGATCCTTAGTTGCAGGAAACTCCTAATGTGGTGACGTTTCTCTCTCGGAAACTCGCTTTTGCGATCCCAAGTTAGGAGCTCCATGGGATCTCGTCCCAAGCTAGGATGGGAACTCGATCCCGCTAGTTGGATAGAGATGCATGGAACAAGTGATAGAATACATGAAAATCAAGCTCTTTTCAACTCAATTCCTTGTTTCTCTCTTTCTTCAAATCCTTAAAGTCTCCTTGTCTGTTGTTGCTATCTATGTAAACTATGCTAAACAAATGATAATACTCTTTACGCATTTATTTATTCAAACCGCTCCCAACCTCAGATTCTTCTTGGTGCTTACGCTTCCCCGCCCCCGCCCCCGCCCCCACTTTGTGCAACTAAGATCTGATCTTTTTTCTCTAAGTAGGAACAACCAATCACTGATCGGACGAGTCTCCTTATACTGCTGAATTTTAAAGTTAGACAGATTTATGGTCATTCGGTCCTCATGATTTTGACAGATTTATAATGTGTATTGCTGAATAGAAAAGTTTTATAGATTTATGGTTCTTCAGTCCTCAATGTTTTTTGCTAATACTTTTTGGGTTTTCATTAACAGAGACTGTCCCCTGATATGCCGCTACATCTTGCCTCTGAGACAATATTAAGAATGCTAAGAGCTCGTCTTCATCATCATCTTCAAGGACAGGTAAGATTTTTTTGGATTACTTTTAGCATGAATTTGCACACTTCCTGTTTCAGTAATCTAGTTTTTGCTCTTTTAAGCTTTATAGCAGCTACTTGTGATTCAAATTGCCCATAGATTTCTCATTAGTAGTTGAAATAGTTGTCCTCTGTTCTGTAACTTCTCTTGCCTCCGCAAAGACAAGTGCTAGATACAGCCTTAGCACTGCTTTGTGGACATACTGTGTATGTTTTGAGCTCGTGACTTCCATATACTACCATTGAAGTAACCTTACTGCATATCTAAGGCTCACCTTCTCTTGCTGACTTTGGTCCCCTAGAATTTCTTTGTTGCAATGCTTTTTTCTATATTTGTCACTAGAGCTCTTCCAAGCTTTCACTCTTATGTTGGCTTCATCTTCAGTCTGTCCAAATGAAATAAATCTAGTGCTTCCCAAGCTGGCCATCTTATTAGAGTTTCACTTTTTGGTACATTCGTTTTGTTCCTTCTTTACTCGTCCCATATATCAGCTCCGCACTTTGGTATTTAGTACTGTGTACTGTACTTGTCATCTGACAATTCACATGTAATCGTGAAGTCTCAAAGTACATTGTGGACACACTGCAAGAGCTTCCATCTAGTAACCCAAAAGTTCAGTACATAATATAAATTTACCTGAGAGTAACAAAGCGTCAAAGAGCTCGACACTCGAAACTAAAATAATAGGTAATGGTTTGGCTTTGTACTTTGGGTCCTACAATCTGAAGTTCTGATTTGGGAGGCGCCCTGTGTTAGGTTGCCGCTTGCACGTGAGTCTTACTACGATCATGGCCTTTAGCCATCATGCCTATTCCGACTCCTATAGTGGGTCCTAGGAATGGCAATGGGGCGGGTCGGATGCGGATCTTATAAAATCTGTACCCACCCCGGTAGTCCTGAAACTCCGCCCGCCCCAACTCGCCCTGTCCCCGGGTCATGTATGTGCAATACCAGAACCGACCCTAAGTAAGTTTAGAAAACCCGTCCCCGCCCTGATCCGCCCCGCCCTTCACTGTAGCACTCAAATGCCGCACCAATCGGCCCCGCACCGACCCCTTCTGCTTGGTTTGGCAGAATCACAAAACAGGGGGGAAAAAAGTGTCAAAGGCAGAATCACAAGTTTTGTTCATTGAAAACAGCTAATTTACAATTCAATCACAGCAACCTACTAACAACTACTGTAAACCAGCATAACAGATAATTTACAAGGATTCCAAGCAACAAACATGGTCAGTTCCCAGAAAGAAAAGAACAATTCTTTGACAACTCATGCTCTGAAATCTGTAGTGGGTATGCAGATGCAATGCGTAGTCCCATAGATCAGAGGCAGAGTCCCAATTTATGTAGTACGGTAATACCTCACATAGTATCTCTCCTCAACCTAACAACACTTTAACAAAACTCTATAACTACAGATATTACACTTGCAGTAACTCGTCCATCTGGGGTTCTACTTGATTATTCAAATTTCATCAAAACACTGAAACTACGGTTAAATCAGACCAGTTTGACCTTTAATCTCAACATGATTGTCCTATTACATTGATGACGATAGGGTTTTGAACTCTTCTTTAAGAGTTGTAGGTAGAATGGGTTTGGTCAACTCTTAGGTGGTGGCGGACGGTGGTTGGTGGCCAGTTAGGTGGTGGTGGTTTGTGGCTGTGGGGGGTTGATTGCCGACGGTGCGGGGGAGAGCGAGAGAAGATCAGAAGGAGTAGGAAGCGGTGGGTGGTTGACAAAGAGAAGATGGAACATTTAGGGTTTTGGTTGAAAAGTGTATATATATGCTAGGATGGACGGCTGAGATTGGTTGATGCATAGGGTTAGTATACCGGGGTGGTTAGGGGTCATGGGGCGGGACGGATACTGGGGCAGGTTGGAGAATACCATACCCAACTCTAACCAGCTGCGAATTTAAAAAAAATTACCATACCCGCCCCTAACCTGGTCATAGTCAAAATAACCCGCTCCTAGCAGGGCGGAACGGGGCAGAGATCTGCCGGTTGCGGATCTAATTAACATCCCTAGTGGGTCCTTGGTTTCAACCTGATTTTTTGCAATGCGAATTTAGCGGTCAGAGTTGCACTCAAGCTCGACTTTGCAGTGGAATTGAATCTCTCAAAAAAGTCTTGTTTCTATTTTCTAAGTACAAGGTCCAAAAGAGTATAGTCTAACTAGAAAGAATTGATGAGGCTGTTACATACATAGGATGGAACGAATTAACATCCAACTTTCTTCTGCTTTTCCCTCCGATGTCCAGTAAACCACCTGCTTCAGAATCTTTGTTTAATGCTCCCTTAGTCCGCTGTCTGGAGTTTGACGTGCATTATATGCATTGCTAATCTGCATTTAATGGGATAAGACTCCTAGAGGGTAAAGCTGAATAGTCGTGTGACCCGGTTTCCGAAGTTGTTTTATGTTCACTTTCTCTTTCGCCGGGGTGACTGCCTCCATAGGCTACGTCTTCCCGGTTATGTTCGATTAAGCCCTTGGCTAGTCACAAGACCAACAAAATGGTGATTTGCCAATGGAGACACCCGCCATGGAGGGCCCTGTCTCAGCCGCCATTTTTGGACCCTTCGATTTATCCCAAAGGCATGCCATAGAGAATTGTTCAGCCGAGTTGGGGCTTACAGCAAGGAATTTCTCATCGCCGTTGGATCATTAGGCCAACACCCCCTGAGCTCTACTCCCACCTCGAAGCAGCCTGAAGGTCTTGATCCCCTTTCTGTAGATCGAGCAGCAAGGGCGTCCCATCGTCCCTACGACATTAGTGCAGTGCTAAAGTGTGTCACTATCGTGAGGAACCCCCTGCCCCCGCCATGCGATGCTCCCTGTAGAGAGGGCAGGCCTCATCAGTCCCTTGGTCAACTATCCAAAGTCCCTCTTTTGACTCTTGGCGAGGCAAGACGCGACCGTGTCTTCGTCCCAACAAATCCATCATCCACAAATGCCACAGCTCCCCCCTTTTGCGGCTCTTAAAAGATTACGGTGTTCAAAATAGTTTGGCAATATTCCATTTTTAACTGTTGGAGGGCATTAGCTAACAATCTACAATGGCTAAGCCTATGAAGCCAGGGTGCAGCGTTTTGGCCGACGCACCAGCACCAGTGCGGATGCGGCTGGATGGGCACGAGGTGCATGTCCATTATTATCAAATTTTTTGTAAAGTTAATTTGCTGAATCCGGGTGCAGCTCCGACACGGCTGTGACACGACTGCTTTCAAAGGCGAATTTGGGAAGAACTTCTTAGGGTCAAAATATGATTGATGACCGTGGGTTTCTGACAATCTGGACAGAGTGGAGAGAGGAGGAGGAGGAGGAAGTCAGTGATGAGTGTGTCAGCCTGTAGCAATGGCATCCAGTAGTGAGACATTTCCGAAGAAGAAAGAGCGTGAAGAAGGAGGAGGACATACTTGTACCAGCTATGTTATCTTGGAAGAAGGGGACAGCTCTCTTCTTGGTGTTGTCGATGTGGGTTTTTATCGCTATGCAACCATGATGTGACTTCCAACTTCCTTTTCTTTATTTTGGTCTCAATCATGTATTTATTATGTAAAGTAGGCCTAAAAGTTTATAGAAATAACAGTAATACCCAAACTCATACAAAAATTAATATAGACGGCTATACAATTTAAATAATTCCGCAACAACCCACCAATTTAAAACCTTCCTCACTAATTTGATTGAAAAGCTTTATTTTTGTGACGAAAAGGGATGATTTTCTCCCCTCAATCTCACAAAAATTGATCAAGTTGACTTGTACAAAGATTAAGAGAAAGGTCAAATGTCTTTTAACTTTACATTTTACTCTTTCTGTCTGTTTTCTTTCTTTTGGTCCACTGAGTCTATCTTTCTCCTTCTTCTCTCCAATAGAGATATCCTGTCTGTCTAAACATATGCATGTGTAATATATACAGACACATCTAAATACATTAACAAAGTGGGAGTTCTCTATTACAAATCCTCATAAAAAATCACTACTCTGCTTACAACTTTAATGCGCAAATTCCGACGGAGATTTATGCAGAATTTCGATGGCATTCAGTGCCCCAACACATTGAAGTTTACTGGATTTTTTTGGTGAGATTCTCGAAGGATTTACTGGAACCCTAAATGCTGAAATGATGTTGAGAAACTAACTGACCAGTGCAATTCCAATTTAGCTTGAGTTCTTGGAACTGTCAGTTTTTAGATCTACACCTCAACCGGAAAATGGTTTTCATCGATCTAGAATACAACTCCCATAAAATGCCAATGAATAATAAGCAGTACAACCCAATTCATCTCAAATTGCAGAAAAAAAAGAAGAAAAAATAAGTCATTAGAAGTGTTTTTCCAGTCACTCGCTTCAAAGCCAGTCACTCACCTAATTGTTATCCATAATGCTTACGTGAACCACCCGACCACGTGGTAGCAAACCCCCAACCACATCTAGGTGAACACCTAGTGGATCTGACTTAACATCCAAAGTTCTTTTGTTCCACATAATAAAAATAACGGAAGAGGCGGTGGTGGTCGAATAAGGGGTGGTGCTGGTGGTTTGGGAGGGTTGTGGCCGTAGTGAGACAGATCTGACAAGGGGTGGTGGTGATCGTAAATGGGCAGCGACAATGCTGGTGTTGGTGTAAATGAGATCATAGTGGTGGTCGAAGGGATACACAGACACTGCAAAAATGAGATAAAAGGAGAGCTTGGTGGTCAATCGTGGTGCACATGCGATTATGAAAGAAAAAGAGAGATGAATGAAGGAGAAAGAGATCAGTGGAGAGGGGAGAGAGAAAGCTGGTTCATTGGAGAGGGAGGAGATAATATTGGGTTTGTGAGTGAAGGAGGATAGAGAAGCTGGACAGAGGGTAAAAATGTTGAAAACCCTACAGAATCTTTCCTAATTCAGAAAGTGAGCAATACATTTGGGACAGCCCATAAAGGAAAACTGAACATTAAAACTGGGATGAAAGGAGTATTAATTACCAGGTATATCTTAAAGCCATGAAAAAAGCTAGTGCCTCCTCCAGCCATTGAGACTATTAAGTAATTAAAAAACTGGCTAGAATTACATTTGTTACAGATACAAATAACATATATGTTTGCCATATCCCCGCCGCACCCATATTCTCTTTTTTTTTCCCAAAAATGATGTATCTGCATATCCGCACGCGGGGCGGAGCTCGTGGTTCCTAGGGCTAAGCAGTCTGAGGTATGTTATTGACGTAGTTGTTCACCATAGAAGTAGCCCACTCAATAAAGTTTGTAGCAACAGACATATATTATCCTTTTTCTTCCTTTAGTGATAAAGGGGAAGTAAGCTAGTTCTAAGGCCTAAGGAAAATACAAAGTTTCTTCATCTAGTTAGTTTATATTTAACAAGGGTCACACTGAGTTGGAGCCTCAGCTTTTGAGAATCTTCTGCTTGGGGACGGGATTACGCCATTCACACGGTGTGATTGTTGTGTAAAGTTTCATGTGTTTCTTGGTCTTTTTTTGGTGTAATTCTTGTGTCCTTTACTTTCTTGGTATTTTGATGTCGGAGCAATGAAAAATAAGAATTTGGAAAATGATAAGAAAAGGAAGCGAGGTAAGAGATCTGACTGGTGATTTTGGTGACAGTGGCGCCTATCGCGCTTGGTTCGATTGGTTGGTCGTTGTTCAGGAGTTGGTGGGGATGGGTTTATCAGGTTGCGGTGGATTTAATGAATAATTGTTGCAGATCTGGTTTGTCCATTGGATGTGATGCTGAGTGTGATTTTCTGCCGATTATGATGACGGCAGATCTGAAATTCGTGCGAGCATTGGTTTTTAGTAGATCTGCTGCGCGTTTGCTTCCATGATAGGAGGTCCTGTTTCATGATGGTTCCGGATCAGAGGTAGTGGTTAATGATAATGCTTTAGATAATAATGACAGATTTGATTGTAATGGGTTTACAGCAGGTGAATCAACAAATGGGGGCAAGATTGTGCAGAATCAATCCATATTTGAAGGAGTTGCTAAAGATGGTGATGGATCAATGCAGATGAATGGCCTTTTTGTGCTGCGTTTATGGAAGGCACGGGATGATTGGCACTTTAACAACATTAAACAAGAACCATATCGGATGTTGAGATGGCTGCTGGTGACTGTTACGAGTATGTAGATAGATGTAGAAGTCCATAAAGCAGATGGGGAACAGCCCCTAAAGACTAGCTCTCATGTATGGGGTCCCCCTCCCAAAGGTATGGTGAACTATGATATAGATGCTGCTATTAGTGTTGGAGCTGGTAAATCCTCAAGTTTAGTTGCCAGGAGTTTTGATCGTAATATTATGGAATTATGGCTCAAAATCTAGATGCACACCAGGCAATCGCTCTTGTTAGCCAAGTTCTAGATTGGGGTATATACAGCTCTAAGGGTTGTCAGCAGTGAGTTTAATTTCTCACGTTTAGATTTAAACTGTTGGCACTTGATTGCGTCTTTCACTGTTTTGAATGTATTTCATTTATTAATTATTAGTGGTTTAGCAGGTTTTCTTTTCAGATTACATTTGACTTCTCGGCTGGTAATCAAGGTGTTTGAAATTTTTTTGCCCCCCAATACTTTGGTATAGTTCAATGCCATGATTTTGAGTATGGTATAGTGATTTTACATGGAGATATAATACTCTTGTTATGTATGGGTATTCTGCTTTTAAGACGTTGGAACATAAGACACGACATGTGTAACGACCCGGTCCACGGCCCCACCACAGGGCGTTGCCTCCCTCAAAAGGGCTAGCCAAGTAGGTACTTATGAGTTCCTCGACAAGGTCTTATAAGGGTCATCTCATACTATTCCACATCCGATGTGGGATATTACAATCTCCCCTCCTTATACCTTAGCGTCCTCGCTAAGGCTCAATCACACATAGCCCAGAATCTTCCTCTCTAGCCAATGTGGGATATACCGGACTCACCCTTCGTTGCCCCAACCATCCTCTTGATGTGGGATATACCCGGGCTTGCCTTCGTTTCCCCAACCATCGGCAACCCGACTGGATAGCCCAGCCCGAGTTTTCGAGAGTCGGCTCTGATACCAAATCTGTCACGCCCCAACCCGGAGGCGGACCTACACATACTATTTCAAAATATTCCTGCTTACCAGAAATATAATATCCAAAGAATTTTACCAAGAACATAACCTCAAAATGATAATCAGAGCTCTAAATGTATCCCAAATCAAAAGCATTTGTATTTATCCTCAAAGTCTAATAAATGCAGCAAAAATCTAATAACAATAGTCACTTCCCAAACATTGGGGTTACCAAAAGCTACTTAATCACACTATTACAAGTTCTCATTTTCAAGTAACTAAAAAGAGTCTACAATTAAAGAACAACTCTGACTCATGCTTATAGATAACTCCTCTACTGATGTCTCGGCTTAATTACCTGAAATGGGAGGAGAAAGGGGGTGAGCACAAAGCTCAGCAAAGATCACACGCACACACCCACAGAGTACAACGCAGGAATCCAATAATTTATAGCTGAGTCCAACAAAACATATGACAACAAAGTGCAAAGACGATTGAGAATCTTAGCACGACCAATAATCCCACTTCGGGACATTCCAATCCGTCAAATATCAAATCAAAGTCAAAGTTAAAAGAACACATTCGAATTATTGAACTAATTATCAAATACGATACAATCACGTAATACGTGACTGTAAAGCACGTTAACCTAAGTACGTGAAGGTTCTAAGTTCAAAGTTTGCATACCGGTAGCAATTGCCATATCATGTCATGGTATCACGTTAACCTAAGCACGTGAAGGTTCTAAATATTAGTTCAATTCAAAAGGGTCCAATGGACTGCAAAATATCTCAAACGCATAAGAATCGTAAAATATCAAAACTTTGTATTTCAAGTAGGGTAACTTAACGATTTCAGAAACTACTCGATATTAGGCTCGAATCGAAGAGAACGAAAAGACGATTTTAATAGAAGTTGAAATGCTTAAATCGGAATTCGTATGAGTCCAAAAACCATCCAGATAAAATTATAAGGCTAAAAGAGTATCAAAGGACAGGGACCAATGATGATTAAAGGACACATGGTGTGCCACATAAGCACAAATGCACGGCTAAGTGGTGGCTTTGAAAGAAAAGTTGAATTTTTCACTCCTTCCTAGGCAAAAGAACATCGGAAACATGATTTCTGATTATTGGAACCAAGTGGCCCATGAACCTGAAGGCTATATTCACGTTATGGTACAACGAAGATAAGCAATAAATAATCTTGACAGGTAGTCGGTCAACGAAGAAAAGCAAATACTGTACTTAACGGTACAAACATTGACAGAATATCAACAATGACCGTCGTAAGCTATTATTACATTATGACGTTCAAATTCAATCAACGCAAAGAAAATCAATGTCTAAGAAAAAAAGATTCAATTAAACACACAGAGTTATAAAATTGAATCAGAAGGGATGTAATGCGTATAACCCTTACCTCAAATTTATATAATAGTCTTCACCAAATTTGCGATCGCTTCCGAAAACCTCAAAACCTAGATATTATAATTAACCCACTTACGTTAAAATCTTAACAATCACAATTCTAATATCATCTAATTCATCCTTATAAAAGTGGGTTCAAGAATCTTACCAATTGTGCACAGAAGATTACAATCCTCCAAAAGTTCTCACGAAGATCTCTATACATCTTAGTACTACCAGGATGTATAGCAAAACCTGAATCGTGAGCTGACTTCAATAATTCTGCCCTCAATTCTGAAACCGCTGGGACACATAACCTTGATCCCATCCTTAAAGTACCATCATCCTCAAGATGAAATTCAGGTCGCTTGCCAACCTTCACATCCTCTGCAATACCAACCAAGTCTGGGTTACTCATCTGAGAAGACTTGATTCTCCCAATAATAGAAGGTTCGACCTGCAAATATGCCAACTGCCCATCTGAACAACCAATTCGGATCTCTAACTCCAAACTCTCTGACTCTGCTAACAACCGCGGCTGATGAGTAATCAAGGCTGCTAAGTTACCTAAACTCTTTCTACTTAATGCGTCAGCCACTACATTAGCCTTACCTGGATGATAGTGGATCTTGAAATCATAATCGTTCAATAACTCGAGCCAACGACGCTGCCTCATATTCAGCTCCTTCTGTGTGAACAAATATTTAAGGCTCTTGTGATCCGTATAGATCTCACATGTCTCACCATAAAGGTAATGCCTCCAGATCTTAAGTGCAAACACAACTGCGGCCAGCTCTAAGTCATGAGTAGGGTAGTTCCTTTCATAATTTTTCAACTGGCGTGAAGCATATGCAATAACCTTTCCATGTTGCATAAGAACACAACCTAACCCTTTCAAAGAGGCATCACTATAAATAACGAATCCACCTGAACCAGAAGGTAGTGCGAGAACTGGTGCTGAAACCAATCGATTCTTTAACTCTTGAAAACTTTTCTCACAAGCCTCTGACCAAATAAACTTAACTCCTTTTTGAGTCAACTGAGTCAAAGGGCTAGCAATGCTTGAAAATCCCTCAACAAAACGACGATAATACCCAGCTAGTCCCAGAAAGCTACGAACCTCAGTCACAGAAGTCGGCTTACTCCAATTCACCACGGCCTCTATTTTTGATGGATCTACAGAAATTCCATCCTTTGTCACTACGTGACCCAAAAAAGATATTTGCTCTAGCCAAAATTCACACTTCTTGAATTTTGCATAGAGTTTCTGATCTCTTAGTACCTGCAAAACTTGTCTCAAATGTTGCTCATGTTCTTCTTGACTTCTTGAATAAATAAGGATATCGTCAATAAAAACGATCACGAACTGATCAAGGAATCGTTTGAACACCCTGTTCATCAAATCCATAAATGCGGCAGGGGCATTAGTTAAACCAAATGGCATGACAAGAAACTCATAATGCCCATACCTCGTTCTAAAAGCAGTTTTAGGGATATCCTCTTTCTTGATCTTTAACTGGTGGTAACCAGATCTGAGATCAATCTTCGAAAAGAATTGAGCTCCTTGTAACTGATCAAACAAGTCATCTATCCTTGGTAAAGGATATTTATTCCTCACAGTGATGCGATTTAACTCCCTGTAATCAATACACATTCTCATAGACCCATCCTTCTTCTTAACAAATAACACGGGTGCACCCCAAGGAGAAACACTTGGACGAATAAAACCCATATCTAATAAATCTTGAAGCTGAACCTTTAGCTCTTTTAATTCCGCTGGAGCCATACGATATGGGGCCTTAGAAATAGGAGCTGCCCCAGGAATAAGATCGACAGAGAATTCTATCTCTCTATTTGGAGGAAGCCCTGGGAGATCTTCTAGGAAAATATCTGTAAAATCCTTCACAACCGAAATACTATTTAAATCCCCACTAGCCGAACGAGTATCATAAACATGGGCTAAGAACCCCATGCAACCCTTCCTAAGAAGCCTTTTAGCTGTTAATGCTGATATAGTGCAAGGAGGTGCAACAGGTCTAGAACACTGACATACTAACTCAGGCAGATCGGGAATGCAAAACACTACTTGTTTCAAGTAGCAATCAACTCTGGCATGATAGGCAGCCAACCAGTCCATGCCCAAAATCACATCAAAATCATGCATCTCTAACGGTATAAGGTCTGCAGGTAGATCCCTATCACCTACTCTCACATCACAAGATCTATAAATTGAGGAGGCATCAAAAGAAACTCCAACTGGAGTACTAACAGAAATCCCACTATCTAGGGATTGTAACTCAATACCAAGCTGGCGAGAAAAAGATGTGGAGACATACGAAAACGTGGAACCAGGGTCAATTAAACAATAGGCTCTAAATGAACATATGTAGAATGTACCTGTCACTACATCGTTAGATGCAGTGGCATCCTTCTCTGTTAAGGCATAAGCTCTAGCCCGAGTAGTTGTCGCCTGATTAGTTCCCGGTAACCGGTTCTGCAGTCCCCTACCCTGAATAAACTGGGGCTTCAGCGGTTGAGGGCAATCTCGGATCCTGTGTCCTTGTTGCTGGCAATTAAAGCATGCGCCACTCTCCCAATAACAAACACCACTATGGTTCTTCCCACAAGTTTTGCAAGCTACTGTTGGCTTCTGAGTATTCTGAGCAGGTTCCTTGATAGCCAGATTATTGTTCCTCCTCTTGGGTTGCTGAACCACATCCTTGCCCTTGGAGCCACTCTCTTCTCTTTCTCTTTTCTGCCTCTGATCCCTGAAATACTTGCGCCCGGCCTCAACATCTTTCTCCACCCTCTGAGCCTTATCCAGGACTTGGCCATAAGTGTCTAGAGTCACAGCTGTCAAGAACTTTCGGATGCCATATTTTAGTCCATTCTTAAACCTTGTTGCACGTCTCTCTTCAGTATCTATAACATGTGTTGCAAACCTCGACAACCTGGCAAATCTGGCCTCATAATCCTTGACTGTTTCATTATCTCCTTGTTCCAGTTTCAAAAACTCCTCTACCATATCATCCTTCACGTTTCTGGGGAAATATTTGTCAAGAAATATCTCCTGAAAACGATCCCAAGTTAATGCCTGCTCCTCCGCTGTAGTTAGAGTTCTCTCGACCATCTTCCACCACTGGTCAGCCTCGTTCTCTAACTGGTACACCGCGAGGTCCACTTTTTGACGATCGGTGAT
Source organism: Escallonia herrerae (assembly GCA_033070095.1). Lineage (NCBI taxonomy): Eukaryota > Viridiplantae > Streptophyta > Magnoliopsida > Escalloniales > Escalloniaceae > Escallonia > Escallonia herrerae. The sequence goes on along the minus strand of JAVXUP010001830.1, from coordinate 61,877 downwards.
ATTCAGAAGCTTAAACCTCTTTTCTAACTTACTCAACCAAGCCTCTGCATCCTCCGGCTTGTTTGCACCAACAAATGTCGGACAATTTAGGCGGTTAAATGCCTTAATGGTATCAGCAGTTAACGGAGCTGGAGGGGCTTCTGCTTCCACGTTGACCCCAGTGACATTATTACCCCTACGACCGCCTCTAGTACCCCCTCTAGCTGCACGCGGCGGCATAGTTCCTGAGATAGCGAAAAACTTATAAGATCACAACTTATTGTATAAACGCTTTAAACAGAAGTACCACTAAAACTAGACTACTCAGAACTATATCTCAAACATCATAAAATTTATCCAAATCAATGAAAGCTTAAGTCTAAGAGTCTACAGAATCTTAAACCTATGCTCTGATACCAAATCTGTAACGACCCGGTCCACGGCCCCACCACAGGGCGTTGCCTCCCTCAAAAGGGCTAGCCAAGTAGGTACTTATGAGTTCCTCGACAAGGTCTTATAAGGGTCATCTCATACTATTCCACATCCGATGTGGGATATTACAACATGTCCATGTTTCCCTCATAGGAGGGAAGTGAACCAAAACCGTGACCGAACAGTAGATCTTGATCTGTTTAAATCAGCCTTGTGTTCTTGTTAGTGAGCCTTTTTATTAATCAGTGACAATTACAGAAATAGACTTTGTTGTATTAACTGGTGCTTCCTTTTGAAAGTAGATGGACAGTCCTTTGCCAACGCCCAACATTCTTTTTCATTTTTTTTTCCTTATATTGCCTGTATACAGCCTATAGAAGGGATACTCAGATGCCTGCTTCTGTCATTTAGAGGTTCACACATCAAATATATGATAGGGTAGATTACCCTAACACCGCTCCAGCTTTGGTCCTGTTAAACTTTCTTCCCCTCTCATATAGGAAATTACATTGGCAACCCTTCACATTTTGGGTTTACGTATCAACTTCCGCCTCCACGGTTATTCCGTCCATTTGGTCCCCAAAGAAACTTTAAAACCCATAAAATAGCCCCACAACATCACCAAGTGTTGCGTGGACCACCGGCTATGATCGTATAAGGTCTTGAGCTGCAGCATTTAGTATCACCCAACTACGAAGAAAGCGCCAGCGATTAACGTGGTAAACCTTCGCCCAGCCCCTTGTTCGTGTGAGAAACGAAAAATGTTATGGTCAATGGTAAGCGCTGATTATCATATTTGAAGTTGTAACTATGGGGTACATGTTCCATTTAGCCCTGATATACCCTCAGAAGGAACTTATATATGAAAATCTTCCACTGATGTAAGACCACCTCTAATAAAAATTTGATACACTATACTATTAATCAACTCTAATACATCTTTTGATGTAGTCATGCAGGCATAAAGAGCCAATCACCCAAATATCATTAAATACCTAAACTAAAATGTTAGGTCAGCAGGTTTGATTATTTCGAAATCCATCAAGTTTCCAACAATTCCGTTGGGGGTGGCTACAGGTGTGTCTTTGGGTTGGCAAGGTAGAACACGAGGTACTTGCACTGGTTTTAAACGTTGTCGAGCCAGTCGAGGAGGTTCATGTGGACACCATTGGAAGAATGGAAGCTGCCTGGAGCAGCAATTCCCTTTTTGGAGATGGAGGACCTGCATTGGCACTAATTTCAAAGGTCATGGATTGGAGAGTGGAGAAAGGTTCGTGGAGGTTTTGGCAAGAATTCTGGACTTTAGAAGCCCTAAATGGTCATGGATTTGAGAGTGGAGAAAGGTTCGTGGAGTTAGTGTTTTGGCAAGAACTTTGGATTTTAGAAGCCCTAAATTGTGATCAAAGCACAGTTTGGGGTCGATGGTATGAGATGCCATGTCAACGGAAGAAAGGAGGCTGCTTGAAGCAGTGATTCCCTTGTCAAGATGGAGGATATGTATTGACGCTAATTGCAAAGTTCAAAGGTTTGACATTTCATAAAGGTTCATGGAGTTGGAATGTTTTTCAAGAACTAAGAACTTCAAAAACCTAAATCGTGATCGAAGCACATTGTGTTGTGGTTGATGGTATGAGATGCAAATTTGATGCACCAGTAAGGGTGACTAACTTGTTACGCACAACAATGGAGCGTCATCCACCAAAGTCTGGCGATAAGGGGTGTCGGCATTCTCTCATACAAGATTAAAACTGAAAGGGAGCCGGTGTAGTATTGCCAATACGATAACAATAAATCTACAGGTGATTGCGGTGCATTGTGCTTGTTCATTGTTTAAATTCATTTTGTGGGGCCTGTGAATCTTTTGGAAGTGTTGTTTGTTATGCTTCTGCTCGATTTGGTAGCCACTTGCTTAGGGACTAGGAATTACGGCCACCTCTTCTTGTTCGAGGTGTCGTGTCTGACGCTGACTGACACCCGGTACCCCTCAAACACCTCCGGACACATGTCGGACACCTCTCGGTGGTGTTCGGATATTGTTAACTTAGTTTTTATTATCGGACACGTTGTTGGACACCTAAAATAGAAGTGTCTGATACCTGTGGGTATGACTGCCAATTTCTAACCTTAATTTGAGGGCCATGATGGATTTTAGGAAAAGTTGGGGTTGTTTAATAAATCGAAAAACCAAGGCGAACACAATAGTAGATTGTACTCTTGCCTTTTCTTCCAATCGACTTCTGCCTAACTGTTAGAGATAGACGGGGCTCTTCGACGAATGCGATATACCGTAGAAGACGAATGAATCTCCTCAATTAATAGCTCGTGCAGGGAAGAGGTTGATGATAGGAGGTCCAGAGGAGAGTGAAGGTAACGAGGCAATTGAGGTTGATTGGATATTGCTGGATGGAAGAGATGAGATCGTTTATTTTTTCATTTGGCTTGATCTTGCACTGCCTTATTAGCTGTAGTAACTTCATTTCAAGTATGAATTATATTTGTGGTGCATTGGTTGGTCTTTCACTATTTCACGACGGAGGAATGTGCTTGAAACTTCTACAAACATGCCCATACTAGTACATATAAAGAAGTGGTGTTCCGTGGTGTCCAAAGTTTTGTTATTCTGGAAATTGCAGTCTCCTTGACGGTTTCCGTGTCCATGCTACTTAGCTGGGTAATGATCTTCAGCTGACTTCCTCAGAAGCAACTCCGACAATAGTTGGCTGCATAGTCTATTCCATCAGATTAATTCCAGACTTAAATGGTGGTCAAATTGAAGTTATGGGTTGATTTGTGTACTCTTGACGTAGACAAGAATCCCACGGTTTTTTACAACATGGGCTGAAAGCATGCATTAGTAACAATGGACAAAATGCGAAGGTTATAGCAGACATGTCATGTGCTTTTCATTTGTTTTAAATAAATATCCAGAACCGTTTTGCAGTATTCTGGCTTGGAGGTTAGTCCTTTAATCTTCTCACCTATGTTAGAATTTCAAGTGCTTGTATAGAGGCCCCTATGTTACTCTCTTAAAATAAGCAAAGACGTGTAGTTCTTCATCTGTTTTAGGATTTCTTACCTAGTGGATATTAGGTTGTGTTCTTTGCCCTAGTGGATTCTAGGTTTTCTTTTACTCAAGGATGTGGTCCTTGTTTTCCGTGCTTCCGCTATATTAATTCTTTTCTCTTGCAGTGTCATTGGCACTTGAACTTGGGCCCACATTCATGTGTATGTGTGTCTATTAGATCATTTATTTATCCTGTTTTGCAGATTGTTCATAGTATATCTCGTGCTGTGGACGTTGATGCAAGGTTGGCAAGATTGGATGAAAGGTCTCGACACGTGCAGATTAATGACGAGTGCCTCTGTGATTCTTGTCATGCCCGGCTTGGAACCAAGCTCTTTGCAATGTATCCAGATGATACAATAGTATGTTACAAGGTTGGTGAAATTGACATATTGTTCTTCGTTAGTCTGCCATCTTTGCTTGCAACTTAGTATGAGATTTTAGCATTGCGGGGGTGTCTAATTCACACAAGTGGGAACAATGCCATATCCAGAGTATGGCCCTTGGGCTCAGGATATTATCTTGTTGGCTTGTCTAGTACTCCCTCCGTCTCTTAATAACTCTCCTCTATGTTATTAGTTGTCCCAAAATAGTTGTACACACCGGAAGTTAGATTCTCATTGAGTTTACTTTTCCAATCTTACCCCTTTAATGTTAAGCATTAGTTACTAGTAAGTTCACAAAAGTATTGCAACAATTGTGTTCAAAAGGGGCACCGTTGGAAATATAAGTAATTGGGACTGGCATTTCTTGCAGTCATATCCTGAGGCATACGGGGGATCAAAAGAGGACAGTTATTCCGTGGCGGAGGGAGTACAAGTTCTTATAGAATATGATATATAGTTGTTTCAATCTCGGATTAGGTCCTCTATTTGTAACAAATTGTTATGTAACATCTAATAACTTGTTTTCTTACAAGTAAAGCAGCATTTGTAGCCCCATATTCAGTAATTATATGTCATGGTGATACTACGAAACAACATGATTACTTAATTTAGTAGGAAATGCTGTTTGGTCGAGGGCCATTAGTCCTGACAATTACTGTCGGATATAATGGTAAATATTCATATGCCCACCCTTTGCACTTGCTTCGATGGTTGTAAATCGTCAGGACTAAGGTTCTGAACCTTACAATATATGCTCCTAACTTATGTCTTTTCCTGTGCAGTGTTTCCGCCGCCAGGGTGAGTCGACGTCTGTCAAGGGTCGCGACTTTAAGCGAGATATCATGTTTAAACCAGGTTGGCTGGTTAATCACTAAAACTTGTTCAATGGCGAGGATTGAAGTTCGTAACGCGGTCATATTTTAATCTATGCTGTTCAGGGTCGAATCACATAGTTTTTTTTTTTTCAAGTTTTAATTGACGGCAAAGGGGCGTAATGAGTTTTCAGAATTCGTTTGGATCGGTGTTTTTGGGTCACAGCTGTATGAATTTTTGTTCGGCTTAGTCCTGGTAGGGTGTCTTAAATGTAAACAAGCAGCATTCTTACTCCCTTGAAATATAAATGTCATAGATGTGGTTGATCCTTTGAGCAGCATTGTTGCTCTTTTTGATACTTCCATTAAACCTTACTTTCTTCTTTCCCTTCAACACACACCGCCAAATTGCCCAGGGATGGCAATTTGGAGAACCTGCCCCGCACCAAAACAAGTCGGCCAGTTCCCATATTCGCCCCATCTTGAATTCATCCCGGCCCGCCCAGTCCAATGAAGTCCTATTTTTTGCCCATCCAACCCAGCCAGAGTTACCCTTGCCAACCCAAGAATCAGACTGAACCTAATTGAACGTCTGACCCGACAATTTTATTGGTCTACCCAATAAGGACCTTCTAGGCTTGTCTATTTTTCCTTTTTTTTATGTATATATTTTTCTCTTCTAGTAAAACTCCCTCTCATTGTCAGATCTCCAAACACGGCCAGACCACACAATCACCCATCGCCTGCCACTTTCGTCGGCAGGCCACTGTCGCCGGCGATCCACCACCCCTGCCATCCCAAATAATCGTCGCTACATAGACCCGCCACCGTCGACAATTTCTCCCTCGCTGCACAACAGATCGACACGAACAACTTTACAACCACCGACGACCAACTGTCACACTATACTGTCGGCCTGTCGTGCAAACCACCCCACCACTTTGAACCGTTTTTACCCACGATAGTCACCATAAACCACTCACGACCGCCAGGACCCACCTCACTTCACCACCAACGTTACCCTCTGAACTTTATCGCAACCTTCTTAACCCCTTATTCCGGCAACTACCTTTCACTAACAATCATCAACTAACAAGGTAAAATCTGAACTAACGACATCAGGTTAAAAAATTGGATAATTAAGGCTCTGTTTGATAACACTTTCACTTTTCGTTTTTAGTAAAAAAAAACCAGTTAAAATTTTTGGGTTAATTACACTCATGTCCCTGAGATTTGGGTGAAATTAAACGCCTGTCCATAAGTTTGCAAAATAGACACTTATGTCCTTTGACCTAACGAAAATACTTAAATACATAACAGTTTAGATACAATGACCAGAATGCCCATCACTTACAAATCTAATTCTTCAAACACCATTCTTCCTCCCACCACCACCACCACCATCACCCCTTAACACTTCTTCATCTTCGAAAACACACACACACAAACACGAACACACCACAACCAATTGCTGAATTTTTAATCCTTAAAATGTGAAATCTATATATTAAATCTACAAATAAATTCTATAAACAGAAGATCTCCATGGCTCGCAGCGGTTCTATATGTTCGGAATATGACCACCCCATCAAGGGAGTCTTGTCACCGTCCCATCTCCATCCTGTTGCCGCCTCATTTGCCATCTTCCATAGCTGTCCGACAGTGGTGGTGCCAAGGTTGGGGTGGTGGGTAGTGGTACTGAAAGGAAGCCGTCGTAGACGTCCCATGCCAAACCCACGCTGCCAACGGCCCAATGCACCGCCACCGTCCCCAATTCCATACCCACAACCACCAACCTCTGCCGCAACCACCACCAACTATTTGTACAACCACCAAGGTAATCCTCCCCACCTCCGCCCTCCACACCTCTGCATCACAGTATTCCAAACCACCGTGTAGATCGAGCAATTGTTTAGGTATCTTTTGCAATTAATTGGTTCAAATTGCAACCTCACGGTAGCAAGTCTTAGATCTACAGTGATGATGGCGGCAGCTAGGTGGATGCGGCGATGGGAAATGGGGAAGGTGGGTGCGGCGATGGGGAGGGTGGGTGCGACGATGGGGAGGGGGGAGGGTAGGGGCGGGGACTGGGTTGGGGGAGGCTGAGGGCGGCGACTGGGTTTGGGGGAGGCTGGGGGCAGTGACGGGGTGGGTGGAGGGTGGGGGCAGTGGCGGGGTAAGTGGAGTTGGAGAGACAGAGAAGGTTTTTTTGGAAACCTTAATTTAGAGGTGTACACTTTACATACACAAAATGAGGGTAGAATTGTCTTTTAAAGAATACGTATTGATGATATAAATAAATACGTATATTTTTTTAACGGATCAGTAACGGAAGGACACAGTTGTTACCTTTTGAAACATTGTGTCCTTGACTGTAATTTCACCCAAACCTCAGGAACATGGGTGTAATTAACCCTAAATTTTTTTTTACAAAAACAAGTACGTGTTTGATAACCCAGTTTTTATTTTGAGTTTTTATTTTTTGGGTGTTTGATCACCCAGTTTTATTTTAAGTTTTTTCTTTAGTGGTGGTTTGCGGTGTGGGTGGTGGGGCGTGGCGGTGGTCGACGGTGGTGGTGGCTGGCCACCGGCTGTGGTAGGCGGTGGCTGCCGGCCACCGGCAGTCACCAGTCGGCGGTGGCCATTGCCGATCTCTAGCGACTGTCGGCGGTTGCGACCGGCGTGGTCGTCGGTGGTGGATGGTGGTGCCGGTGGTGGGAGGGTGGTGGTCTAAAAAAAATGAAACTGAAAATTGAAACTCATTTTTTTTGGAGTTTTCAAAAACAGCGTTGGTTTAAAAACTGATTTTTTAAACTGAAGAAAAGAAAACTGGTTACCAAACGCATTTATTTTTTTCAGTTTACAAAACTGGAAAAAAAAGTGTCAAACGGGGCCTAAATTACTTAGAAATTGTTGTTTAGGTTAATTGAAGAATCATGGATCTCCTATCTTCTTCTCCACTTCTAAAATCTGATAATCTCTCATGAGATTGACGCCGGTGATTTGGAGCAGGGGGGAAGGGACGGGTTGAAGATGGAGAATGCCAGTGTTGAGTCTCTGTATTGTGGCGTATTTTAAGATGGTGTTGTGGTGGGTCGCCGGTGTGGAGGGTGACCGGAGATGATGCAAGGCAAATCTGATGAATGAGAGGGGGAAGAGTGTGTATGTGTGTGGACGGGGACAGGAAAAACAAGAAAAGAAGAATTGTAAAAACGTTCAAAACTACGCAGTTTTAGTCGCTAGCCTTGGGCAAGTTGCCTAAAGCTAACAACATATTCGCTTTTTCCACACACACACACACACACACACACACACATATATATATATATATATATATATATATATATATAAGGAGTTGATCCGTTGATAGCGCTAGCAAAATATGAGAAGTTGTCAACGCGATCTGTGGACGACCCAGATCTTTTTTTTTTTTTTGTGGTTTTTTAAGTTTGTCCGCCACATAATGTAGCGGACTATTTTTTTACAAAAATACCCCTTGCGTGTTCAATTGATTGTGCACTTTAGTTTATCCGCTACATAATGTAGCGGACATAATGCACCAGAGACTTTCATTTCATTATTTTTGTTTCTCTTTCTCTCATCTTTCTATAATTATTTTCTTGACATGTTTCTCTCTCTCTTTCTCTCGCTCTCTCTTTTTCCTTTCCTCTATGTCATCAATGCTCGTGTCCGTCTCTCTGCTTTCTCTTTCTCTCATCAGTACCCAATAAAGTGATATTGAATGTGTGTTTTGAGGACCAGCTCCTCTCTCTCTGCTCTGCACTTTTCTCTTCCTTTTTCCTTTTTTTCTCTCTCTGTAGCGGACATAACCAACATTAACTTAACTCACTCGCTCGCTAGCCTCAAGTCCAATTTCAAGAATTCTAACGCTGGTTACTACCTGCAGAAAGGAAGTCAAAGGGGAGTGAGCTTTCGATAGCCCAGTAAGGTCAATCAAATATTTAAAAACAGTTTAAAAACGATTCGGACGATTTTATATTTAAACCAAATAACAACTTTTTAAGACAGAGAAACAGAGCGATTCAAATGATTTTCAATCTACAATCAATGATAATTTCAAGACGGTTTTCAAAGAAAACCACATCATTTCAATATAAGCGTAAGGGTGAGTATCAACTCAATCCCTTAAATAAATATCATTTCAAAACACTTAAAGTTTAATAAAGCATGAATGGATAATATTCAAAACAGTTCAAGTGTAATAAAACATAAAGAGGAAATATTGAACATGAGCAATACAGAAGCAAAGCCACCCCCAACAGTGCTCGATCGCTTTACATATGCATATGTACACTGACTAATCCATCTAGGTACTAGTTAAACCCATCCAACAAACCATCCTTATAACGCCAACAATACAGACCATCCTTATGGCTCCCAAGTTACTAACTCATGTCAACATTGAGAAGCAATAAATGCATTTGATAATATTCAAGGAATTTAAACACAATTCAAAACGTTTTACAATGATTGAATTTAGTAAACAGATGAGAGTAACGAATTCCAAACGATCGCTATCAGGCTCAAATTAGGGTTCATGGACAGTTTCAAAACAAACACTTTTTATTTAAAACATAGAAATCAACAATCAATGTATTTTGTAAAACTGTTATTACAAACATTTGAAACAGAATAATGAAATGGGGTTCGGAGAGAAATCTTTACCTCTGTCCAACCCAAACGATGCTACCAACCTCGATCACTATTTTCTGAATAAACCTAGATTGTAAATTTATTTGTTAGAACATAATTTATGTCAAATATGCTATAAACCCTATTATCAACTACCCACTGCGTACTCACTCTCTCCGAAATCGCGCACTCAAAACGGTTCTCGCACACGGCCAACCTAACTGAAAATTCTATACACTTCTTAACGTGTAATGACACTCTAGAATTTATAATAATTTACACTAAACACTTTTATAGCTTAAAACATTCTAAAAAGTCAAAATATGAATTTTCTGAATATTTTCGAATTAAATTAATGACCTTAAATGCAATAAAAACCCATAAATTGTCAAAATTACTTCCAGCTGGAAAATAAGTCCCATAATTTTTATACGAAGTTTAAAAAATATATAAAAATTATTGAAATTAAAATCAGAACTTAAAAGACACTAAAACTATTTCTTTATTTTTTGTATTGCTAAATTCAATGCGATATTGAAAATGATAACAAATCAACTCCAAAAATCATCAAATTTTTTAAGTCTTTATTATACTATATAAACACTACTCTAATTTTCCCCAGAATATTTTCAGGGATTAAAGGCTCCAAAAGAATTTTACAATCTAAGCTTCCAGAAAATATTAAAAATACATACCTTTTTAGAAAATTACAAATTTTTGCCAAACTTTTTAGCATAGCCTAGAGTATCATACTTTAAATTTTCACGGGCTAACGATGTAACACCCCGACATCTTTCGGAGTTATTTAAAATTTTTAGCAGCAAATATATTTTTTCTTAGCGTTGATATTTTTATTTAGTAGCTCTTAGCAACGATATGTAAAGCGAGGTTATATAACAACACGTTAAAATTTTACTAACACGTAAATTATCGTCAATAATTGTTTTGGGCCTTTTTGTAATAACAAGAAGCTTTGGGTAAATTTGAAATGACTAACAAAAGATTATGGGATTTTTGGTAAATTTTCAATTTAGGGTTTTTAATATAAACCTTCTTTAAGGGATAGCAGCCGCATGCTCCCATCTCTATTTTTTCTGAAAAGATACTTTGAAAGAGAGAGAGATCGAGAGAGAGAGAGAGCAAAGGAACGAGATCGGAGAAGGATTTTGGCAAAGTTTTTCCCGGCGAATTCTTTCGGTAAGTCTCCTGTTAATTTTACTGTCTTAGTTTTTGTTTTACAATTTGATTAAGGGGAAACCCTGCATGAGAGAGAAGGAAAGATGGCTGCTAAGCAGCCATGTGAGTGTTGTGGTGTTGTGCAAAGATGGGATTGTGGCCGTGAATAGTAGGGTGTAGTGTGTGCATAGTGGGTTACGGGTATGGGTCTTCGTGAGTTCTAGCTTTAGAAAATAGATCGGTGAGGAGAGTGAACTGTAATGGAGTGGAATTGTTGGTGAAACATGCGAAAATATGGCTGCGGTGAGTGAAGTTTGGTGTGAGTTTTGGGTCATACAGTGTCGTTGCCGATGGGTTTACATGTGAGCTGTGTGAAGGGGATAATAGCGCATGTGTATTTTGTGGGTTTTTGAGAGATAACAGTTCCTGTGAGTGCCGTGTCTTGTGGGCTTGTTTGAGTGAAACCATTTACGTGGGTCTGATGTGTAGCGTTGCCAAGAGAGAGAGGGGGCAGCCATGGCTGCCGTGGAAGAATATGCAGGAGTGCTGTGTGTGTGTGGTACGTGGGTGAATCAACTGTGTTTGTGTTAGTGTTAAGGTGAGCATGGAGTGTATGCTGATGTGTATGTTGTATGCTTTAAGGTGTGCTCATGTGGGTGTGTTGGAAAGAACAAGAGAGAGAGAGAGAGAGAGAGAGAGAGAGAGAGAGAGAGAATGGGAGACAGTGTGTTGGAAAGAAATAAAGAAAAGGAGAAGAAGGATAAACCCACTGCCGTGAGGCAGTGGGTATGAGAATTCATGCATGAGTGTGGTGTTTGTGTATTGTGTGGGTGAAGTGGGTTTAAGCATGAAGAAGGATGGGACGGAGCAGCCATGTAGCAGTGAAGTAGTGTGCATGTGTGGTGTATATATACATGGTGGTGCATGCACTAGTGTGTGTGTTTGCGGTGGAAAATGGAGTATAATGGGTTTGATGTGTAAGAGAAATGTGCTGTGAGTGTAGGTGTAAATATGGGTGGGTTTGCATGAGTGATGTGCTTGAGAGGAGAGGTGAGGCTGCCATGGCCGTGTGTGGGTGTGTGGGTGATATCAGAAGGTGAGGAATGAGGTGTGCAGCAGTGTGTTTGGAGATGCAGGTGTGTGTTTGGCAGACTCTGTGTGTTTGTGTGTTAAAATATGTATAGAGTGGAAGGGGTATGTAGTGTAGTGTAATGTGTGTACTTCTATAATAGTGTGTGTCAGGAAAATGGGTAAGACAGCCGTGAGATGAGGAAAACAGCTATGTTGTGGCTGTGTTTCAGAGAGGGATGAAAGAAAAAAAAAGAGAACCGCGGATCGGGCAACGGGTTGACGTTAAGTTCGGCACGCGCATATGTTAACGCACGCTTATCGTTAGCACTTGAAAATTTACAGTATAATACGTTAGACCATATTAGAATTCTTGGCAAAATTTTATAATTTCCTGAGATCGTATGAACTTATAGTATTTTCTATAATTTCAGATTTGGAAAATTCTTTTGGAGTCCTTAAACCCTGAAAATGTTCTGGGAAAAATTAGAATAGCTTTTAAATAGTATAATAAAGACTCAGTATAAATTTGATGATTTTTAGAATCGATTTGTTATCATTTTCAGTATCGCATTGAATTTAGCAAAATGAAAAATAAAGAAATAGTTTTTATGTCTTTTAAATTCTGATTTCAATTTCTATAATTTTTATATATATTTTAAAGTTCTTATAAAAATTATGGGACTTGTTTTGCCACTGGAAGTAATTATGGCTATTATTGGGTTTTTATTGTATTTAAAGAAATTATTTTAATTCAAAAATATTAAAAAATTCAGAAAATGCATATTTTGACTTTTATTAATTATTTAAGCCATAAAAGTGTTTTAGGGTTAATTATATAAGTTTTAAGTGTCGGTACACGTTAAGGAGTGTATAGGATTTTCGGTCAGGTTGGCCGTGTGTGAGAACCGTTTTAAGGGCGCGATTTCGGAGAGAGTGGGTACGCAGTGGGTAGTTGATATTAGGGTTTATAGTGTATTTGACATAAATTATGTTCTAACGAATAAAATGCCAATCTAGGTTCATTCAGAGATTTTAATATATTGATCGAGGTTTGGTAGCATCGCTTAGCTTGGATCGAGGTAAGGATTTCTCTCCGAACCCCATTTCATTATTCTGTTTCAAATGTTTGTAATAATAGTTTTACAAAATACATTGATTGTTGATTTCTATGTTTGAAATAAAAAGCGTTTGTTTTGAAAACTATCCATGAAAACCTAATTTGAGCCTGATAGCGATCGTTTGGAATTCGTTACTCTCATCTGTTTACTAAATTCAATCATTATAAAACGTTTTGAATTGTGTTTAAATTCCTTGAATATTATCAAATGCATTTATTGTTTCTCAATGTTGACATGAGTTAGTAACATGGGAGCCATAAGGATGGTCTGTATTGTCGGCGTTATAAGGATGGTCTGTTGGATGGGTTTAACTAGTATCTAGATGGACTAGTCAGTGTACATATGCATATGTAAAGCGATCGAGCACTGCTGGGGTGGCTTTGCTTTTGTACTGCTCATGTTCAACGATTCCTGTTTATGTTTTATTTCACATGAAATGTTTTGAATATTATCCATTCATGCTTTATTATACTTTAAGTGTTTTGAAATCATATTTATTTATGGGATTGAGTTGATACTCACCCTTACGCTTATATTGAAATGATGTGGTTTTCTTTGAAAACCGTCTTGAAATTATCATTGATTGTATATTGAAAATCATTTGAATCGTTCTGTTTCTCTGTCTTAAAAAGTTGTTATTTGGATTAAATATGAAACTTGTCCTAATCGTTTTACTGTTTTTTTTAATCCTTGATCGACCTTACTGAGCTCTCTAAAGCTCACTCTCCTTTGACTTCCTTTCCGCAGGTGACCGCCAGCAGTAGGTTACCTGAATAGGGATTAGAGCCGAGGAAGCGAAAGCGAAGAAATTAGATTTTGGTATTTATCATTAGAACCCCTGCGTGGGTAAACATTATTGTTTAAATTGTTAAGACCTAGTTTGATACTTCTAATGGTCTACTAAGATTTAAATTTTATGGTTTAGTTGCTCTGACAGTTGTGGTATTTTGAGGTAGAGGATATTACTGTCTTAATGAACTGATCGATTGAGCGTTAACGTTCCGAAAAATTTCAGGATGTTACAAACGATACTTGCACACTATCCCATGTGCGTGACGTACCTAATGCTAATCCGTGTACACCCGTGCAAGCATACCCATTTTATCTTGTTCTCTCTCCACTACCCAAAACAAAGTCACCGGTCCATAGTTACTGTTCACGCAGCTTTTCTTTGTTCCTCATTATCATCTCATAACCACCACTTCCTCACACATGAAACACCACTTGAAAACTAGAAAGATGGATAAGCCTCTTTGTACACAGAAAAATACATATGCCAGAGAAGCCTTAAAACCTTTTCATGGAGAATTTCTTATTCCCAAAAGCATTTCTATTCCTCTTCAAATGCACGGAAATAGCACACAGTACATTGCACCCAAGCACCTAACTAGCTAAGCACCCTACTCACATACCCATTCATTCACCACCTACCACAACACACACACACACACACACACACACACTTTCACTTTTCTTGCGGCAGACCTACCTGTGCAACCATTACCTGTGCAACCCATTTACTCATGCAGGTTCACACCATTTCCCTTCTTGCACACCACACATCATATCATGGGTCTTCTTCCTCTACCTACTTTGGCTGTGTGCTTCTCCTTCCAAGCCACACAGCACATTTCACGCATCTTTACACCCACTGCCGCATGGCAGTGGATTTTCCTCTCCCTTTTTTTTGTTCAACACACTACATACACACACGCTTATATACATACAAAATAAACACCCATCTCTTGAAAATTTCAGCAACCCATTTCACCTTCTTCTTCTCTTTCTCTATAACACTCTATAACACACCCACTCCTTCACACAAAGCACAGCTGCTACACCCACCATATACATAAAAACATACACTAAAGCACACCCTAAAACTTACACAAACACACACTTTCACACCGCATACATGCACATCACCTGCCTTTGCACACCCACTACCGGTCTTCTGTTCTCCTTCTTTTTCTTTCTTCTTCCCACTTAGTCACCCATGCAACCTTCCAAACCCATTGTACACACACATATTCACACAGCTACACATATACGGTCACACTCTCAGACATGGCTGCTTGTAGCTCCTCTTCCATCTCACAAACGCAAACACTTTCTCTCGCCACCATGGCTACCCATTTCACATATACACACTACCAACACAACTACTTCAACCTTCCCTTCTGCCATCACAACCGCCTCACTCTCACAGCCTTGCACGACTCTCACGCAACCACCCAACAGCTCTTAATCTCCTTCTTGTGAAAGCCCTGTCATATGTACTCACACAGTCGCACAAACCACGGAAGCAACGCACTCACCCATACACCACCGTTTAATCACTACAATACACTGCACCAACACACATTAAACCCACTCCTCATACAGCCACATGGCTGCTCTTCTCTCTATCACACGCCAATCCCATGGGTGCCATGGCTGAAAAGCCACGAGGTACAACAGCCATATCCCATCTCAATGCTGTTCTTTGGTGGCGCCGCCAACATTGGTTGACGGCAGCCATGGCACTCCGAAAACTCACGACAATATACTCTCACGCCATACACCCAACCCCCTGAAATCTCCCATAAATCATAAAACAAACTAGGGAAAATAAGGGTTAAATCTTACCGGAGAAGATCACCGATCGCTGGCAATTGGCTTCCTTCCTCTCTCTCTCTCTCTCTCACCAGAGAAAAGAAAATGGTGGAAAACTAGGGTCGGCTGGTGATAGAATATGCAGGTATATATATATATATATATATATATATATATATATATATATATATATATATATATAATCCTAAAAAGACAATTACCGAAAAGAACCCCTAAAGTTTTGTTAGTTATCAAAAGATGCACCCACTATTTTACATTATTACGAAATAGTCCAAAATAAACTATTTACTACAGTCTAGGTGCTCGAACAATTTTAATGGTTTGGTTAGATAACCCGCTATACTAAGTGTGGCTAAAAGTCACTAAATAAAATATCGATGCTAACTGGAAAAAAAATTCGTCGCTAAAGTTCCAAACAAAAAAAATATAGGGCTAATTACACCCATGTCCCTGAGGTTTGGGGGTAATTACACACGAGGACACAAAGTTTCAAAATGTAACATACGTGACCAAAAACGTTAAAAAAAGTAACACTTTTATCCAACCGTCAGTATTCCGACCAAAAAGTATAATTTTCGTCATTACGTATTTTGAAAATGGCAATACTACCCCTGTACAGTATATCGTCACAAAAAGTATAATTTTCTCTCTCCACAATTTAAACCCTAAATCTGAAGTCACCGCCGGCAGCCTCCCTCCGCCGCCCCACGGCGCCAGCAGCCCCCTCCCCGGCCCCACACCGCCAGCAGCCCCCCTCGCCCCACCATCCTACAGAACCACCCCACCACGCCGGCAAGCCCCTTGGCTAACCCAAGCTACCGAGACGCCTCCGGCAAGCGCCTTGGCAAACCCACGCCGCCGGGAAGGAGACAGATCTGGCCATTGCAACGACAGCGATCGCACCGGTGGGCGCGATGGTGCAAGCCTATCATGGTGGTGATGGTGCTACCTTGCTGGTGGTCACGGTGGCATGCATCTCGACGGAAGAGGCCGGTTTCGCGACGTAGCTCGGTGATGCTTGCGATCTCGGACGGCGGGGGGGAACGAAGGTAGGTCGCGGCGGTGATGGTGGCGACCGGTATGGCGACAGGCAGATTGGGAGTGCGACCGCGATCTTGCGGCGCCGGTGCCTCGCCGGAGGGCCTGTTACTGCGCTGACGGGGAAGGGGAAGGCAGACGGTGTGGGGGGTGTGGGTGCTGGGTGTGGGGAGAGGAAGAGGCAGACGCGTGGGGATGGGGTGGGGGCACAGGGGGGTGGGGGTGGGTGCTGGGTGTGGGGAGAGGAAGAGGCAGACGCGTGGGGGTGGGGTGGGGGCGCGGGGGGTGGGGGTGGGTGCTGGGTGTGGGGAGAGGAAGAATAAACAGTAAATTAAGTGGGTAATTGATTTTAAAGTCAGGGGCAATCAAGTCTTTTTGTTAAAACCGTTAAGTATTTTTGTATTCCGTTTATCAATGGACATAAGTGTTACATTTTGAAACTTTGTGTCCTCGCGTGTAATCACCCCCAAACCTCAGGGACATGGGTGTAATTAGCCCAAAAATATATTGATGCTAACTAATGTTTCGTCACTAAAAAAATTCGCCTCTAAAATTTCTACTTAAATCCGAAAAAGTATCGGGGTGTTACACTAGCCCTAATTTTTAGGATTGGGGTCAAATGGGTTTTGAAATCTCAAGAACTATAAGCTTTTACTCGAGATACAAGGCCACTAGTTCATTATATGACTTAAGACAAAAAGAGAGACATGACTTGATTCATTCTATGAGAGAAAGAAATCGGTATCCATCATCTGCTACATTATGTAGCGGATGGGTACTAAATATGAGCTCTTGGCATTTTGAACTTATGTTGATGGCTTTTTGTGTTCTGAGGTAATTACAGCAATGCAATTGTTAGCATTTGCAATATTGCATTGTATGATGACAAGCATGTCATTTGTTTTCGTTTATGCAAGGTCAAATTTTCTAAAGGACCAACCGATTGAAAATTGTTGCAAAATTGGGGTGAGCATACTTTTCACAACAAGACCTAGTTGCCAAAGTTCTTGCAGTCGTCGTGAAAGCTTGCTCATGCCTGCAAACGGCCTGCTGATCTTCACCTCCACATTGCAGAAATGTTAGGAACCGTTTGTAGAAGCTGAAAATCTTGATAATATTTTCCCACTGCTTCATATTGCCTTCTTTTATTTCTGCATAAATCCTTCTACCTTTCAGTTTCCTCTAAGCCTTTGATGTCATCATCTCAAAATAGCCAGCCTTGTCACCAATAATCTCATTTTCCTTCCACCTGCTAGAACACCGTGGTGCTTTGGGTGAGAACAAGTAAGTAAGGGTCTGAGATGAGGCCATCGTCATCTCTGCTGGCCGGATCATTGAGAGGTGTAGCGGCATGAGCTTTTCGTCGGAGAAGAGCTCGTCGGCCGGGAGAATGTTGACCGGATCTTTGAGCCTGAACTCGAAGTCGTTAATGTCAGCGCAGAAGACTGATCCTTCTACCAGATCTGCCGGCTTAACTTCTCTCTCTCTCTACATAATGCTCCGGTACTCCCACCGCCCAAAAAAGCCAACCTTGTGATCATCGTTGATGAACTGGATTTCTATGCCCGTTCCCAACATCTCGCCCACGTTTGTCAAAATTACGATGTGCCAATAGAAAAAAGTATGTACATAACTTCCCAAGAGTAGAAACCGGTCGCTGCTCGGTCAAAACCTCTATCTACAAACAAGAGAGAGAGAGAGAGAGAGAGAGTTAATTAGAGAAAGGAGATAGAAAGAGAAACAATGATGAGAGAGAGGAGAGAGAAAGGAAACCGTCAGAACATTAAATGAGGAAAAGAAGAGAGAAAGAGAAAAAAGCCAGAAGATAAGTTCGCTACATAATGTAGCGGATGAACTGTCCTTATAAGCTGGAGGGTATTTTTGTCAAAATATTATCCGCTACATTATGTGGCGGACAAACTTAAAAAAATGCAAAAAAAAAAAAGATCTAGGCCGTCCACAGATAGCGCGTGGACTGCTAGATCGCGTTGATAACTTCTCCTATTTTGCTAGCGCTATCAATGGATCAGCTCCCATATATATATATATATATATATATATATGGAGCTGATCCGTTGAGAGCGCTAGCAATCTGGGTTAAGTTACTAGAGCTACCTGGCCGTCCACGCGCAATTTGTGGACAGTCCAGATCTTTTTTTGCTTTTTTTTAAGTCCGTTTGACAAAAATATCCTCCAACTCCGTCTGCTACATTATGTAGCGGACAGAGGCAGTACTTTTTTTTTCTGACTCTTTCTCTCTCCTTTGTCTGATTAATTTTCTGATATGTTTGATATCCGCTACATTATGTAGGGGACGACTGTACTGCTATTGCCTTTTCCATCTCAGTCTCCTTCGCTTTCTCTCTTTCCTTCTCAGCTCCAAGAATTGGCCTTTTTCCCTCCAGTGCAAAATGTGCACAATTCTCTGGCCGGAAACAAAAACAAGAAGTTCCTTTACTACGTAAGGAATTAGCACTTGATTCTTTACCTGACTTGGATTTAGTAGCATGAACAAAAACACGAGATTTTCAGAGGAATTGTGCAGACCACATAGTAAAGGGTGTTCTGCACCCACAAAAACTAATTCTGAAGGACCATTGAAGGATGACTAGTTGTGGAGTATTATTATAATTTTTGTCTTCATTATAATTTATATCTTCAAACTCATTATCTAACTGTAGAGTATTCATGTTATTTATTATGTCTGTAGGTAAGCCTAAAGTTTCTAAAGATGTTTGTTCGTCTAGTTGTCTCAGTCTGCGATGAAACTCATTATAATAAATTGCATTATTTTTTTGGTCTTTACTATATATAAAAAGCCAATTAGGTGTTGAAAGAAAATGTCAAAATCTTCTAATAAAGAGTCTAAATTCAAAAAATATCTAATATAAAAGGAAAAAGGATTATATAAAAGTGTAATAGAATTTATATCTATATAATGTCTTATTCTACTATTTGTAACATCTATTGTTTCTATAGCCATAAAAAATTTATTAAAAGTGTCTAAAATATCTGACGTTGTTTGTTGACTAATATTAAAGTTATTAATCATGTCATCATAATTAAAAGGTTCTTGGTATGGTTCGAGATCTAAACGTCTAGGACTTAGGTTTAAATTTCTTCTATCCATTTCTATTAACTGGGATCGTGTTTACTATCATAATTTTCTGTATAATGTATACTATTAGCTTGTCTATTTCTTATAATATGTCTTACATTAGAAGCAACTTGAGTGTTTGTTCTTAAAAGTTGTTTGACGTACTCATCATGATATAACGAATTGTTTTCTTTATCTAACAACACTATATATATATGATGTCTCAAACATTGTTCTAAGTAGTCATTAACACGATTAAAATGAGTTTCTAGATTTAAGAAACAACGAACATATGTATTAAAAGGGTTTAAAACTAATCTAAATCTGCCAGATTGTATATGAAATCTAATTCTACCATTAACGTAATTTAAAGCATTTAACGATGCATAGAAATGATTAAATTGCATAACGTTAACTGCATATTCTTCAATGTCTTCGGAATAACTATTGTAAACCGTAGGATTTGGAGGTCTATTACTCATGATATGATGCAAAAGGGGTTACTTGCTCTGGATTACTCAGTACGTCTCCTTTACTTGATAAATATCTCATCAGAATCTTTAAGTTTAAATAAAAAACTTTGAAGGCTCTGATACCAAAATGGGGGGGGGGGGGGGGGGGTTGGCCGAAAAACAAGTCCCCGATTAGACCGAAAAACCAGTTTTGGAAAAAGGTAGCATATCAGAGAGAAAAACATCGGAATAGAGAGCAGATTTAGAGAAAGTATGGCAAAAGCTGGAAAGAGAGAGAGTCTGGGTTCAAGTTTGTTATTCAAAAGTTTACGATGCTGGGTAGACTTATAACTAGACTAAATCTCAGGATGCCGGGTTGAACTATCAGGGTTTTCTTCTTGGGAAAAAACTCAGCACATGCATTAGTCTGTGGTAACTTATGACAGTTCTTTAGAAAACTCGCTCCTACTTTTGTTTAAAACTAGAAGATAACTTATGACAGTTCTTTAGAAAGCATAATCAATTTAAAATCTAGCTAATGGTCTAAGGTAAGCCTAATCATTTTGAAAAAATAAATTGGACAGAGTCCCTCTTTATTCAAGTAAATGCCATATGATCTCTAAATCTTGCCTATATTTAATTGCTCTTTGCATTGTTAAGTTTTGAGATATTTTTGTTTCAATTCATAGAAGACTTTTCACCACTTGAGCATTTTCACCCCAGAATAACTAAAGAGCTGAGTAAAGCATAAGAAATCTTACTTGAAAATAGTTGAAGATCGTAAGGGAGCTTTGAGAAGAATTCAGTAACAGAACATAAGTCAGAGAGATGAGAAAAGTTTGAGAGAACTTCTGCGCTTTTGATTTCAAAAATTCTCGATGATCTGTACAAATGATCCTAATGCCTATTTATAGGCAAAAAAAGGGAATGTACAGAGATTTACATAATTGCTTTCTACATTACACGTGTCTTAACACGTCTTTCTTACATTTCAAAAGTAAAGTAAAAGGTGCTTATATTGCTTTACAAAAGGAGATGCCTTAACAATTGTCGGACTTCTTTAAAGGTGTCCTTTTCTCCTTTTTGCTTTAGTGCTATTTTTTCACGAGTCTTCATTTGTCTTGCAAAGTCATAAAGAGATTCCAGTTGTCTTCTGTTTTTGCAAATTGTCAAAAGTTGCGGCTATCTTTGTCTTCTTGTGCCATCCGTCTTTTGTCTTGTTGCTTTTGTGCTGTCTTGTTCCTTGTCTTCTCTTAAAAGTCTGAAAATTATCACGGGTCTTGTTTTGCTACTGTGTGCTGCTTGTCTCTATGTAGAGTTGCGTTAACCAAAAGTTGTTTAGAATCTACTTTCTTCCTTCGCTTTTCTTCTTTCTTTATAAAAGTTAGATGCCAGTTGTTTCGTCTTGTCTTCATGTCTTTTTATTTTCAGAAGATTCGCTTGATGAGTTATCAGGACTTTAGTCTTGTTTCTGTGCGTCTTGGAAAAGACTACTTGTTGCCTCCGTTTCATCTGATTGTGTAACTAGCTTTTTACTGACAAGTTCTGCGAAGGCTTTAGCTACCTCCCTCTGAATTGCTTGGGCTTGTCTTTTTGCTTTTTTATTCTTTTGTCTTCTTAATTCTGTTTTTCCCAAATGGTCAGGGGTCTCCGGGTTAGTTTTGTCTTTACCAGCTTGTGGAGCTGGACTAGCAGTTCCTTCTCCCGAACTACAGGGATTTTCAAAAATTTTGAGTAAATTTCCAACTATAACAGGATTTGGCAAGTCTTTACTAGTTACCTGTTGAACTGGACAAGGAATTATTTCTCCTGAATTCAAAGGTTTTTCAGTAATTTTGAGCAAATTACCAGCTACTACAGGACTTGATTTGTCTTTACCGGAAGCCTGTGAATCCGGACTGGCTATTCCTTTTACCCCAGAAGTAGTGGGTTTTGATGACTGGTGTTTTGAAAGAATAGTGGTGTATTTGTTTTTCCAGTGATTGCCTTCTAACTCTAAAACCTGTATATGTGCTTTAAGTTGGGCTATTTGTGTATCAAAATGTGATTTTTCTAAAAGTAAATGGTCTGATCTTGTTTTTAATATGTTAAAATGCTTGATTAAAATATTGCAGTTTTCACAATCTGCAATAGTGTCTGTAGTTGATTTGTCTTAACAATCTGGGCTAATATAGTAGTTAGGCCCAAAATGAGTTTGCATAAGATTAGTGGCCTCTCGAAAAGTTATAGTGCCTTTATACCAAGGTTGAGGGTGATTACTGACTCCTCCTACCATGGTTTCTGGATAACTTTAAAAAATGCCTGGCATAACGCCTCTAAAAACACAATAAAATTGTACTTTTTAGTGTCTCTTATTTTTTGAAAGTAATTAGCTACTGCATTCATAGTATTTACAAACCATCCGTTGTTTTTTTTAATAAAAGATTGCCATAAGTTGTTCAAAAGGGTTTTTTGATATACTGGAAAAGGACCAAGTTTAGGATCTTTGACTTGAAACCTAGATCCAACATGTATGACTTCTAAATTATTACCATTGTAGTTAATACGGTTTCTACCTAAATTGTCTATGTAACTAGTGAATTGTGTGGGGAAAACTTGGTTAGGCAGGTTTGTCTGTGCTTGTCTTGTCTGAACTGAAGAGGATGATGCCATTGTCTTCTGTACAAATTAACAAATTGTCTGGGATTAGTATCTTACTGAAATAATTTTCTAGATAAAAGGTCTGCTACAGAATTGTCATTGCCTTTTACATGCTGTCATTCTATTTTATCTAGTCTATAATTACTTAAAGATGTCATAAACTTTAACCATCTATTTGTATATCTAGAGTCTTTGTTTTTGTTATATCTAACTATGGCTACACAGTCTGTTCTAATACAAAATTCATGTTTTGAAATTAGAGGAGCTTTGAAATGTTCTAAGGCATAAACTATTGCTAGTAATTCATAATCTAAGCTTGTTAAATACTGATTACTTTCTTTGTACTTATCACTGGCATATTTACAAACTCGTTCATCTTTCTTATGACTGTATTTATCGGGTTTGCAATACAAGAATGCTCCCCATCCTTCTTTACAACCATCGGTTTGGATGATTAAATAATCTGTATCTAGCGATAAGTGTAAATTAGGAAGTTGTCTTACTCTATTTTTTTATATCTTTAATTAATTTAATGTCTTCTGCATTAAAATATCTTTGACCTGTTTTGCGAGTTTTGTTATACAAAGGTCCTAATAATTTACTAAGGTCTTTAAAATATATTCTAACTTGATTTATTAGTCCTAAAAAGGCTTGTATTTGTTTAAGTCCTTCTAATTTATCTGGAAAGTCTAGAATCAATTTAGCTATATGTTCTTGTAGCTTAATTTTTCCGTTTCCTATTTCCATTCCTAAAAACTTGACATTAGTTTTAAACAATTCTATCTTTTTCTTACTTAAAATTAATCTATGTTTATCAAATAATTTAAAAACTAGATCTAAGTGTGATAAATGTTCTTTATCATTTCTATTGCAAACTAGAATATCATCAATGTATACTAATCTGAAATCATTATATGGTTTAAAAATATCGTCCATTTTGCGTTGAAAAATGCTAGGGGCTATTTTAAGGCCAAAGGGCATTACTAACCACTCATATAGGCCTTTAGGTGTAGTGAAAGCAGTCCACTTAATGTCTTCAGGCCACATTTTAATTTGATAAAAGCCCGATTTACAATCGAATTTACTGAATACCTTCTTGCCTTGTATTTTACTTAAAAGAATGGTTTTGTTTGGTATGTTGTAACTATCATCTCTAATGTTATCATTTAGTCTTTTGTAATTTATAACCATTCTACTTTTGCCTCTAACTATTTCTGCATGATTTCTAACTATAAAAGCTACAGATCTATAAGGGCTTTGACTTGGTCTAATTACTCCTAATTGTGTTAAGTCTCTTATATGCATTTTAAATTCTTCTGTATCTAAACTGCTTGCTTCTATGTTTGCTGTTTTAACTATATAATTTGGATTAATAATATCTAACTTGCAGTATATTTTATTTAAATCCCATCTTTTAATGGGGTCTTCTCCTATAAAGGGTAGTCTTTCTATTGCATTAAGAATATCATGTTTGTTTGTAAAAAGATTTATTAAATTATAATTTATCCTATTTGTATTATAAATGTCTTCGCTAATATTAGTATCGTCTTCTATATGAAGACATTCATCTGAAGTTTCTATGGTCTTTATGCAGCAGTTTGTTCTTCCATTGCTGCATTCGTCACATATTTTATTTTTCCTTTGACTTGGTCTATATAAGGGCTTTGACTTGGTCTATATACGTCCCACCACGCTTCTGAGCGTACTCTGATGGTGTGTCAATATTAATGGGTGTGTGTGTAGTGTGTTGTGCTAAGTGAATAAAGTCTTTAGAAATTGTTGAAG
Source organism: Escallonia herrerae (assembly GCA_033070095.1). NCBI lineage: Eukaryota > Viridiplantae > Streptophyta > Magnoliopsida > Escalloniales > Escalloniaceae > Escallonia > Escallonia herrerae. Next base: position 37,558 of record JAVXUP010001830.1, on the reverse strand, counting down.
TATTATCATTTGCTAATAAAAAATTAATACCAAGGATAATTTTCCCTTCTTCATGTAAAACGGGTGTACAAAATGCTTGTTTTAGAAGATAGGGTTTAGATTGCGTATTGCAAGGTGTTAAAAAGGTAATGAATGCATGTGTAATATATTTAGAGTATTGGATAGGAGTATTAGAAAATCCCCCGTTATGGGTTTGTCTAAATTTTTAATGTAGTTAGGATTGACTAGTGTAGGGTCTATTACGGTAATTGTGCATCCACTATCTATAATTGCATCTGTTTCTACTAGTTTGTTATGGTGTATTATTTGTATTCGAGTAGTTATAAGATTATTAAATCTTGTTTTAGTACATAATTTTTCTATGTTAAAATATTGTATTAATTGCTTATTGTTTTCTCTTAAGAGTAAGGTTTTGGTATAGTTTTCTTTTAAAGTTAACATTGTATCTTCTAATTGTATAACTGTTTGTTCTAAATATTCTAATCTTCTATTGACATTTTTGTCATAATATGTGTTTTCACTTGTAGTATGTTTAGAAGAGTTGGTAGACTTGGTAATATTTATATTGTGTTTTTGTTTTATGCATTTAGTGCATGCTTCTTTATAGCATAAATTGCATTTACATCTAACCTTAATAGCTGGATACCAATTGCATATATAACATGTGTTTGTATCTAATCCTTTTTCTAACTCCCATTGATGTATACAATTATCTTCTATATGCAAGTTTTGTTCAGAGGGTTTAAACATGAAATTATATATGTTTGAACTTTTTAAAGTTTTTTTTTTATAAAAGTATCAATTTGATCAGTTGTTTCTACTGGAAGAATTTCTTCTTCGTCATCGTTACTTAAAGAAATAATGTCTTCTGTATATTCTTCTATGGATTTTATACTATATATGCTTTCTGTATCACTTAATGTTTCATCTACTTCTAATGGATCTTTGTTTGTATTATTAACTATCATAGCTTTAAAATTATTGTTATTTTGTCTTCTAGGACAACTAGAACTTAAATGATCTGGTTCTCCGCATGAATAACATGTAATTTTGTTTTTATATATGCGTCTATTATCGTATTTTCTAACCTGCCTTTGGTTTAGAAATGGTTTTCTAGCTCTACCCTTTCGTAAAAAATAAGTTTTTCTAGGTTGTTTATATTTTCGTAAGGGTTCCTAGTGTATTTAGGTCTAGATTCTTCTTGACCGTAATGTTGTGGTGTATAGAGTTTTCTTTACAAAAGCTTGTTTCGTTCTTAAGCTGCCTAGCTATTTGTGAATTTGTATGTTTGGAAACTAAGATTTCTATAACTTGTTCAAATATACTTCCTAATGACGGGGTCCAGTTAGGGTGTTCTTCATACAACTTTTAAATTGTTTAATATATTTCTCTTCCTAAAGCACCTGGTAATTTATTTAAAAATTTATCAACTACTATTCGATTATAAATATTGCCACTTTGTGAAGCAAAATAATAATATTCTTGCATAAAAGGTTTTATATTATGCCACTTGTATAAATGTACTTGTTCTAATTTTTTGGCTGCCTCAGTTTGTATTATGGTATCTCCGGTATTAGGATTTCTTCCAGTTAATATTAATTGTATAGTGTTTACAAAATTGTAAGGATTGGGTCCTAAGTTTGACATTTCTTTTAGATCATTAGGAAATGCTTTTTGCCATCCTTCAAAATTGGCTTTAGCTATAAGGCCTAAGAATTGTGTCATGTATCTTATCATTTCCTCTCCTGTTTCTAAATTATCAGATTGCTTTGTTATAAAATTTGCTATTACTGCATCTTTTCATACTTGTATGTAGTTTGTTCTTTGCTGTGGGTCAACAGCAGTTATATTTAAAATAAAGGGTTCAGCTGCCTTTTGTATTTTAAAATTTTGTTCTAAAGGATGTTTTTTACCTTTAAGTTTGTAACTGGGTCTATCATATTTAGTATTTTCTATGTTTGCACTTTGTCTAGGTGAACTTCCGTATGCATATTATGGTCTTGCAGTTGGTTGAGACGTATAAAATCTACTACCATCATAATTATTGTTAGTGGTTCCTGAACCACCACTTTCGTCCATAAGTATGTATGGTGTTTCATTCATTAAATTGAATTTTGTATTGTTTTTAGTAATTTGTGTATTAACATATTCTATTTTTGTGGTTATTGTAATATCCCACATTAGATGTGGAATAGTATGAGATGACCCTTATAAGACCTTGCCAAGGAACTCATAAGTACCTACTTGGCTAGCCCTTTTGAGGGAGGCAACACCCTGTGGTGGGGCAGTGGATCAAGTCATTACAGATGGTATCAGAGCCGACTCTCGAAAACTCGGGCTGGGCTATCCAGTCGGGTTGCCGATGGTTGGGGAAACGAAGGCAAGCCCGGGTATATCCCACATCAAGAGGATGGTTGGGGCAACGAAGGGTGAGTCCGGTATATCCCACATTGGCTAGAGAGGATGATTCTGAGCTATGTGTGATTGAGCCTTAGCGAGGACGTTAAGGTATAAGGAGGGGAGATTGTAATATCCCACATCGGATGTGGAATAGTATGAAATGACCCTTATAAGACCTTGCCAAGGAACTCATAAGTACCTACTTGGCTAGCCCTTTTGAGGGAGGCAATGCCCAGTGGTGGGGCCGTGGACCGGGTCGTTACAGATGGTATCAGAGCCGACTCTCGAAAGCTCGGGCTGGGCTATCCAGTCGGGTTGCAAATGGTTGGGGAAACGAAGGCAAGCCCTGGTATATCCCACATCAAGAGGATGGTTGGGACAACGAAGGGTGACCCGGTATATCCCACATTGGCTAGAGAGGAAGATTCTAGGCTATGTGTGATTGAGCCTTAGCGAGGACGCTAAGGTATAAGGAGGGGAGATTGTAATATCCCACATTAGATGTGGAATAGTATGAGATGACCCTTATAAGACCTTGTCAAGGAACTCATAAGTACCTACTTGGCTAGCCCTTTTGAGGGAGGCAACGCCCTGTGGTGGGGCAGTGGATCAAGTCGTTACAGATTGCCTCCCTCAAAAGGGCTAGTCAAGTAGGTACTTATGAGTTCCTTGGCAAGGTCTTATAAGGGTCATTTCATACTATTCCACATCCTATGTGGGATATTACAATCTCCCCTCCTTATACCTTAGAGTCCTCAGTAAGGCTCAATCACACATAGCCCAGAATCATCCTCTCTAGCCAATGTGGGATATACCGGACTCACCCTTCGTTGCCCCAACCATCCTCTTGATGTGGGATATACCCGGGCTTGCCTTCGTTTCCCCAACCATCGGCAACCCGACTGGATAGCCCAGCCCGAGTTTTCGAGAGTCGGCTCTGATACCATCTGTAATGACTTGATCCAGTGCCCCACCACAGGGCGTTGCCTCCCTCAAAAGGGCTAGCCAAGTAGGTACTTATGAGTTCCTTGGTAAGGTCTTATAAGGGTCATCTCATACTATTCCACATCTGCTGTGGGATATTACAGTTATAGAACTTGTTTCATAATTTACTAAGTATTCTTCTTCTAGATCTAGACGTTCTTTTAATCTAAGGTCCTCTGTGTCTATTGACAGTGTATCATCTAAGTGATCTATATTTTCTAATAGATTATCCATTTCTTCTATTAGAAAATTATTTTCTTTTTCTAATGTTATTTCTTCTTGTCTCATTTTTTCTATTTCTTCTAAGGCCTTATTAATTTTGTTGTCTAATTCTATTTTGTGATTTATTTCAGGTTTTGCTATATCTATGCTAAGCGACTTCTGGGAAGGCATTCTGCTTATGTCTAAATCTTTTAAGCTTTCCATTATGTCTATTTCCCTTTTCAAATATATATTACATTCATGTTGATTAAATATGTCTAGACTATCTTCTTGTTCTGTAAATTGTATAAAGTCGTGTAATTGTTTAAGGCTTATTCCTTTTCCTATTTGCGTAGTACCTATGGTTTGGTTTAAGATTTTTATATCAATGTTTTTAAGAATATTAAAATTATTCATCTGTTTCGTTTTCTTGAATGTCTATGGTATTATTTGTTTCAATATAATTCGTAAAGCGAACTGACATTCTACCTGAAGTATTTCTATACCATAAACGTTCTGTGGGTATAATGCTATTGTTTGAACTAGAACCTATTATTTTGTCTACTTGCCATTCTTGTCCTGAATTTTCTAATGGATCTACTCGGTAAGGGGGTAAAAGTCTAATTCCTCTATTTATAATAAATTTAGCTGTATCTTCTATGCTTAGCTGATATCCTACTTGACTACTTTGTGTTAATTTTCCTATAAATGTAGTGCAAATTAAAAGGTTTTTGCCTTGCTAAAAATCTTCATAGCCTTTAGTCATAATTTTAATCTTAATGTTTTTTGCAAAGTCTCTTGTATTTAAGCAAAAGTCTGGTGCACAATAAAATATGCCTCAATTATTATTCATATCTACTTCTATTGCTCCTAAAATTGCTTATTCACTGGTAAATCTATCATCTACTATTGCTAAAAGGACTTTAGCTCCTGTGTCTCTTCTCGTTAAGCCTTTTATTCCTATTACTATTAATCCTATATAGGTTAATTTCCTCTAATTAAATCTTGTTCTGAATCTGGGTGTATTAAATTTATGCTTACTACATCTTCACCTATACATCTGTTTTGTGTTTCACGATAATGCATAAATAATCTTTGTAACGCCCCTATACTTTTTTGGATTTAATTAGAAATTTTAGCGACAAAATTTTTTAGCGACAAAACTTTAGTTAGCATCAATATATTTTGTGTTTGGAACTTTAGTGACGATTTTTTTTTTCAATTAGCATTGATATTTTATTTAGTGACTTTTAGCGACAACTCACTTTTGGGATTGGCGTATTTACACAGCAACTATTAGCGACGATGTGGGAAACGGGATGGCGGAACGACCCTTTAAATAATCTTCCTAGCACCTAAATTATTGTAGATACTTATTTTGGACTGTTTCACGATAATAAAATTTTAGGTAAATATTTGAGCGACTAAAGAAAACGTAGGGGTGTTCTCTATGATTTTCCAGTTTAGGGTTTTAATATATATACACACAAACTTTGAGAGGCAGCCGACCTTAAGGTTTTCATCCAAAATATCTGAGAAACGGCTGAGAGATAGAAGGGCACGGAGAGGAAGAAAAAGGGGGAAACTCAAGATTTTTCCGGCGACCGGGATTGATTTTCAGGTAAGTCTTTCTTCAAGCCTTTTCTCTCTAATTAGTTGATGGCTTACGGCTTACGATTTTACGGGGGGCATGGGAGAAGCTGTGAGCGTGAGAGCAGCCATGGGACTGCCGTAGTGCTTACGAGATGTGTGAGTGAACGATGCATATATACATATATATATATATATATAATGTGGGTTATGAATTTCAGTGCGATATATATATATATATATATATATATATATATATATATATATATATATATATATATATATATATATATATATATATATATATATATATATATATATATATATATATATATATATATATATAATGTGGATTATGAATTTCAGTGTGCCGTGAGGGATGGTGTAGTAGTGCGTTTGTGAGGGTGTGTTTACGGAGCGAAAGGGTGGTTCAAGCAAGTCACAGCTATGGTGGCTGTGACTGTGCAATTGTGAATATTCGATTTAGGGATTTCGGGTTAGAGAGAGAGAGAGCAGGTGCAGGGTAGTGTGTGAAATGGGTGAACGTGAGTGAGGCGTGGATGAGAGTATGTGTGTGTTAGTGTAAATCTGTGTGTGCGTGTTTGCTGGGTACGTGTGTGTGTGTATGAATGGGGGTGTGCGGTTGTGTGTGATGTGTGTTCTGGTGCGTGAGAAGCTGTGTGTTTTGAGTGTGTGTGAGTGCTGCATATAAGTGTGTGTTTGTGTGAAACTTATGTGTGTGTGTTTTAGTGGGCATCAGTGTTTTAAACCATAGAAATGGAAGAAGACCCGGTAGTGGGTGTGGGATTTAAGTGTGTGTATAGTGTATTGGGTAAAAAAAATAAGAAGAAGGGAATACCCACTGCCATATGAGGCAGTGGGTGCGGGGAAATTTTGAGTGTATTTATGTGTTTGTTTGAATGTGTGCGTGAGTACTGTGTGCCCAAGTGTGTGGGTGTGTGCTTCCTGTGTTCTTGAATGTGTGTATGCATGGTGTGTGTATTGTGGGTTGTGTAGGGGAGAAGAAATTGCATGTTGTGGGTTGCTCTGTGTGTGTGAGGCTGCCAAGGAGGCAGCTGGGTTTAGTGTAGGTGTTGTGTGCGTGAGTGAGTTGTGTGAGTGAATTTGTGTGTGTATGAGTGAAATAAAAATAGAGAGAGACCCTTTGAGATGGGAAGTGAAAGAGGTTGCTTTAGGTTGCAAAGTTAGGGTGTGCATGAGAGTGATGGAGTGGTGACATTGCTGCCAAGGCATGCCTTTTTATGTGGGTGTGTTTTGACTGTGTAATATGTATAAATTGTGTTCACATATATGTGTGTGAGCATGTAAGAAAGGAGAAGAGGGAAGAAGGGTGTAGCGTGGCCCTGTGTGTGATATGTGTTTGAGGGTAAGTGTATACAACTGAAAGAAAGAGAGAGTTGCAGCCGGAAAGAAAGGTGTGCAGTTGTAAATTAGTGGGTATCCGGTTAGCGTTAAGTTCTGTACGTATATATGTTAGCGCACACTTATCATTAGCACTTGAAAATGTATAGTACGTTAGACCATATTAGAATTCTCGGCAAAATTTTATAATTGTTTGAGATTGTATGGATTTTTAATATTTTCTGTCATTTCAGGTTTGGAAAATTCTTTTGGAGCCTTTAAACCCCGAAAATGCCATGGGAAAAATTAAAGTAATGTCTTTATGGTACAAATATGACTTCGTTTGAATTTTATGATTTTTTAAGTTGATTTGCTATGGTTTTCATATTGCACTGAATTTAGCAAAATGAAAATAAAGAAATAGTTTGTGTCTTTTAAATTCTAAATTATATAATTTTTATATATATTTTAAAGTTCCTATAAAAATTATGGGACTTATTTTCCAGCTGGAAGTAATTTTGACAATTTATAAGTTTTTATTGCATTTAAGGCAATTATTTTAAATTTGAAAATATTCAAAAATTCAGAAAATGCAAAATTTGACTTTTTATAATGTTTTAAGCTATAAAAGTGTTTTATTTTAGTTTATTTTGAATTTTGGAATATCAACACGCGTTAAGGATCGTACAGGGTTCTCAGTTAGCTAGGTTGGCCGCGTGCGAGGCGCATTTTGAGTTGAACGATTTCGGGGTTAGAAGTGAACACGTGGGGTATATGATATTAGGATTATAGTATTGTAGTATAGATTATGTTTAGACAAATGGATTGCCAATCTAGGTTATTCAGAAAATATTGATCAAGGATTGGTAGTATCGCTTAGCTTGGACCGAGGTAAGGAATTCTATCCGAACCCTATTTCATTATTCTGATTTCAAATCCTTATAATGACAGTTTTACAAACTAGATTTAATGTTGATTAATATAAAAATGTTTTTAAATTGCCCATGAAACCCTAAATTGAGCCTTGGAGCGATCGTTTGGAATTCTGTTTCATCTCATCTTGGAATCCATTGTTCATTTGATATGTTTATTGATTGCTCATCGTAAAGAATTTTTAAATTCTATATATTACTTTTCAATGTTGACATGAGTTAGTAACTTGGGAGCCATAAGGATGGTCTGTATTATTAGCGTTATAAGGATGATTTGTTGGATGGGTTTAACTAGTACCTAGAAGGACTAGTCAGTGTACATATGCATATGTAAGCGTATCGAGCACTGCCGGGGTGGCTTTGCTTCTGTACTGCTCATGTTCAACGTTTTCTATTTATGCTTATTGCGTTTTAAGTGTTTAAAAATGGTTATTAATTTAAGGGAACTGAGTTGATACTTATCTCTATGGTTATATTGAAATGTTGTGGTTATCTTTGAAAACCCTTTTAAAATTTTCGTTTGATTGTATATAGAAAAATCGTTTTTAATCGTTATGTTCTCCATTTAAAAGTTGTTATTTTAGTTTAAATGTAAAATCGTCCGGAACGTTTTTATTGTTTTTAAGTCTTTGATCGACCTTACTGGGCTCTCAAAAGCTCACTCTCCTTTGACTTCCTTTTCGCAGGTGATAATCAGCTGTAGGTTACCTGAACATGGAATAGTGCGAGCGAAAGAAAAATAAATTTAATTTTTGATATTATTTGTTAGAACCCCTGTGAGGGTAGTGATTATTATCGAAGAATTTTCAGACTTAGTTGATGTATCATTTATGACAGTCCACAGATAATATTGTTTGATTTATGATTTAGTTGCTCTGATGTTGATTGATCATCTAGTTATGAGGTTATCATTGTCTTAGTGTCACTGATTGATTGAGCGTTAACGTTTTGGAAAATTTCGGGATGTTACAATCTTGTTTGGCTTACAGTGGCATTGTTTTGATATAAAATTTGTGGAGAAATTAAATCTAATATGTTTTGCCTAAACTGTTCAATTTGTCTATCAATATCTATTATTTGTTCTAAAGAGGCTATGGGTGCAGGTGGATTCCTAAATAACCGTAAAACTCGGTTTCCAACTGTATTTTCATTACGTCTTCTTGTTTCAATGGCTAAAACTTATGTTCTATTTCTGTCTTCTATAGTTCCTCTGCCTAAAATATGACTATTGTTTCTTATCATAGACTAAGAATTTCCTTTCTTCTTTTGTTTTTACTATTCTACGTTTGTCAATTTTAATATTATTTAGTTTATTGCATAATTCATCTATGTTTGAACTAATTTCTTTTTCTTTTTTGTTATGTATATATTGTTCTAGTTTTTCTATTTTTTCTAAACAAGTTATTAATAACATTATTATTATATTGTTTTGTTTTCTAGATAATATATCATTTGGGGTTCCTAAACTATTTCTTGATATGCCTTCTGCTGGTGTTATAAATTTGTTACTTTCGATAAAGATTTGCTTATAATCTGAATTTGCTTCGTAGTCTTTAGAAGTACTCATTTATATTCTAAGCCTTGAATTTTAAAATAGTGTATTAAATTATCGTCTAACTTATTATTTTGTTTTTCTGAACTGTCTATTCTTAGTTTAAATTTGTCTAATTCTTGTTTGTATTCTACAAATTGTATATTTATTTTTTCTAACAAAATTTCTGCCTTATCAAGTTGTTTTGGTTTTTCTATGATTTGTGTTAAAATATTTTTTATATAGTCTAAGTTTTCTCTAATTGTCTTAAGACTTTTCGTGTCTGTTTGTAGATTAAGCTATTCAATATTTTTTGTGGTCATTTAATATTCTAAGGCATTGTCTAGATTAGCCAGAGCTTCATTATCCCATGGATAATCATTATCATCTTCATTATAATTTAAGTAATCTTCATATATGTCATCTTCATTTTCATACATGACTAGTTGTGGAGTATTATTATAATTTTCGTCTTCATTATAATTTATATCTTCTAACTCATTATCTAACTGTAGAGTATGACTAGTTGTCTAAGTCTGCGATGAAACGCATTATAATAAATTGTATTATTTTGTTGGTCTTTACTATATATAAAAAAACCAATTAGGTGTTGAAAGAAAATGTCAAAAGTGTCTAAAATATATGACGTTGTTTGTTGACTAATATTAAAGTTATTAATCATGTCATCATAATTAAAAGGTTCTTGGTATGGTTCGAGATCTAAACGTCTAGGACTTAGGTTTAAATTTCTTCTATCCATTTCTATTAACTGGGATTGTGTATACTATCATAATTTTCTGTATAATGTATACTATTAGCTTGTCTATTTCTTATAATCTGTCTTACATTAGAAGCAGCTTGAGTGTTTGTTCTTAAAAGTTGTCTGACGTACTCATCGTGATATACTGAATTGTTTTCTTTATCTAACAACACTATACGATGTCTCAAAAGTTATTCTAAGTAGTCATTAACACGATTAAAATGAGTTTCTAGATTTAAGAAGCAACGAACATATGTATTAAAAGGGTTTAAAACTAATCTAAATCTACCAGATTGTATATGAAATCTAATTCTACCATTAAAGTAATTTAAAGCATTTAACGATGCATAGAAATGATTAAATTGCGTAATGTTAACTGCATATTCTTCAATGTCTTCAGAATAACTATTGTAAACCGTAGGATTTGGAGGTCTGTTACTCATGATATGATGCAAAAGGGGTTACTTGCTCTGGGTTACTCAATACTTCTCCTTTACTTCATAAATATCTCATAAGAATCTTTAAGTTTAAATAAAAAAACTTTGAAGGCACTGATACCAAAATGGGGGGGGGGGGGGGGGTTGGCCGGAAAATAAGTCCCCGGTTAGACCGAAAAACCAGTAAAAAGGTAACATATCATAGAGAAAAACAGCAAAATAGAGAGCATATTTAGAGAAAGTATGGCAGATTTAGAGAAAGTATGCACCCATAGCCTCTTTAGAACAAATAATAGATATTGATAGACAAATTGAACAGTTTAGGCAAAACAGATTAGATTTAATTTCTCCACAAATTTTATATCAAAACAATGCCACTGTAAGTCAAACAAGATTATTTATGCATTATCGTGAAACACAAAATAGATGTATAGGTGAAGATGTAGTAAGCATAAATGTAATACACCCAGATTCAGAACAAGATGTCAAGGAACAAGACAGCACAAAAGAACCAAGACAAAAGATGGACGACACAAGAAGACAAAGATAGCCACAACTTTCGACAATTTGTAAAAACAGAAGACAACTGGAATCTCTTTATGACATTGCAAGACAAGTGAAGACTCGTGAAAAAACAGCACTAAAGAACTGTCATAAGTTATCTTCTAGGTTTTAAACAAAAGTGGGAGCGAGTAGTTTAGGGTTAGTTGTCGAGTGATGACTTTGAAAACCAGCAGACTAACGCATGCCCTGAGTTTTTTCCAAAAAAGAAAACCCTGATAGTTCAACCCGACATCCTGAGAAGAAGACTTTTCACCACTTGAGCATTTTCACCCCAGAATAACTAAAGAGATGAGTAAAGGGTAGGAAATCTTACTTGAAAATAGTTGAAGATCTCAAGGGAGCTTTGAGAAGAATTCAATAACAGAACATAAGTCAGAGAGATGAGAAAGGTTTGAGAGAACTTCTGCGCTTTTGATTTCAAAACTTCTCGATGAAAATACTAAATATGATAGACCCAGTTACAAACCTAAAGGTAAGATGCCAGTTGCTTTTCTTCTTTCTTTATAAAAGTAAGATGCCAGTTGTTTCGTTTTTGTCTTTACGTCTTTGTATTGCAAACATAGAAAATACTAAATATGATAGACCCAGTTACAAACCTAAAGGTAAAAAACATCCTTTAGAACAAATAGGATAAGTTATAATTTAATAATAATAATCTTATAACCACTCGAATACAAATAAAACATCATAACAAACTAGAAGAAACAAATGCAATTATAGATACTGGATGGACAATTACCGTAATAGACCCTACACTAGTCAATCCCAACCACTAGTTTAAAATTCAAGGCTTAGAATATAAATGAGTACTTCTAAAGACTACGAAGCAAATTCAGATTATAAGCAAATCTTTATCGAAAGCAACAAATTTATAATACCAGCCGAAGGCATATCAAGAAATAGTTTTGGAACCCCAAATGATATATTATCGGTCAAGTAGGATATCAGCTAAGCATAGAAGATACAGCTAAATTTATTATAAATAGAGGAATTAGACTTTTACCCCCTTACCGAGTAGATCCATTTGAAAATTCAGGACCAGTAAAAGATGCTTATATTGCTTTACAAAAGGAGATGCCTTAACAATTGTCGGACTTCTTTAAAGCTGTCCTGATAACTCATCAAGCGAATCTTCTGAAGATACAAAGACATGAAGACAAGACGAAACAACTGGTATCTTACTTTTATAAAGAAAGAAGAAAAGCAAAGGAAGAAAGTAGATTCTAAACAACTTTCGGCTAACGCAACACTACATAGAGACAAGCAGCACACAGTAGCAAAACAAGACCCGCGACAATTTTCAGACTTTTAAGAGAAGACAAGGAACAAGACAGCACAAAAGCAACAAGACAAAATACGGACGGCACAAGAAGACAAAGATAGCCGCAACTTTTGACAATTTGCAAATTTGTAGAATACAAACAAGAATTAGACAAATTTAAACTAAGAATAGACAGTTTAGAAAAACAAAATAATAAGTTAGACGATAATTTAAGATACTACTTTAAAATTCAAGGCTTAGAATATAAATGAATACTTCTAACGACTTCGAAGCAAATTCATATTATAAGCAAATCTTTATCAAAGCAACAAATTTATAACACCAGTAGAAGGCATATCAAGAAATAGTTTAGGAACCCCAAATGATATATTATCTAGAAAACAAAATAATATTATAATAATAACTTGTTTAGAAAAAAATAGAAAAACTAGAACAATATATACATAACAAAAAAGAAAAATTAGTTCAGAGATAGATAGATTATGCAATAAACTAAATAATATTAAAATTGACAAACGTAGAACAGTAAAAACAAAAGAAGAATGGAAATTCTTAGTCTATGATAAGAAACAATAGTCATATTTTAGGCAGAGGAACTATAAAAAAACATAAATAGAACTCTTCATAGGACTTTTTAACTGTTTCATATATTTCTCTCCCTCACGTTTATATAATCCTTTTCCCTTTTATATTAGAAACAACAGATCAAATAGATACTTTTGGCAGAGGAACTATAGAAGACAGAAATAGAACATAAGTTTTAGCCACTGAAACAAGAAGACGTAATGAAAATACAGTTGGAAACCGAGTTTTACGGTTATTTAGGAATCCACCTGCACCCATAGCCTCTTTAGAAAAAATAATAGATATTGATAGACAAATTGAACAGTTTAGGCAAAACAGATTAGATTTAATTTCTCCACAAATTGTATATCAAAACAATGCCACTCTGTAAGTCAAACAAGATTATTTATGCATTATCGTGAAACACAAAATAGTTGTATAGGTGAAGATGTAGTAAGGATAAATTTAATACACCCAGATTCAGAACAAGATGTCAAGGAACAAGACAGCACAAAAGCAACAAGGCAAAAGATGGACGACACAAGAAGACAAAGATAGCCACAGCTTTTGACAATTTGTAAAAACAGAAAACAACTGGAATCTCTCTATGACTTTGCAAGACAAGTGAAGACTCGTGAAAAAACAGCACTAAAGAACTGTCATAAGTTATCTTCTAGGTTTTAAACAAAAGTGGGAGCGAGTCGTTTAGGGTTAGTTGTCGAGTGATGACTTTGAAAACCCGCAGACTAACGCATGCCCTGAGTTTTTTCCAAAAAAGAAAACCCTGATAGTTCAACCCGGCATCCTGAGAAGAGGACTTTTCACCACTTGTGCATTTTCACCCCAGAATAACTAAAGAGCTGAGTAAAGCGTAGGAAATCTTACTTGAAAATAGTTGAAGATCTCAAGGGAGCTTTGAGAAGAATTCAATAACAGAACATAAGTCAGAGAGATGAGAAAGGTTTGAGAGAACTTCTGCGCTTTTGATTTCAAAACTTCTCGATGATCTGTAGAAATGATCCTAATGCCTATTTATAGGCAGAAAAAGGGAATGTACAGGGATTTACATAATTGCTTTCTACTTTACACGCGTCTTAACACGTCTTTCTTACGTTTCAAAAGTAAAGTAAAAGATGCTTATATTGCTTTACACAAGGAGATGCCTTAACAATTGTCGAACTTCTTTAAATGTCTCCTTTTCTCCTTTCTGCTTTAGTGTTGTTTTTTCACGAGCCTTCATTTGTCTTGCAAAGTCATAAAGAGATTCCAGCTGTCTTCTGTTTTTGCAAATTGTCAAAAGCTGCGGCTATCTTTGTCTTCTTGTGCCGTCCGTCTTTTGTCTTGTTGATTTTGTGCTGTCTTGTTCCTTGTCTTCTCTTAAAAGTCTGAAAATTGTCACAGGTCTTTATTTGCTACTGTGTGCTGCTTGTCTCCACGTAGAGTTGCGTTAGCCGAAAGTTGTTTAGAATTTACTTTCTTCCTTTGCTTTTCTTCTTTCTTTATAAAAGTAAGATGCCAGTTGTTTCGTTTTTGTCTTTACGTCTTTGTATTGCAAACATAGAAAATACTAAATATGATAGACCCAGTTACAAACCTAAAGGTAAAAAACATCCTTTAGAACAAATAGGATAAGTTATAATTTAATAATAATAATCTTATAACCACTCGAATACAAATAAAACATCATAACAAACTAGAAGAAACAAATGCAATTATAGATACTGGATGGACAATTACCGTAATAGACCCTACACTAGTCAATCCCAACCACTAGTTTAAAATTCAAGGCTTAGAATATAAATGAGTACTTCTAAAGACTACGAAGCAAATTCAAATTATAAGCAAATCTTTATCGAAAGCAACAAATTTATAATACCAGCCGAAGGCATATCAAGAAATAGTTTTGGAACCCCAAATGATATATTATCGGTCAAGTAGGATATCAGCTAAGCATAGAAGATACAGCTAAATTTATTATAAATAGAGGAATTAGACTTTTACCCCCTTACCGAGTAGATCCATTTGAAAATTCAGGACCAGTAAAAGATGCTTATATTGCTTTACAAAAGGAGATGCCTTAACAATTGTCGGACTTCTTTAAAGCTGTCCTTTTCTCCTTTCTACGTTAGTGCTGTTTTTTCACGAGTCTTCATTTTTCTTGCAAAGTCATAAAGAGAATCCAGCTGTCTTCTGTTTTTGCAAATTGTCAAAAGTTGTGGCTATCTTTGTCTTCTTGTGCCGTCCGTCTTTTGTCTTGTTGCTTTTGTGCTGTCATGTTCCTTGTCTTCTCTTAAAAGTCTGAAAATTGTCAGGGGTCTTGTTTTGCAACTGTGTGCTGCTTGTCTCTATGTAGAGTTGTGTTAGCCGAAAGTTGTTTAGAATCTACTTTCTTCCTTTGTTTTTCTTCTTTCTTTATGAGAGTAAGATGCCAGTTGTTTCGTTTTTTTCTTTATGTCTTTGTATTGCAAACATAGAAAATACTAAATATGATAGACCCAGTTACAAAACTAAAGGTAAAAAACATCCTTTCGAAAAATAGGATAAGTTATAATTTAATAATAATCTTATAACCACTCGAATACAAATAAAACATTATAACAAACTAGTAGAAACAAATGCAATTATAGATACTGGGTGCACAATTACCGAAATTGACCCTACACTAATCAATCCCAACCACTACTTTAAAATTCAAGGCTTAGAATATAAATGAGTACTTCTAAAGACTATGAAGCAAATTCTGGTTATAAGCAAATCTTTATCGAAAGCAACAAATTTATAATACCAGCCGAAGGCATATCAAGAAATAGTTTTGGAACCCCAAATGATATATTATCGGTCAAGTAGGCTATCAGCTAAGCGTAGAAGATACAGCTAAATTTATTATAAATAGAGGAATTAGACTTTTGGACCAGTAAAAGATGCTTATATTGCCTTACAAAAGGAGATGCCTTAACAATTGTCGGACTTCTTTAAAGCTGTCCTGATAACTCATCAAGCGAATCTTCTGAAGATACAAAGACATGAAGACAAGACGAAACAACTGGTATCTTACTTTTATAATGAAAGAAGAAAAGCAAAGGAAGAAAATAGATTCTAAACAACTTTCGGCTAACGCAACTCTACATTGAGACAAGCAGCACACAGTAGCAAAACAAGACCCGTGACAATTTTTAGACTTTCAAGAGAAGACAAGGAACAAGACAGCAGAAAAGCAACAAGACAAAATACGGACGGCACAAGAAGACAAAGATAGCCGCAACTTTTGACAATTTGCAAATTTGTAGAATACAAACAAGAATTAGACAAATTTAAACTAAGAATAGAGTTTAGAAAAACAAAATAATAAGTTAGACGATAATTTAAGATACTACTTTAAAATTCAAGGCTTAGAATATAAATGAATACTACTAAAGACTTCGAAGCAAATTCAGATTATAAGCAAATCTTTATCAAAGCAACAAATTTATAACACCAGTAGAAGGCATATCAAGAAATAGTTTAGGAACCATAAATGATATATTATCTAGAAAACAAAACAATATTATAATAATAACTTGTTTAGAAAAAAATAGAAAAACTAGAACAATATATACATAACAAAAAAGAAAAATTAGTTCAGACATAGATGAATTATGCAATAAACTAAATAATATTAAAATTGACAAACGTAGAACAGTAAAAACAAAAGAAGAATGGAAATTCTTAGTCTATGATAAGAAACAATAGTCATATTTTAGGTAGAGGAACTATGGAAAACAGAAATAGAACTCTTCATAGGACTTTTTAATTGTTTCACATATTTCTCTTCCTCACTTTTACATAATCCTTTATCCTTTTATATTAGAAACAACTGATCAAATAGATACTTTTGGCAGAGGATCTATAGAAGACAGAAATAGAACGTAAGTTTTAGCCACTGAAACAAGAAGACGTAATGAAAATACAGTTGGAAACCGAGTTTTACGGTTATTTAGGAATCCACCTGCATCCATAGCCTCTTTAGAACAAATAATAGATATTGATAGACAAATTGAACAGTTTAGGCAAAACAGATTAGATTTAATTTCTCCATAAATTTTATATCAAAACAATGCCACTGTAAGTCAAACAAGATTATTTATGCATTATCGTGAAACACAAAACAGATGTATAGGTGAAGATGTAGTAAGCATAAATTTAATACACCCAGATTCAGAACAAGATGTCAAGGAACAAGACAGCACAAAAGCAACAAGACAAAAGATGGACAACACTAGAAGACAAAGATAGCCACAGCTTTTGACAATTTGTAAAAACAGAAGACAACTGGAATCTCTTTATGACTTTGCAAGACAAGTGAAGACTCGTGAAAAAACAGCACTAAAGAACTGTCATAAGTTATCTTCTAGGTTTTAAACAAAAGTGGGAGCTAGTCGTTTAGGGTTAGTTGTCGAGTGATGACTTTGAAAACCCGTAGACTAACGCATGCCCTGAGTTTTTTCTAAATAAGAAAACCCTGATAGTTCAACCCTGCATCCTGAGAAGAAGACTTTTCACCACTTGAGCATTTTCACCCCAAAATAACTAAAGAGCTAAGTAAAGCGTAAGAAATCTTACTTGAAAATAGTTGAAGATCGCAAGGGAGCTTTGAGAAGAATTCAATGACAGAGCATAAGTCAGAGAGATGAGAAAGGTTTGAGAGAACTTCTGCGCTTTTGATTTCAAAACTTCTCGATGATCTGTAGAAATGATCCTAATGCCTATTTATAGGCAGAAAGAGGGAATGTACAGGGATTTACATAATTGCTTTCTACTTTACACGCGTCTTAACACGTCTTTCTTACATTTCAAAAGTAAAGTAAAAGATGTTTATATTGCTTTACAAAAGGAGATGCCTTAACAATTGTCGGACTTCTTTAAAGCTGTCCTTTTCTCCTTTCTACTTTAGTGCTGTTTTTTCACGAGTCTTCATTTTTCTTGCAAAGTCATAAAGGGATTCCAGCTGTCTTCTGTTTTTGCAAATTGTCAAAAGTTGCGGCTATCTTTGTCTTCTTGTGCCGTCCGTCTTTTGTCTTGTTGCTTTTGTGCTGTCTTGTTCCTTGTCTTCTCTTAACAGTCTGAAAATTGTCGCGGGTCTTGTTTTGCTACTGTGTGCTGCTTGTCTCTATGTAGAGTTGCGTTAGCCGAAAGTTGTTTAGAATCTACTTTCTTCCTTTGTTTTTCTTCTTTCTTTATGAGAGTAAGATGCCAGTTGTTTCGTTTTTGTCTTTATGTCTTTGTATTGCAAACATAGAAAATACTAAAAATGATAGACCCAGTTACAAACCTAAAGGTGAAAAACATCCTTTAGAACAAATAGGATAAGTTATAATTTAATAATAATCTTATAACCACTCGAATACAAATAAAACATCTTAACAAACTAGTAGAAACAAATGCAATTATAGATACTGGATGCACAATTACCGTAATTGACCCTACACTAATCAATCCCAACCACTACTTTAAAATTCAAGGCTTAGAATATAAATGAGTACTTCTAAAGACTACGAAGCAAATTCAGATTATAAGCAAATCTTTATCGAAAGCAACAAATTTATAATACCAGCCGAAGGCATCTCAAGAAATAGTTTTGGAACCCCAAATGATATATTATCGGTCAAGTAGGATATCAGCTAAGCATAGAAGATACAACTAAATTTATTATAAATAGAGGAATTAGACTTTTACGCCCTTACCGAGTAGATCCATTTGAAAATTCAGGACCAGTAAAAGATGCTTATATTGCTTTACAAAAGGAGATGCCTTAACAATTGTCGAACTTCTTTAAAGCTGTCCTGATAACTCATCAAGCGAATCTTCTGAAGATACAAAGACATGAAGACAAGACGAAACAACTGGTATCTTACTTTTATAATGAAAGAAGAAAAGCAAAGGAAGAAAATAGATTCTAAACAACTTTCGGCTAACGCAACTCTACATTGAGACAAGCAGCACACAGTAGCAAAACAAGACCCGTGACAATTTTTAGACTTTCAAGAGAAGACAAGGAACAAGACAGCAGAAAAGCAACAAGACAAAATACGGACGGCACAAGAAGACAAAGATAGCCGCAACTTTTGACAATTTGCAAATTTGTAGAATACAAACAAGAATTAGACAAATTTAAACTAAGAATAGAGTTTAGAAAAACAAAATAATAAGTTAGACGATAATTTAAGATACTACTTTAAAATTCAAGGCTTAGAATATAAATGAATACTACTAAAGACTTCGAAGCAAATTCAGATTATAAGCAAATCTTTATCAAAGCAACAAATTTATAACACCAGTAGAAGGCATATCAAGAAATAGTTTAGGAACCATAAATGATATATTATCTAGAAAACAAAACAATATTATAATAATAACTTGTTTAGAAAAAAATAGAAAAACTAGAACAATATATACATAACAAAAAAGAAAAATTAGTTCAGACATAGATGAATTATGCAATAAACTAAATAATATTAAAATTGACAAACGTAGAACAGTAAAAACAAAAGAAGAATGGAAATTCTTAGTCTATGATAAGAAACAATAGTCATATTTTAGGTAGAGGAACTATGGAAAACAGAAATAGAACTCTTCATAGGACTTTTTAATTGTTTCACATATTTCTCTTCCTCACTTTTACATAATCCTTTATCCTTTTATATTAGAAACAACTGATCAAATAGATACTTTTGGCAGAGGATCTATAGAAGACAGAAATAGAACGTAAGTTTTAGCCACTGAAACAAGAAGACGTAATGAAAATACAGTTGGAAACCGAGTTTTACGGTTATTTAGGAATCCACCTGCATCCATAGCCTCTTTAGAACAAATAATAGATATTGATAGACAAATTGAACAGTTTAGGCAAAACAGATTAGATTTAATTTCTCCATAAATTTTATATCAAAACAATGCCACTGTAAGTCAAACAAGATTATTTATGCATTATCGTGAAACACAAAACAGATGTATAGGTGAAGATGTAGTAAGCATAAATTTAATACACCCAGATTCAGAACAAGATGTCAAGGAACAAGACAGCACAAAAGCAACAAGACAAAAGATGGACAACACTAGAAGACAAAGATAGCCACAGCTTTTGACAATTTGTAAAAACAGAAGACAACTGGAATCTCTTTATGACTTTGCAAGACAAGTGAAGACTCGTGAAAAAACAGCACTAAAGAACTGTCATAAGTTATCTTCTAGGTTTTAAACAAAAGTGGGAGCTAGTCGTTTAGGGTTAGTTGTCGAGTGATGACTTTGAAAACCCGTAGACTAACGCATGCCCTGAGTTTTTTCTAAATAAGAAAACCCTGATAGTTCAACCCTGCATCCTGAGAAGAAGACTTTTCACCACTTGAGCATTTTCACCCCAAAATAACTAAAGAGCTAAGTAAAGCGTAAGAAATCTTACTTGAAAATAGTTGAAGATCGCAAGGGAGCTTTGAGAAGAATTCAATGACAGAGCATAAGTCAGAGAGATGAGAAAGGTTTGAGAGAACTTCTGCGCTTTTGATTTCAAAACTTCTCGATGATCTGTAGAAATGATCCTAATGCCTATTTATAGGCAGAAAGAGGGAATGTACAGGGATTTACATAATTGCTTTCTACTTTACACGCGTCTTAACACGTCTTTCTTACATTTCAAAAGTAAAGTAAAAGATGTTTATATTGCTTTACAAAAGGAGATGCCTTAACAATTGTCGGACTTCTTTAAAGCTGTCCTTTTCTCCTTTCTACTTTAGTGCTGTTTTTTCACGAGTCTTCATTTTTCTTGCAAAGTCATAAAGGGATTCCAGCTGTCTTCTGTTTTTGCAAATTGTCAAAAGTTGCGGCTATCTTTGTCTTCTTGTGCCGTCCGTCTTTTGTCTTGTTGCTTTTGTGCTGTCTTGTTCCTTGTCTTCTCTTAACAGTCTGAAAATTGTCGCGGGTCTTGTTTTGCTACTGTGTGCTGCTTGTCTCTATGTAGAGTTGCGTTAGCCGAAAGTTGTTTAGAATCTACTTTCTTCCTTTGTTTTTCTTCTTTCTTTATGAGAGTAAGATGCCAGTTGTTTCGTTTTTGTCTTTATGTCTTTGTATTGCAAACATAGAAAATACTAAAAATGATAGACCCAGTTACAAACCTAAAGGTGAAAAACATCCTTTAGAACAAATAGGATAAGTTATAATTTAATAATAATCTTATAACCACTCGAATACAAATAAAACATCTTAACAAACTAGTAGAAACAAATGCAATTATAGATACTGGATGCACAATTACCGTAATTGACCCTACACTAATCAATCCCAACCACTACTTTAAAATTCAAGGCTTAGAATATAAATGAGTACTTCTAAAGACTACGAAGCAAATTCAGATTATAAGCAAATCTTTATCGAAAGCAACAAATTTATAATACCAGCCGAAGGCATCTCAAGAAATAGTTTTGGAACCCCAAATGATATATTATCGGTCAAGTAGGATATCAGCTAAGCATAGAAGATACAACTAAATTTATTATAAATAGAGGAATTAGACTTTTACGCCCTTACCGAGTAGATCCATTTGAAAATTCAGGACCAGTAAAAGATGCTTATATTGCTTTACAAAAGGAGATGCCTTAACAATTGTCGAACTTCTTTAAAGCTGTCCTGATAACTCATCAAGCGAATCTTCTGAAGATACAAAGACATGAAGACAAGACGAAACAACTGGTATCTTACTTTTATAAAGAAAGAAGAAAAGCAAAGGAAGAAAGTAGATTCTAAATAACTTTCGGCTAACACAACTCTACATAGAGACAAGCAGCACACAGTAGCAAAACAAGACCCGTGACAATTTTCAGACTTTTAAGAGAAGACAAGGAACAAGACAGCACAGAAGCAACAAGAAAAAATACGGACGGCACAAGAAGACAAAGATAGCCGCAACTTTTGACAATTTGCAAATTTGTAGAATACAAACAAGAATTAGACAAACTTAAACTAAGAATAGACAATTTAGAAAAACAAAATAATAAGTTAGACGATAATTTAAGATACTACTTTAAAATTCAAGGCTTAGAATATAAATGAATACTTCTAAAGACTTTGAAGCAAATTCAGATTATTGGCAAATCTTTATCAAAGCAACAAATTTATAACACCAGTAGAAGGCATATCAAGAAATAGTTTAGGAACCCCAAATGATATATTATCTAGAAAACAAAACAATATTATAATAATAACTTGTTTAGAAAAAATAGAAAAACTAGAACAATATATACATAACAAAAAAGAAAAATTAGTTCAGACATAGATGAATTATGCAATAAACTAAATAATATTAAAATTGACAAACGTAGAACAGTAAAAACAAAAGAATAATGGAAATTCTTAGTCTATGATAAGAAACAATAGTCATATTTTAGGCAGAGGAACTACAGAAAACAGAAATAGAACTCTTCATTGGACTTTTTAATGGTTTCATATATTTCTCTTCCTCACTTTTATATAATCTTTTATCCTTTTATATTAGAAACAACTGATCAAATAGATACTTTTGGCAGAGGAACTATAGAAGACAGAAATAGAACATAAGTTTTAGCCAATGAAACAAGAAGACGTAACGAAAATACAGTTGGAAACCGAGTTTTACGGTCATTTAGGAATCCACCTGCACCCATAGGCTCTTTAGAACAAATAATAGATATTGATAGACAAATTGAACAGTTTAGGCAAAACAGATTAAATTTAATTTCTCCACAAATTTTATATCAAAAAATGCCACTGTAAGTCAAACAAAATTATTTATGCATTATCGTGAAACCCAAAACACATGTATAGGTGAAGATGTAGTAAGCATAAATTTAATACACCCAGATTTAGAAGAAGATGTCAAGGAACAAGACAACACAAAAGTAACAAGACAAAAGATGGACGACACAAGAAGACAAAGATAGCCACAGCTTTTTGACAATTTGTAAAAACAGAAGACAACTAGAATCTCTTTATGACTTTGCAAGACAAGTGAAGACTCGTGAAAAAACAGCACTAAAGAACTGTCAGAAGTTATCTTCTAGGTTTTAAACAAAAGTGGGAGCGCGTCGTTTAGGGTTAGTTGTCGAGTGATGACTTTGAAAACTCGCAGACTAACGCATGCCCTGAGTTTTTTCCAAAAAAGAAAACCCTAATAGTTCAACCCGGCATCCTAAGAAGAAGACTTTTCACAACTTGAGCATTTTCACCCTAGAATAACTAAATAGCTGAGTAAAGCGTAAGAAATCTTACTTGAAAATAGTTGAAGATCACAAGGGAGCTTTGAGAAGAATTCAATAATAGAACATAAGTCAGAGAGATGAGAAAGGTTTGAGAGAACTTCTGCGCTTTTGATTTCAAAACTTCTCGATGATCTGTAGAAATGATCCTAATGCCTATTTATAGGCAGAAAAAGGGAATGTACAGGGATTTACATAATTGCTTTCTACTTTACACGCGTCTTAACACGTCTTTCTTACATTTCAAAAGTAAAGTAAAAGATGTTTATATTGCTTTACAAAAGGAGATGCCTTAACAATTGTCGGACTTCTTTAAAGCTGTCCTTTTCTCCTTTCTACTTTAGTGTTGTTTTTTCACGAGTCTTCATTTTTCTTGCAAAGTCATAAAGAGATTCCAGCTGTCTTCTGTTTTTGCAAATTGTCAAAAATTGCGGCTATCTTTGTCTTCTTGTGCCGTCCATCTTTTGTCTTGTTGCTTTTGTGCTGTCTTGTTCCTTGTCTTCTCTTAAAAGTCTGAAAATTGTCACGGGTTTTGTTTTGCTACTGTGTGCTGCTTGTCTCTATGTAGAGTTGCGTTAGCCGAAAGTTGTTTAGAATCTACTTTCTTCCTTTGTTTTTCTTCTTTCTTTATGAGAGTAAGATGCCAGTTGTTTCGTCTTGTCTTCATGTCTCAGTACTTCTCCTTTACTTGACAAATATCTCATCAGAATCTTTAAGTTTAAATAAAAAAACTTTGAGGGCTCCGATACTAAAATGGGGTGGGTGGGTGGGTGGGGGGGGGGGTTTGGCAGGAAAACAATATAATGTCTTATTCTACTATTTGTAACATCTAGATCACTTATATGATACACTGTCAATAGACACAGAGGACCTTAGATTAAATGAACGTCTAGATCTAGAAGAAGAATACTAGTAAATTATGAAACAAGTTCTATAACAACAAAACAGAATTTGTTAATACACAAATTACTACAAACAATACAAAATTCAATTTAATGAATGAAACACCATACATACTTATAGACGAAAGTGGTGGTTCAGGAACCACTAACAATAATAATGATAGTTCAGGAACCACATACTTATGTGTGTACATACACACACACACACACATATATATACACACACATATATATATACACAAATATACATATATATACACACACATATGTGTGTGTGTGTGTGTACACACACACACACACACACACACACACACACACACACATATATATATATATATAAAATAGGGAGCCGATCCCTATCTACCTGTGGAAAAATTCCTATTTCTCCAATTGTCATCTGGCCGTCCATGTCGCACAATGGACTGCCTAGATGCTAATTTTTTTTTACAAAAACTCCCCTAACCGCCGCAATGACCCGCGGTTACCAAGTTTCCCAAAAACCCCCTCACCTCATCTGTCTTCCTCCTTCCCCGTCCGTGTCTTCCCCTTTCCCCCTTCCCTGTCTCTCTTTTCCCATATTTTCCATCACCGTACCATCGAGCCCACCAAACCCATTGCAACACCACCGTTGAAATATACCATCTCACCGTCCACCGCCATACACAGCACCAATTGCTCTGCGGTCCAGATCTATTGCCACTACCGTCCATGAGCTCTTTCCTACACCGCCGCACCATCACTGAAACCACCCTACCATCACCTCCACCACCGCACGAAATCGCAAAAAATCAGCCACTATTACCATGACCCCAACATCGCCAACACCACCATCCACTAAATCCGAAAGAAACCACAATGTGCGTGTTTGTGTGTACACACACACACACATATACAACTAATTCACAATTTCTTATATTTTAAATTTCAAATTACAAATTAAAATTGCTAAATAGCGACTAAGACTTTCAAACTCCTCATCATTGTTGAATAGATGATGGTTGTGAGGACATGGGTATGTGGTGTTCTGCCGTGATTGTTAGTCATGGGTATGCAGTGTTTAGCGGTGGAGCGATGGTGGTGTGCTGGGGACGGTGGTTGTTGACCGTGGATACAATGGTGGCGGGCTGGTGACTGAAGGACAGTGGTCTTGGCAAGGTGGTGGTCGGCTGCCACGGTAAAGGTTGTTTGGACATAGAGAAGGCAGAGAAGTGAGAACAGAAGAGAGAAGAGTAGAAAAGAGAGAACAGAAGCCAGAAGGGCACAACGGGAAAATATGCTAACCGCCACTCTTTGAGCAGGTTAAGCGTGAGGTGGTGAAAGAAAAAAGGGATCACAGCCGTCCACGCAGTGACGTGGATGGTCAGATGACAGTTTGAGAAATGAGAGTTTCTCCACTGGTAAACATGGATCGGTCCATATGTACATATATATATATATATATATATATGTATATGTACATGTATATGTATATATATACTATATATACATATATATATGTATATATATATATACATGTACATGTACATATATAAATATATATACATATACATATATATCTTGGGTTAAGTTGCTAGCGCGATTCGGCCGTTCACGCGCGACTGTGGAAGGTTCAAATCTTTTTTTTGCATTTTTTTAAGTCCGCCTGCCACATTATGTAGCGGACAATTTTTGACAAAAATACCCCTACTTAAGTATGAGGTGCTCAAATCTCTTTAATCCCCCCTCCCCCTCACGACCTCCTAGTTCCACTCACCACATCCTTTGTATATTTGCATTTTAGCCCCTCATTTAAATTATAATACTCGATTGTAGATAAAATAACGCTATTATAAAATAAATAACGCCCTTAATTAATCTAGTTCACGATTAGATTAATTTAAAGTATTTTAGGGTATTACAATTTTGGAAGGGTTAAACCTGTTTTAAACAATTTAAAATAGATTTGTTGATTGTTTGGCGAAAAAGTTAAGTGTTTTTAAAACACCCCCTCAAAACAAAAAATGTCTATAACCAGAAATACTACTTTTGGTGCTTTTAGTTTTAGGTATTTTTGAAGATTACCAGAAATACTACTTTTGGTGCTTTTAGCTTTTAGTTTTAGGTATTTTTGGTGCTTTAGATATGACAACCAAACCCTTAAAACTCAAAAGCTAATATGTTAGGTTAAGGTCTAGATTTGAAAGATTAAACTCCGAATAATTTATGTCAAAGGCCCTAAAGATGATTATCCAAAAAATAAGGGTCTGACAATGCAAATATGTTTTAGTTTTCCAACTACAAACCTTAATTCAAATATCAATTCATGTTGCTTACCTTAGTTTGGTCACCCAAAATTTCAAAAGTTTTTTATATGGGTAAAAAATATCATAGCTAAGATGATGACACATGTCATCATCTAGGGGGATCAAAACTGCCCCTTGAACCGTGGAGAATTGGATAAATGGTATAATCCACTCCCCCACTATCCCACTTCTGCATGGCTGGTAACAACCCATTAAGTAGAAATAACTTATCATTAATTGGAGTAACTTCCCACTTACTACCCCCTATTAAGGAGGGATAACTAACCCACTAAGGGGAGCTCTGTATAAAAAAAAGTTGGGAAGAGGGAAAGGTAAGTTTTTTTTATTGATATAATATTCTCAAATTCTCTCTCAAAGATATTTTCTGACTTAAGCATCGGAGCTCCTCTACCGAAAATACTTCCGGCGAGTTACCGGTGTTGTTTTTGTTGCGCAGATCTATTCACAAGTCAATTGGAGATTGTCTCAGATTTTATCCACAACATTTTGGTGCCATCCGTGGGACCGATCTCTTGAATAGATCATGGCTGAAAATCCCAATCCGCAAACCATGATTCAAGACCGAGCAGTCACTGAGTTCCTCGTTAACGCTATTTCGTGATTTAGCCCGTGGCGAAGCCACCACCCAACCACCTCTCCATCGAGGCAAAAGAATTGTAGACACCTCGACCATCACGGGGTGCCTCCCCCCCCCCCCCACAAATTTTGCCTCAACTCCGTTCCAGCTTATTGGTCCTTCCGACCCCCCTAATGCTGGAGTAACCATGGTGGCTGCAGTCAATGCCACTCCATCAACCATCGACAACCAGGCTTATCTTCTCACAGTTATTCAAACTATGTAGCAATCCATTGAGAAGTTACAAGCCGCTATCCAAAGTCTACCTGTGCTACTAGAACCCCCAGGCCTATTAAAGCAAAACGCGTAACCAACGCACAAAGGCAATCGGTTCATCAGCGTTTAGCTTTCCGTCATGGGCCTAAGGACTCTAAAACGCATGGTAGAGCAAATTGTCACTAACAGTTGGTGGAGTAGCTCAATCCACCGGCGGTCACTCATGGTCCTCACGGAGTCACAAAGGTGAGAGAGAGAGAGAGAGATTGCCGAGTGTGGGTCTAGGGAACGGGGTATCGGGGATTAAGGAAAGGCGTCTCGGGGATCGAGAATGAGGTCGGTGTAATTCCCAAAAAAAATTTCAAAAGTCAGGGGCTGCTTCAGCCCCTCCTTGTCACCACGTAGGTCCGCCACTGCCAGAGGGGTGACGGAGTGACGTCTGGGAGACGGGGATCACGGATTATAACTTAGCTTGTAAGGAATTTTCTAAAGAATTTACTTTGTAAGGAGGTAAAAGTCTAATTCCTCTATTGATGATAAACTTAGCTGTATCTTCTATACTTAATTGATATCCTACTTGACTATTCTGTGTGAGTTTACCTATAAAGGTAGTACAGATTAGAAGATTTTTACCTTGCTGAAAATCTTCATATCCTTTTGTCATTATTTTAATTTTAATGTTTCTAGCAAAATCTCTTGTATTTAAGCAAAAGTCTGGTGCACAATAGAATATGCCACCATTGTTGTTCATATCAACTTCTATTGCTCCTAGAATTGCTTGCTCACTCGTAAATCTCTCATCTACTATAGCTAAAAATACTTTAGCACCTGTATCTCTTCTTGTTAATCCTTTAATACCAATAACTATTAATCCTATGTGTGTTAAATTTAAATTTCCTCTGATAAGATACATGACACAATTCTTAGGACCAATAGCTAAAGCTAATTTTGAAGAATGGCAGCAAGCCTATCCTAATGATTTAAAAGAAATGGCAGATTTAGGCCCCAATCCTTATAATTTTGTAAACACAATACAATTAATATTAACAGGAAGAAATCCCAATACTGGAGATGCTATTATACAAATAGAAGCGGCTAGAAAATTAGAACAAGTACATCTATATAACTGGCATAATATAAAACCTTTTATGCAAGAATACTATTATTTTGCCTCACAAAGTGGAAACATATACAACTCAAATGTTATAGACAAATTTCTATATAAATTACCAGGAGCTTTAGGACGAGAAATTAGTGAAACAATTAAAAAAGTTTACGAAAACCCGAATCAAAGACCAGCCTATTCCTTAGGAAGTGTCTTTGAACAAGTAATAGAAATTTTAGTTTCAAAGTGTACTAAGATACAAATTGCTAGACAACTTAAAAATGAAACAAGCTTTTGTAAAGAAATATATACACCTCAACACTATGGTCAAGAAGAATCTAGACCTAAATATACTAGAAAGCCTTTGAGAAGGCCAAAACAACCTAGAAAGACGTATTTCCTACGAAAAAGTAGAGCTAGAAAACCTTTTTTAAATCCAAGACATGTTAGAAAATATGACAATAGACGCATCTATAAAAATAAAATTACATGCTATTCATGCGGAGAACCTGATCATTTAAGTTCTAGTTGTCCCAGAAGACAAAATAATAATAATTTCAAATCTATGATAGTTAATAATACAAATGAAGATTTACTAGAAGTAGATGAAACGTTAAGTGATACTGAAAGTATTTATAGTATCAAATCTATAGAAGAATACGCAGAAGACATTTGTTCTTTAAGTAGCAATGATGAGGAAGAAGTGCTTCCCGTCGAAACTACTGATCAAATAGACATGTTTATAAACTCCTTAAAACAATCTAATATCTATAATTTTATGTTTAAACCCTCAGAACAAAACTTAAACACAGAAGACAATTGTCAACACCAATGGGAATTAGGAAAAGGTTTAGACACCAATACATGTTATATCTGTAAATGGTATCCCGCCATTAAAGTAAGATGCAAATAGAAATTTTGAGTAAATTTCCAACTGTCACAGGACTTGATTTGTCTTTACCTGTTGCCTGTAGAACAGGACTAGCTACGCCTTTAACTCCGGACGTAGAGGATTGTGTGGACTTGGATCTTACTAAAGTATAGTATTTTGTTTTCCAGTCCATAGTTTCTAGTTCATAAACTTGTAACTGAGTTTTAACACTGGAAAGCTGTTGTTCTAACTGCTGTTTATCTACTGCTAACTGGTCTGTGGTTCTTTTTAAGAAATTATAATGTTTAATTAAGACATCACAATTTGCGCAAAATTGTGAGCCGGAAGAAGAAGGAATTGGTGTTCCAGAGAAAGGGACAATTGTAGAGGAGGATGTAGTACATTCAGGACTTATAAAATAATTCACACCATAGTGTGCTGTCATGAGTTTATGAGCTTCTTCATACGTTTGTGTACCTTTATACCAAGGTCTTGTATGATTACCTACGCCATGTGCCATGGCTTCGGGCCAATGTTTGTATATACCGGGTTGCTGCCCTTTAAAAACACAATAAAAGTTATATTTTCTTGTATCTCTAAGTTTATGAAAATAGGCTGCTAAACCGTTTAAAGAATTAACAAACCATCCATTGTCTTTACGAATAAATGCTTGCCAAAGGTTGTCTAAAAGAGTGACCTGGTCTATGGGAAACGGTCCTAACTTGGGGTCTTTTACTTGAAATTTACTTCCTACATGTAGAATTCCTAAATTACTACCATCAAAATTAATCCTACTGGTGCCTGAATTGTCTACATTGCTTGTATAAAGTACTGGAAATGACGGATTTGTCTGATTGGCAAAATGAGCTTGTCTAGAGCGTCCATCGGAGGAGGATGTCATTTGTCCTGCACAATTACAAAAATTTGTCTATAGATATGCTTGTAAGGCAGTAAAAATCTTTATTAAAAGGAAGATTTTATTATTACAAAGATAATTGTTTTTATCTACAAAATACTCCTCCAAGCCAATCGAATTCATTCTTACAGACTTGAATGAAATCGTTTGTAGCTTCAATACGATTTTGTTTAAAAATTTCTAACTCTTCATCTCCATCTGTCTCAAATTCATATAAAAATTGAAGATGAGCTTCGAGTCTCTGAATTCTCCTAAATGTCTGACGAAGATAGAGTCTGACTTGAAAAGGAGTCATCCTGTAAAACAAAATATTATTGTAATAATTTGCGAGATAATAAATCTGCTAAAGTGTTGTCTTTTCCTTTTATGTGTTGCCACTCTATTTTGTCTAAACGGTAATTGCTAAGGGTTGCTAAAAACTTTACCCATCTATTTGTATATCTAGCATCTTTGTTTTTATTATACCTTACTATTGCTTCACAATCAGTTCTAATACTAAATTCATGTTTTGAAATTAATAATGCCTTGAAATGTTCTAAGGCATAAATAATAGCAAGTAATTCAAAATCTAAACTTGTCAAATATTGGTTACTTTCTTTATATTTACCGCTTGCGTATCTGCATAATCTTTCTTCTTTTTTACTGCTATATTTATTTGGTTTGCAATATAAGACTGCTCCCCAGCCTTCTTTGCAACCGTCTGTTTGAACTATTAAATAATCTGTTTCTAATGGTAAATATAAGTCGGGTAATTGTTTTACTTTGTCTTTTAAAGTTTTTATAAGGTTAATATCTTCTGTATTAAAATGTCTTTGACCATTTTTACGAGTCTTATTATATAAAGGTCCTATTAGTTTACTCAGGTCTTTGAAATACATTCTAGCCTGATTTAGTAAGCCTAAAAATGCTTGTATTTGTTTTAATCCTTCAAGTTTGTCTGGAAATTGTAGAATCTTTTTGGCTATATGTTCTTGTAATTTAATTCTACCATTCCCTATTTCCATTCCTAAGAATTTAACATTTGTTTTAAATAATTCGACTTTTTTCTTACTAAGAATCAAGCCATGTTTTTCAAATAATTTAAATGCTAAATCTAGGTGCGCAATGTGTTCGGTATCATTTTTACTACATATTAAAATATCATCAATATATACTAAGATAAATTCATTGTAAGGTCTATAAATATCATCCATTTTTCGTTGGAAGATACTTGGGGCTGTCTTGAGGCCAAAAGGCATTACTAGCCATTCGTAGAGGCCTTCGGGTGTAGTGAATGCAGTCCACTTAATGTCTTCGGGCCACATTTTAATTTGGTAAAAACCAGATTTACAGTCGAATTTACTAAAAATTCTTTTACCTTGTATTTTACTTAAAAGAAAAGTCTTATTAGGGATGTTATAACTATCGTCTCTTATATTATCATTTAGTCTTTTATAATTGATTACCATCCTACTCTTGTTTCTAATTATCTCAGCATGGTTTCTAACTATAAACGCTGCTGATCTGTGTGGACTGTTACTAGATCTGATTACTCCTAATTGTATAAGTTCTTTAATATGCATTTTAAAGTCTTCAGTGTCTAAACTACTTGCTTCTATATTAGCAGTCTTAACAATATAGTCTGGGTTTATAATATCTAACTTACAGTATATTTTGTTTAGGTCCCATCTTTTAATGGGGTCTTCTCCTATAAAGGATAACTTTTCTATAGCGTTAAGAATATCATGTTTATTTGCAAAATAGCTTATTAAGTTGTAATTTATTCTATCTTTGTTATAAATGTCGTTGTTATCTATTTGAAGATATTCTTCTTCGTTTTCTGTAATTTCTTCTATTCGACAATTTTTTATGTTTTTTATGCAACAGTTTGTTTTACCCTGGCTGCATTCTTCGCATATCTTATTTTCGCATGTCTTATTTTTGCCTTTAAGTTCTATGTAAGTCCCACCACGCTTCTGAGCGTACTCTGAGGGTGTGTCAATATTAATAGGTGTTTGAGTAGTTTGTTGTGCAATTTGAAAAAAGTCTTTTGAAATTGTAATTGTATTATTATTTGCTAATAAGAAATTTATCCCAAGGATAATTTTGCCCTCTTGATGTAAAATAGGAGCACAAAATGCATGTTTAAGTAAATATGGTTTTGATTGTGTATTACATGGGGTTAAAAAGGTGATAGTTGCATTAGTAATATATGTAGTGTATTGAATTGGAGTGTTGGAAAAACCAACTCCAGTTACTGGTTTGTCTAGGATTTTTATATAATCACTGTTAATTATAGAAGGATCTAGTACTGTAATTGTACAGCCAGTGTCAATAATTGCATTAGTTTCTACACGTTTTTTATGGTGTATAATCTGTAGTCTAATAGTTACTAGATTATTAAATCTTGTTTGTGTACAAAATTTGTCAATATTAAATTCTTGCATTAGCTGTTTATTAGGATCATCTAAATTTATAGTTTCTATGAGATTTTCTTTAATATGAGCTAAGGTATCTTCAATTTGTATTATTTTTTGTTCTAAATATTCTAATCGTCTATTAACATTCTTATCGTAATAAGTGTTATCTTGTGTTGATTTAGACGTATTTGTTTTACTGATGTCTAAATTGTATTTTTGTTTTAGGCATTTAGTGCATGCTTCTTTATAGCATAAATTGCATTTGCATCTTACTTTAATGGCGGGATACCATTTACAGATATAACATGTATTGGTGTCTAAACCTTTTCCTAATTCCCATTGGTGTTGACAATTGTCTTCTGTGTTTAAGTTTTGTTCTGAGGGTTTAAACATAAAATTATAGATATTAGATTGTTTTAAGGAGTTTATAAACATGTCTATTTGATCAGTAGTTTCGACGGGAAGCACTTCTTCCTCATCATTGCTACTTAAAGAACAAATGTCTTCTGCGTATTCTTCTATAGATTTGATACTATAAATACTTTCAGTATCACTTAACGTTTCATCTACTTCTAGTAAATCTTCATTTGTATTATTAACTATCATAGATTTGAAATTATTATTATTTTGTCTTCTGGGACAACTAGAACTTAAATGATCAGGTTCTCCGCATGAATAGCATGTAATTTTATTTTTATAGATGCGTCTATTGTCATATTTTCTAACATGTCTTGGATTTAAAAAAGGTTTTCTAGCTCTACTTTTTCGTAGGAAATACGTCTTTCTAGGTTGTTTTGGCCTTCTCAAAGGCTTTCTAGTATATTTAGGTCTAGATTCTTCTTGACCATAGTGTTGAGGTGTATATATTTCTTTACAAAAGCTTGTTTCATTTTTAAGTTGTCTAGCAATTTGTATATTAGTACACTTTGAAACTAAAATTTCTATTACTTGTTCAAAGACACTTCCTAAGGAATAGGCTGGTCTTTGATTCGGGTTTTCGTAAACTTTTTTAATTGTTTCACTAATTTCTCGTCCTAAAGCTCCTGGTAATTTATATAGAAATTTGTCTATAACATTTGAGTTGTATATGTTTCCACTTTGTGAGGCAAAATAATAGTATTCTTGCATAAAAGGTTTTATATTATGCCAGTTATATAGATGTACTTGTTCTAATTTTCTAGCCGCTTCTATTTGTATAATAGCATCTCCAGTATTGGGATTTCTTCCTGTTAATATTAATTGTATTGTGTTTACAAAATTATAAGGATTGGGGCCTAAATCTGCCATTTCTTTTAAATCATTAGGATAGGCTTGCTGCCATTCTTCAAAATTAGCTTTAGCTATTGGTCCTAAGAATTGTGTCATGTATCTTATCATTTCTTCTCCTGTTTCTAAATTATCTGACTGTTTAGTAATGAAATTTGCTACTACTGCATCTTTCCATACTTGTATATAATTAGTTCTTTGTTGTGGATCAACTGCAGTTATATTTAAAATAAAAGGTTCTGCTGCCTTTTGTATTTTAAAATTTTGTTCTAAAGGATGTTTTTTACCTTTGGGTCTATAATTTGGTCTTTCATATTTTGTATTTTCTATTGTTGCACTTTGTCTTGGTAGATTGCCATATGCATATTGTGGTCTATTTGTAGGTTGAGTTGTATAGAATCTACTACCATCATTATTTTGATTATGTGTGGTTCCTGAACCACCACTTTCGTCCATAAGAATGTATGGAGTTTCATTCATTAGGTTAAATTTGGTATTTCTTAAAGAAATTTGAGTTGTAACAGATTCTGCATCATTTGTTTCTTCTAATTCTTCAACATCTTCTATTGTGATAGAATTTGCGTCTATATATGAATTTATTTTGTTGTTTAAATAGTCCTCTATGGTTCCTTCTGTAGTAGAATATAATTCATAATTGTTTAAAAATTCTTCTTCTATACTTATTTCTTCTAGATATATATTTTTTAAAAATTCTTCTTCTTCTTTTAGATTAATATCTTCTAAAAGATTATAATCTTTTTGTCTTATAGTTTCTATTTCTTCCAATGCTTTATCAATTTTATTGTCTAACTCAGTTTTATAATTTATTTCCGGTTCACATATATCTATATGAACGGGTTGCGAGATAAAAGCTTGGCTTAGATCTAGGTCTTTTAAGTCTTTCATTATATCCGAGTCTATATCTGTTATAATTTCTTCAGGTTGATTGAAGATATCTAAACTTTCTTCTCGTTCAACGAGTTGTATAAATTCTTGTAATTGTTGCATACTAATTCCTCTTCCTATAAACGTAGTTCCTATTTTTTGATTTAATATTTTAAAATCTGTTGTTTTAAAGACGTCTAAATTATTCATCTGTTTCGGTTTCTTGAGTGTCTGGGTTATTAATTGCTTCAACGTAATTTGTGAATCTAACAGACATTCTGCCTGACGTATTACGATACCAAAAACTGTCTGTGGGTACTATACTTGTAGATGAACTAGTTCCTAATATTTTGTCTACTTGCCATTCTTGGCCTGAATTTTCTAAAGAATTTACTTTGTAAGGAGGTAAAAGTCTAATTCCTCTATTGATGATAAACTTAGCTGTATCTTCTATACTTAATTGATATCCTACTTGACTATTCTGTGTGAGTTTACCTATAAAGGTAGTACAGATTAGAAGATTTTTACCTTGCTGAAAATCTTCATATCCTTTTGTCATTATTTTAATTTTAATGTTTCTAGCAAAATCTCTTGTATTTAAGCAAAAGTCTGGTGCACAATAGAATATGCCACCATCGTTGTTCATATCAACTTCTATTGCTCCTAGAATTGCTTGCTCACTCGTAAATCTCTCATCTACTATAGCTAAAAATACTTTAGCACCTGTATCTCTTCTTGTTAATCCTTTAATACCAATAACTATTAATCCTATGTGTGTTAAATTTAAATTTCCTCTGATCAAATCTTGCTCAGAGTCTGGATGTATTAAATTTATACTTACTGTATCTTCTCCTATGCATCTATTTTGAGTTTCTCTATAGTGCATAAAGAGTCTTGTTTGACTTAAATTTGCATTATTTTGATATAAAATTTGTGGAGAAATTAAGTCTAGCCTATTTTGTCTAAATTGTTCAATTTGTCTATCTATGTCTATGACTTGTTCTAAGGAAGCTATGGGTGCAGGAGGATTTCTAAATAGTCTTAGAACTCTATTACCTACTGTATTTTCATTTCTTCTTCTAGTTTCTGTTGCGAGTACTTCTGTTCTATTTCTGTCTTCTGCATTACCTCTTCCTAAAATATTACTATTGTTTCTTATCATAGACTAAAAATTTTAATGCCTCTTTTGTTTTAGAATTTTTTCTTTTGTCTATTTTAATATTATTTAATTTAGAGCATAATTCTTCAATATCTGTCGTAACTATTTCTTTATCTTTTTTCTGTGTCATGATGTGTTCTAATTTGTCTAATTTTTCTAAGCAATTTATTAATAAAAGGATAATAATGTTATTTTGTTTTCTAGATACTATTTCATTTGGAGTTCCTAAACTGTTTCTTGATAAGCCTTCTGATGGAGTTATATAATTATTACTTTCGAGGAAGGCTTGCTTATAATCTAAATTTGCTTCGTATTCTTTAGAGCTACTCATTTATATTCTATTCCCTGTATGTTAAAATATTGTCTTAAATTATTTTCTATTCTAACATTTTGTTTTTCCATATTCTGTATTTTTTGTTTACTTTCTCTTAGTTCTTGCCTAATTTCTTCAAGTTGTTTTTGTATATAGTCTAAATTATTATGTTTGGGTTTATCTAAGTTAGATTGTAACATGTTTTTAATATAATCTAAATTTTCTCTTATTATTTTAAGACTATGTTGATCTGTTTGTATATTGAGATATTCTATGTTTTTAGACATTTTAATAGGGTAAATATAAATTTCTTCTAGTTTGTCTATTATTTTCTTGTTGCTGTATCATAAGTGTTTGCAGATTACTTAAACGTAATTGACTCATATAATTATCATAAGATTCATCATCTAACTGTGTTCTAATATGTCTTAAGAGTCCTTCTAAATATGCATTAACTTGTAGAAAATCATTTTCTAAGGTTATAAACAAATGTCCATAAGTTTGTAAGGGTCTAGGAACAGATCTTAGTCTTCCTAGTTGCATTAATAATTTTAATCTATTATTAAAGTAGTGAATGCGATTTAAAGCAGTATAAAAACGATTGAATTGAATTGTATTTTCTTCAGGTGTAGAATTATATGTCATAGTATCTTCAGTATAATCACTATAAAATGAAGGATCTACTGGTCTATTGTTACTACTCATTTTATGTTTCAAAGGCGTTGTCGAGATTGGTCATGGCTTCTTCATCCCATGGGTAATCATTATCACTTGCGTTATAATCTGTATTATTATCTTCGTTTGTATCTTCAACCTCATTGTTTATATTTAAGGCATTCATATTATTAATTACATCTATAGGTACGCCTAAACTTTCTAAGCGTGATTCTTCATCTATTTGTCTAAGTCTACGATGAATTTCGCTATAATAGAGTGAATTGTTTTGTTGATCTTTCAATTGTATATAAAAACCTATAAGGTGTTGGAAAAATATATCAAAGTCTTCTAATAAGGAATCTAAATTTAGAAAATATCTAATGTAAAAGGATAAAGGATTGTATAAAAGGGTGATACAATCGGTATCTATATAATGTTTTATTCTATCATTTGTAAAATCTATTGTTTCTAAGGTATTAAAGAATTTGTTAAAATTATCTAAGATGTCTATTCTCATCTGTTGATCTAGATTATAATCATTTATCATGTCTTCGAAACTAAAAGGATCTTGAGGAGGTTCGAAATTTAAATTTCTACTTCTTTCCAAATTAACTAGGTAGATTTACACTGTCTGTATCCGTGCTACCTAAAATATCTTCACTAGAGTTTACTTCTCTATTTATTTGTAAATTATGTATATGGTCTGTTATATTTTCTAAAGCATTAGCTTCATGTCTTTCAGACATTTGCCTAAAGAGATCTATATTTGGTCTATTAGTTCTATTTCTAACGTACTCATTGTGATAATAACTATTGTTATCCGTGTCTTTAAAGCATATATAAAAAGCTATTAAAAACTTTAAATAAGAATTTAAACTTGCAATCATAACATCTAAATTTAATAGGCTACGAACATAAGACATCAAAGGATTGTATTTTAAAGGTAAAGTACGTTCAGAAATATGAAACCTAATATTAGAATTTGTATCTTCAATAAGTTGAATAACAGCAAAAAATCTACGAAATTCTTCATAATTGTCTTCCATTCTAGCTAAATGCATGCTTTCTCTAAGATTACTCATTT